>JAWNLP010000078.1:1985000-2105000 GCA_035042265.1 Drosophila imparisetae
TCCAATGCTTAAGTAAAGTAAGTGTATCCCAACTTCAGATAACAACGCATTGTCACTATTTTTAGGTTGGGCACACACACACACAGACACACACACACAGACACACACACACACAAAAGCAGTCATGATTGGCGGCAGGTTTTGTTAATTTACGTATATTTGGGATAACCTTTTTTGCATCTATCCTCGATCTATGCTGCTATCCAACTCTGCTGATGGGCTGCCATTGTTGTCCATGTTGTTGTTTGTTGTTCAATCGTTTCTTTCTTGTTGTTTTTGCTGTTTCACGTTGCTCGTTCAACGCACACACACACACACACACACACACACACACACACACACACATAGACTCACATAGACACACGGGGAGAGAATGTTGCTCCATGTGAGAGGCGCAGTTGGAGTGCGTGTTAGATAAACTGACAGGGCGTCGGGGTTTGCGTGTTTTGGCTGCTTTTGGGAGGGGGCTGCGCGGCTAACGGTATTTAGGTGTGTGCCATCGGAAGGAAGCGACAGGATGTGCCGCAAGGGCAAGCGGATGTGTAGCCGAAAAGGCCGATGGCAGTAAACCCAAACTCAAATACACCATCCCCTTTCAAAACCCGTTCACCGTTCACCCTTCCCATGCCCTTCCCACTACCCACTGTGCACTTGTTGTTTTTGTCATTTTTGGGCAAGCCTTTGACGTTGGCAACATCAACAACAACAACAACAATAACAACAAAGAAAACAATGGCAAGTCAAAGTCATTGGCGGCATTTTTGTGGTTTTCGCTGTTGTTGCGTGTTGTATGTGTGTGTGTGTATGTGTGTGAGTGAGAGCATGTATTTTTGGCGCTTTGATTTCATTTCTTGTTTTTTTTTTTTATCAGCCCTTTTTTCCTTTTTTTTGCCCCTTGCCCAACATTGATAAAAAGGTATGTAACAATGTGCTCGGTTCTCAGCGAACCCAGAAAGGCTGGCATCAGCAAATTTTTGCATGTGAATTTAAATAGAGGCCATGTTGAACTGGCTTACATAATATACATACATACATATGTATGTATGTCTGGTATGTAGAGCAGCAGCATGATAATAAGCTTACTGCACTTGGCATACATATATATCAAATGTAGTACGTACAAAAGTGTGTGCAGACATCAGATCAATGAACTCGATTCCCATATTAATATCAATCCAAGCCGTTGATATGTGCAACTTTCAGCTTAAACCTTCTGCGTGGACATATTTAAGTCTGTGGCAGTTTGATTTGAGATTGGCTTAAGGATTTTGTGTTGACAAAACAATGCACATTTGAGCCATAATGCAAAAGCCTTAATTTAAAACAATCGAAATGCTATTCAAAATCGAAACCAAGAAAATTTGAGTCTACTTTTTTGATTTAAATATTTTTTTTCTATTATGAACTTTAAAATACACTCTTAAAAAAATGGTTGGTAAAAAGAAAAAATATGTTTAATGTTGTAATTTAAACTCATTAATCCCTTATTTGACAATATTTATAGAACTTTTTACAGGGCATCTGCTTGTCGTGCACTCACTTAATCCTAAACCGATAAACTTTTTTTTGGCCCGGCAGTTCAACTTCGAAGTGTGCCAAGACCATAACGTGAAAAGCACAGCAACAACAACAGCAACAACGAAAGCAACAGCAACAGCAACAACGACAACGACAGCAACATCAAGTGTGCTGCTGATGACGTCAACAACTTTAATGTTGGTTTGTTTTGTGCGAGCGACAAGAGCAAAACCAACAACACCAACCACAATAACATTCACAACATTGAATGACAGTGCACATTTAATAAACATCATTTAATTACAGCCACAAAATGTGAGCAGCGGTTTTTTGTTTTCTAACAAACACAAGAAAAACGAAGAAAATAAAATAAAATAAAAAAGAAAACAAGAAAACAGAAAACAAGAAAACAGAAAATATCCTTAGTAATTTGTGTAACTTTTTTAATTATTTACTTTTCTCTGGGCATCTCTGAAAAGCAACGACAACTCGGCGACTGTGATGCCCAACACTTGCTTGAGAGGATGGGTGGTGCTGCCACAGCAGGTGGTCCTGCCACAGCAGGTGCTGTCGGCAGGTGGTGCATGGTGGCTTGTTTGCCAAAGGTGCTGGACAGTTGTTGTATGTTGTGCCCAGGCGGCGCCAACGTTTACAAGAAGTGATAAATGTGATAAGGCCAGAGGTGGGTGCAGAAAACAGCAGTTGAGTGAATAAAGAGTTGAAGCCAGCGCTGAAAGGGACTGCAATAAACGTGAACGCTGTATAAACACTGATAAAAAGCAACAACAGACAACAGACAACAGACAACAGGGCAATGGTAAATGGTCCCCATTCTGATTAAACCTAGCTGAACAATTTCATAAAAACAAAAACACTTTTATGAAGATCAAAGCATAAACAATGGCATCAGGATTTACATTATGTATGCCCCAAGTTGAGTGCTAATTTCACTTTACTCATTTCAAAATTTCGTTGTATTTCATCGTTTTCGAATAGAGCCCCAAAATCTCATTCTAAGCATGCATATAAGAAGACTATGCAGCGAAATTCTCAAATAATTTGCCTTGACCTGCGCTGGCAATCTTAGGTTATTGCTTAGATATCAACTGCAAGTGGTGCTAACAAAGTTACTTCTGGCACTGGCACAATTTGACTTGACAAAAGTTGGAAATAAATATTTGAAGAGCAGCTCTTAAAAACCTGTGCAACTTTGAGTGCTTGTATTGATTGTTGTTGACTGTCTTTTAATTGTTATGGTCGCTTCCAGCTGCTAATTGGTTGCGTAACCACCAGCTTGGCTTGAAACTGATAAACCACGAATTACGGCAACCGCAACGCAAGCAGAGGCATTTATATTGATCTAACTACACAAACACACACACACAAAGGGGTTGGGGGTGGTGGCTATAAATTGTGCGAGTTACGCCAATGTCATCGTATAAATCACGTATGCAATAGAACGTAAGGCTATATAATAATAATGAGCTTTTACCGCTGCGCTCGCAATTAACTAACATTTAAAAATTGTCAAAGCAAGCGGTTAGCTAAGGGGGGGTTGGGGTTGGGCGGTGGGAGAGGCTTCTTAAGAAAGCTGGACACACACATACAAAGAGAAAAAATATATAAAAAAAAAAGAGGAAAGAACAGAAGTGCGCGCGTGTCTAATGTGAAAAGAAATTAAATGGAAAACCAACAAAGCAGTAAATCTTCAAGCACAACAAACAACACTCGAAAGCAATTTAGTTTGGCCAAGCGAGGGATGCTTGGGGCGGCTGACAGGTTGAGGGTTTGGGGTAGGAGGGTAGAGGGTAGTGGGTAGATAGGCGCCCTACAGTTCCAAGGACAACACGTGCTGCTGGCTGCCTTGTGGTTTCGGATTTCAATCACAGAGCACCAAATTGCTCGGCGAGATTGCGTGGCATAAAACTTAGAAGCAACCATAGCAACCGCAACAGTTGCACTTGCACTAGATGTGGCAGCAATAACAGTTGCAGTTGCAGTAGCACCAGTAACAGACATTAGTAACCGAATTCGAAGAAGTAGTAACCAGTAACAGGGGCGATCGAAATAAATGCCACACTATAAGGAATCTCCGACGCTATTAATAACAAAGTATTCATATAAGGAATCTCTGGAATAAGGCATCCCACACAATATCCCTGAATTCACCTTTGATTTAGCAATGGAACTAGTTGCAAACGTTTCTAATACATGTACTAATTAAAGTAGCAATAACAGGGGAAGTTCCTTGGGGAGTACCAATCACGCTTTCAAATGATGCTGAAGAAAATCGATGAAACAGTTTAATAAATAAAAATCATTATCAAATCAAAAAACTCAACAATTTTATTGTATTTCTTCTTGATTATCTTTTGTACAATTTGTCTTAAAATATTTTTAAATTAGTACAAATGATTTTTGAATTAATCATTCTTACTCAGGGACAAAAAATTCTTGATAATTTTAAGAATTTTTGAGTGAAAAGTTGATATTCTTCCCTATGTGCTCAGCATAAGCAATATCATCTTTTCTGGAGTAACGGTAAAGGACTAACAATATTAGTTGCAAGAGCAGCATCTGTGGCAGAAGTAGCAGCAGCAGCAGCAACAGCACTAACAGTTGCCGCAAGATAAATAATCAATTAAAGTGTTGCGCCCGGCTGACGCGGCGTTTACGTAATATGAGCGCGTAAATCAGCGCACAGAGACAAACTACACACAGGCTCACACACACACACACACACACTGACAGTGGAAGCGTTGTGGCAACGTCGTGCATTTACATCCAATTGCACAGCATGAATGTGATACTCAGTTAACCCATCTCGACACCTCTCTCCCAGCTACCTCCCTTCCAGCTTATGCCTTCATCTAAGCATCCTATTCCTTCTGCGGCTGCTGCTGTGGCAACTGCTGCTACTGCTACTAGCCTTGCATACTTGGAGGCGCCACTGCTGACTGCATACATACAACAAAAGTACCAAAATGGCTGACATTGTTCAAGTCAAAGGCAACATTTCCAAAAGCGTCATAAAAAACATGATTATAACAAGCTGTGCTCAGCAACAGCAAACAGCGAAAATGCACAGTGGAATAAGCCCAAAAGCAACTAAAACAAAAAGCCTATTCGAATTTTCCAAGCTTAAGACGTGTCTGGCCAGTGTTGGGTAAAGCTGGAATATCAGTGCATTTGCATATTTAAATACAGCTTAAAAGCTTAATGACTAAAATTATAATTTTAATATACTAATTAATACTAATATAAAACAATAATAATGCCATGTTCCATTTAAAAAAAAAGAAGAAAAAAAGTAGGGTAACTATTCCACTGTATTCAACCCCCCCCCCCCCCCCCACCCAGTTCCCTCCTCCCTTAAGTGCAGAGGGAAAAAGTTGTGCATCAAAGATTTTCTTGCAGATGCACACACGAAAAAGAAAAGCGCATTCAGAACTGCTTTCGCTGACGATCTTGGCAACCTATGCCTGAACACATACGTACATGTATGTATGTATATGTATGTTTGCGTGCACAGACAGCGGGCTACGTCGAGAGCCTTGCTGTCAACCAGTTAGCCATTTACGGGTTGACTGCCAACACCCATTCTGCAACTCACTCACTATTCACCCATTCACTCGCTTGCTTATTCATTCATGGCAATGGGCGCCGCTTTGTTGCTCGCTCATTTTGGGTTCAGTTGACTAATGTTTGAGCTAAACCTTGAGCACATACACATAGAGATATATATATATACATACATATTAACATATACATATATGTATATAAATATACTTAGTGACATTTTGCCACATGATTTAGGAGGCGTCATCAATTTGTCAGCAGCTCAAGAGTTGGCGACAGGCATTCAAATATCAAAGCAGATGAAAAACTCAACATTTAATTAATATATATAGATTTGCTGAGATTATATATGTAACTGATTTGACATTAAACAAAAATACTATGAATTAATTTTGGAAAATTCGAATTAGAATTAAAATTCTGAAATTATTGATTTTTCCTTAAATATTTATTCATATTCCAATATTAAATGTTATGTGCAATGTCCGTCACTGTGTACGTATAGGTAAGTTAAAGTAATTTAGATAATCTTGAAGCTATGTTTTCAATATATTCATTCAAACACTGGGCAGCTATCGATAACATCGATAATTGCAAATCGATTGGCATGCATGGAAATATTTGAATAATAACCACCTGCAAAGCATGGTAAGCAAATTTGGCCAACCTGTTCCAAAAAATATTGACTCAAGTCTTTATCGCCTACTAAGCTAGAGATACCAAATTTTGGGTTGTAGATTCGCATAATAATGGTAAAAAAAAAAAAAAAACTTTCGCTTCACGAAATGGTTAAGACTAAGTCTTAGAGAGTTTTTAAAAGAAAAGTTTCCTTGGTACTATACAAAAAACAGAGTATTTGGCAGTCGGTTACGCGTGACTGTTGTGCACCGACTTGTTTATTTACTTTTTCTGGTGCTTTTTGTACAGTACACAGTTTTACAAAACTGTGTAGAATATGTCAAGTGCTTAATGCGTCTCAACCCAAAATAATGGTGTCTGTCTCTGCGTTTTGCTCTATCTCTGTCTCTTACTATTTCTGTGTCTGTGAATGTCAGAGTGTATGTGTGTGTGTGTGCGTGTGTGTGACTGTCTTCAGTGCGCCTTTTTGTTATATAATAGAAAATCCTTAATAACATTTTCTTTACAATTGTGCACACAACGAGTAAGATGGTAAGCGAGACAGAGAGCAATCGGTGAAAGGAGCGCCTAAAGCGTGGAAGATTGTGGTGGAGCCGTGGGAGGGATGCGGTTGCGGGTGCGGAAAGTTAGTAAAGAGGATAAGATTTGCGCTAGGCACACACAGAAGCACAAATCTTTTTACGAGGCTGGCTACCTCTTGAGTCGCCATCGTCACTCGCTCGTAAACATTTCACGCTTTGCCAAGCAATAAGCTCTTTTTTTTAGTTGGTTTCTGTTTTTTATACATCTGTCGCACTCTTTCTGTTTAGCAAGTCAATGTATGTCGATCTCTTTCTCAAATTCCAGTGTTTGTTCTGTCAGTTTAGTGTATTTGTTTTTGGGCAGCATCACCAGCAACAGCAGCAGCAGCAGAGCAGCACTTCTGGCCTCCTGACTTCATATCATTCAGTTGACCCAGGTGATAGCTGCTGGACCCCAGCAACCTTTTACATAACAGACCAGACCCAACCAGACCGAACCGTGCACGCCACTCCTCCGCAAGGCAACGTCAAACTATGAAATAGGGGCAAAAAAAAAAAAAGAAAAGGGCCAAAAGGATGAAAGCCAAATTCCAAAGCAACTGATGCTTAAACGCATTTCTATAACCGGAACAAGGATGTTGCTAACTTGGTTATGGTTATGTTTGCTGTGCAGTGTGTACCAAATGCTACAACTATATTCATACATACATCCATGTGTGTGTTTGAGTGTGAGTGTGTGTGTGTGTATGTGTGTGTGCGCATATGCGTACGTAAGTGAATTGTGCCTTAAGTGAACGAACGGCTCTCTGTGTGTGAACTGTTTATTATATTGCAGTTGTTTAAGCATACATGGCTTAGATACAAGTTAAACAAGCGTTGCAAACTATGAGTGTATGAGTGTATTCACTCACCACCATAAATGTGTGCGTGTGTTTGTGTGTGTGTGTGTGTGTGTATACTATTAAAATAGAGTACTTGATTGTGAGGAATGCGTATGCTTGGAAATAAATTTATGTAGAAAACTATTTGACATCAGTTGAACGCCACTTAAGCTTTTTACGTACGAAGTTTTGAATGAATACGAATGAATATATTCATAAATGTGTTTTTAATTGATATGACTACTACTACCTCAAGTTCTAAAAACGAATTAAATAAATGCAAGTCATTACACAACACAACACTAAAAAAACTATTTACAAAACTAAATTGATAGTATTCGTATTTGAAATAAATACACTCATGAGTATTCAGTTATTTTGTAAGACACTAGCAGCCGCAATTGCATTCAATGGCCCCCAACTAAAGTCCAGATGCTATCTGTCAAGTAGACCATCATAGGCAAATAAATCAAGCTAAATGTGCGCTTAATTTAAGCCACAAATTCCACAAAAACCACAAATGTTGAGCGTTGGTCCACAAACCCTAAGAAATCTTAATTCTTCAAGCTGACAATACCCTTTCATTGGCTGGGGCCAACAGCAACAACAACGACAACAGCAACAGCAGCAGCAACAGCAGCAAAATTGTGGCGCTTGTGGCATGTGAAGCATTTAGTAAGCTGCATTAAATGTCTGGCAACGCTTCAGCATGGCTGCCTACGTGCTCGTTGTTCCCCCAATAGCCGCCCGTCATTGTTCGCCGTCATTAGGCGATAAATTGACCTTCACGCATGCCACGATTGGGGTTAGGGTTGTACTAGGGATTTGGATTGGGATTGAGATTGGGGATTGGGGTTGGGATTTGGAGTGCGGATGGGGGTTGGTGTTGCGGGTAGATTGCGACAAAGGGGTAGATGAAGGGGTAAGCTTAACGTTTGCCTGATGTCGTTGATTGCTGGCTAAAATATCAAACACACACAAAAGCACACACACACACACAGATCCACACACATGTACACGTAGGCACTTTGAAAGACAGCCGATGACGTCTTGAGCATGCCCACAAAATGTAGAATTGTAGCACAATTTCAATGTGTATGTGTGTGTATGTGGGTGCATGTGTGTGCATGTGTGTGTATGAATGTGCCTGTGTGTGTTAAGTGTGAGAAAGGCAATATGCTGCAATGCTAAGGCCTGCTTTTAAACCAAACTAATCTGTCGCCTGTCGTACTGAACAAAAAAAAAATATATATATATATATATATATATATATATATATGTATATATATATCGTACGCAAATAGTTTTATTTTTGTTGGTAATAAAAATGCTTGCACTTAACGACAATTGCAATAATATTTCATCTTATCCTTATTTTCACAGATAGTGTCCTACTTTAAAGCACATGTTACGTAAAAGTTAGAATAAGATTTTTTCCATTTCTTTTTTTAAACGAACTTAGAGAGATAAAATCTTTTTTTCTTGCTTGTGCTGAGTGCGCCTACTCAGTAGCCGCCACTCTGGTAATGCTTATTTGATAATCTAACTGTTATTGACCTCATTTTTCTATTTGCCACACACACACACAGACACAAATTTGTTTACTTGCATGTTGAGTAGCACGCCCAAGGCACCTCCCCCAACAAAAAACAAAAACAAAAAACACAAAAATAAAAGAAGAGAAGAGAAAAAAAACTTACAAGTCTCAAGACATTCTGGCTGTGAAACTCAACAACGAAACGAATCAGTATTCAAGTCAAATTGCAAGGCACATGTTCACGTGTGTGTGTGTGTGTGTGTGTGTGTAGGTGTGTGCTTAATGTCGTCTAACTGGGCTTTAAAATGTTCTACTTATTTTGCATTTCTTTCAATCTTTGTCAAACTTAACTGAATTTCGTTGGCTTTGTTCTTCGATTGCACTTCTTAATATTATTTAATTTTGCATTTTTTACTTTTTTTAACTTTGAAGAGGAGTTTCAGCTAAGGTGATTCCCCTGTCAATGTTCTTCTTCAACTTTTTCTGGCACTAATAGGTCTATAGCTAAATGGATTTTCACGAATAAGTAGAAAGTTTTTGGAAAACTACGTTTGAGCATTTGTCTGAAATGGTTCAAATTCCATTTCTCACTGTGCATACCGATTATAGATTGGCTTTCCAAATACGAAAGTGGCTTATTCCCAAACATTGTTGGAAAATTGAAATTGGATGCTGGGCATGATTGAAGCAGTACATTTTTTTTTTATTTTTCAGTTAATACCCACAATTTACAATGTGTGCCTGTGTCAACTTCTGCCCAAGAAGGCTCTCGATTGCAACAATTGCAACAATAATCGGAGCAATTCGCCCATTTGTCGCACTTGTCCAAGAGTTTGTCTCACACACACACACACACATACAGAGGACAGTGTAGGGACTGTTGTGGGTGTTGAAGTAACACAAGTAACACACAACGTTCATGTGCGTGTTCAATGGCAAACACACCGAACCCAAGGCAAGGCACGTTGCGAGTTACTGGACGAAATTGCATGTGGCAAATGTGCAACAGCCTGGCTAGCAACTTACCCCCCCCCCCCCCATAAACCCCCTTTCCCACTCGTTGTATGTCAATATTTCTGGCCATTTCTTTTGCACAGCTCTCTGCTAAGCCCTGCAAATGACTAATTTCACATTTTTTTTCCCTGGCTTTAGCTAGTTACCTTTTGCACTCTTGTTCCGAATTTCATTTCGCCACACTTTCGTAAGCTACAGCCCTTCCCCCTCTTGCTTTCCCCTCCCCTCAACCCTTTCCATTCGTTGCATTGTTGGCAACGTGGGCCCTTGAGGCAGCTATTGTTTAACATGCGGCACTTAAATTCCTCACTGATTGCTGGGGCTGTCGCCCGCTCAAATGAAAATGTGTTGCATACTTTTACGTGGCAGTGTTTAACCCAGATGGCAGGCACCCACACACACCCACACACACACACACACAAATACATATGCAATTGCATACATTTGCATCTCTTTGACATATTAATCTGGGCGCAAGCAAATTATTTCCATTTCGAATTGCGTTCGATTTTCTCACCATTCAAATCAAGGCTGTTTATCGAGTACGATAAATCTGAACAATCTAAGCAAAAGCTATAGAAATTGAACCACTTGAATGGGTTTCTAAAACGCTTCACTAATTTCCACAAACAGTAATGAACAATTTGTATGCAGGCTTAAAAGTTGTTGTCAAATTTGTGACACATTAATGGAGACGTTCCCAGACTCATCATTTATATATTATTATATTATTTTATTGATTCTTATTATATTATTATTATAATGATTCCTGATCTTAGTTCTTAACTTATCTTTAACGAAACTTAAAAATATTTGTCTTTATGGTTAGTATTTCAACGTCTATGTTTCCAAATGCAATCTTGAATGACGATCAAAGATTTCTTCAAGTCAACTTACGCTTTCAAATCGTCGACAGTATTTAGTGTAAATTAAATTAAGTGGCACTTACCTAAAATGAGAAGAAAAAAATTAGAAAAATTAATGATGATTTCAATAAAAAATTGCAAAAATCTTGTATATAAATAATATTGGAAACATTTTTGGAAGATAACATAGATTATTATTATTTTTTGTGTCGCTTAACTCACTCCACTAAATAGTTGACCTTGTGTTTAATATTAAATATAATACTCACTTGACTTTTATATATATATACATAAACATATATATATATATATATGCAGACAAATGTATAAGTGAGGCTTACGCGCAGCTGTTCAGCTTATAAATTGCAACTACTTGTGCTTATTGCAATTGTTATGCAACCAAGATAGTGTGACATACACAGAGAAACAAAGAGAAAGAGAAAGAGCGAGAGAGAGAGAGAGAGAGAGAGCGAGAGAGAGAGACAGATAGATACAGCATACGTTTAGTGGCAGTGTAATTGAAAATAAGTCTTCAGCTGTGGTGCCATATCCTAATCCTTATCCATTTTCATATGCAAAGGACGCCCCGTTGCCCAAACGCCCCCTGCTGCCTATTGGCTGGTGCCATTGCCCAAGGACATGACGGAGGAGGCAGCAAGAGAAAAATCTCTGCCTCAGTCTTCGCTTGCATCTCATCTTCTTTATCATCATCAGGCAAGCTGTGCTGCGAGAGAGTATATTGAACATTCCAAATATAACAAACAATGCCAGCCGCCAATGGCAAGAACAACAGCAACCGGAACAATGCAAAGCAATAAGTGTTGTAAACTAACTGCAGCAGTTTTCCAACACACACACCCACACACACACACACACACATACATACACACCAGCATATTGAATACAATGCATCTGACAAAGTTGCAATTCAAAGATGCGAAATGCTCCTGGGTTGCAGATCTTTGGCTAAAACAAAGCTCTGATATTTGCTAACCACAGAAACCAGCCAACTGGCCACAAATCCCTAGCCCACCACATCCAACGTACCCTCTTCATCCCTTAAGGACAATATCTATCACAATTTCCTTATTGACTATTCTCAACCATAACTAACATACCTAACCTAAAAAAAAACACAGAATTCTGCACAGAAAAAAACACTCTAACTTAACTTTTATAAAATAAAATACAATTTTTTTCCTTTTTTGTTATTGTTTATCAATTCAATTTCAATTATCTCGATTCTTGTTGGTATATATATTTTTTTCATTTCATCTTTAGGAAACGGTCCTACCTATACCCTTTTTGGAGAATAGTCTACGTTTGTCATGGATTCTTGATCGGCATCATCAGCCGAGTCGATATATATTGATATCCGTCTGTTCGTCTAAACAACATTTTTGAGTTTCGCATTTTTTCATTCCTACTTTTCAGAAAGAGCTGCCTGAAAGTTGTTGGCAATTATATGAGTTTCTGCTGCCAGCTTTTGTAAGTAAACAGTTTTTCGCTGCGTGTAGACGCTTATGGGTGTTTGTGTGTGGATTTAGGTATAAACCATTTTAAGCTGCATGTATGGTTGCAGTTTTATTCGGACTTTGTGGTTAGTTTGCTTTTGCGTGGAGCGATTTCAGGGCGCTTTAGATGTGAAACGGTTCGCTGCAACGGTTCGTAGAGTAGTTCACTGCGGTTCGGTTTGGCAACGGTATTGCACAGCTGCTTCCGCTTTGGATTCGCATACAGTTTGTATACAAAATTCATAAGCTTTATGAAAAATCTAAAGCAATGCAGGAAGCTGTCGCTGCAATGAACTACAACAACAACGATAGTGCTGAGGTTGGCAGGATGGTGGGTAGGTGGTGGTGAGTGGTGGGGGTGTGTAAGTCAACAGCAAAGGGTGGTCGGCCATTGTCGAGCTGTTGTTGTTTGGCTTTTGCCTGTGGCGTGCCAGAAGGAACAAAGAGCAAGATAATAACAAAATAGAAGCCCAGTTGACGCTATCCAGAGATAAAATTCTCCGCTTTTTTTTGCTGCGTCTATATATACATATAAATATATATATATATATATATACGTACATATATCATCCACACATGAAATGGATAAATATAGGTAGAAAACAATTTGTGAGTTGCATCTAAAAGCACTTTGCAACGGCTCTGCTAATACAATTGCCACACAGCATGACATAAGAGTGGCAGATGGAGCAAGTGGTGGAGGAAGAGAAGGAGAGAAGTCAAAACTATAACACAAAATATTTGCTCTCTTTCCTGAAATACCTTTGCGAAGTCATATTGAGTAAAATGTCATTAACCCAAATGATGTACATCTATACATATATTCATACATATGTATATACATATATATTCTTCATAGTCATTTCTATGTAAGATTTGGTTTGATGTCCTGCAACATTTATCTAAATCGAGCTCAATAGTTACGAGTGTTATTATGCGACTGATATTTAATGCCAACATCAAGCAACTCTTTTACATACAGCTACCAAACGGAACAATCGGTCGTATACATAATATATATGCTTGCGAGCAGGTGACTATCATGCTGCAAGGGTATGCCATATTCGAGAAGTCACTCCCCCGCAAAAATAAATAATTTCATACAGCTGCGAAGAGAGACAAAAATGCAAAAACTTTCGACATTTTCAAGTTAAACAAAAACGAAGGGAACAAAATATTATATAAGTTGATGGCATCTCATAAACAAGAGAGAAGCAATCAGGGATTGGGAGATATAATCGTAAGCGAGCTGTCGAGCAATCTTTTTAACTGAATTAGCTCAAAATAACAATGAACTGGTTGAGCAAATAGTTAGCCAAATATCAGCACATTTTTCAAAACGATATCAAAAAGAACTAATTTCATTTCAGCTGACTTGCAGTCGAAGCACAAAAAACACTTCCTTTAGCTAAAGCTTTAGCAAATACTAACAAGGAAGCAGTTTTAGTAAGCTTAGAGGAACACTCAAAGGGAGCACAAACAAATCCTAGCTGGTTCAATACATGTTGAGAAAAGAACCAGGTTTCCAACACAAATCCAAAGTCATTCAACACTTGTAATAACTAGCCAATTAGCACATTCCTGATAAAGATTGAGGCAAACAAAAATAAACTGATATCTTGGCATGTTGGTAGATGTTCAACTCATTTTTGAGTTGAATAATGAATTCCGTTGAGCACAGACAAATAAAACAAACAAAAAATTCAACCAAAAACTAGAGAAAGTTTTGAGAACAATTTGTTAGTTTAAGTTTTCTAGTTTACAGAAACTTTGCTTACGACATGCCCGAGGGCTGCACAGGAAATTCCCATTACTTTTATGGTGTTGCCAAGCTTAAGAAATGCAAAAGTATTGACAACTAATTCGACAGACGATTTTGTATATACATATATGTATATAATATAATATCTGATTTCATTGTGTGTAATTTTGGCGGTTAATCTAAGCTTTCAACTTTTCAAACCCATTTTGGCAGAATTTGACCAGTATTGGTTTAAGATCGATTATTAAATTGAAGTTCTTTGATTTTACGAATTCCTGTAAGCCTAACACAAAACTTTTGGACTGCAATTTATTAATGCCAATGATCAAATTTAATCAACCAGAAGGAAAATAGGAGTAGGAATAGGAATAGCATTTCTCGAATTACACAAATTCCGATTACTTGATGGGAAAAGCCAAGTAAAAGTATTTCAGGTATATTCGATCAACATGTGCGTGCATGCATGTCAGCTAAATAGTACTCCTGGGTATTTGCTTCCTCCTGTTTATGTGCAAGAGGAGCTGTCAATTTTTATTATTGAATATTTATAAATGAAAGACAAGGGCGCCTTTCAATTTCCGTACTTTTTTGTGTGTTTTTTTTTATTTTAGCAACAGGTTTTGAGTGTCGAGCCCCACACGACAATAAAGTTTCAATAAGACACACATCCCTTTGTTACGCTCTACAGCTTATTGAGGTTAAGGGGACGCAGTGGCATGGGGATTTCAGGGAGTTTGAGGTGTGGCGGCCGCCCCAATGTATGCCCATATTAAATGGCACACAAAAAACCAAAAAAAAAACAGAAATAGTGAGCAAACAGAAGCCCTTTAAAGTCATGAGTGCAAAAGTCGGAAAAACTTGACGGCCTAGAGTCAGGGCGTTTTTAATAATTTATATGAAGCACAGGCAACACAACGAAAGGAATAAGTAAACGGAACAAAACACAACAAAACACAACGGAATGAAACCAAACGGAACGAAACGAAACGAAACGATTCGAATCGAGCCTCAAATCAACCCAACTCGACGGACTCGAATGGACGGTTGGACGGACGCGCAAGCAGCTGCTGACAACCAAAAACAGAAAAAAAAAATAAAAAAAAACATAAAATTCAAATGGCAGTTCACATAACTTTGGGCATCATATTCCAGCCACAGTCACTTCAAAGAGCTCCTTTGCGTCAGGCATTATGCAACACTTGAGCACAAGAAAATATATACAACATATAATATCCACCACAAATGCAATTATATTTATTTGATATCGAATATTTTATATATATATATATATATAAAACTTAACTATTTCAACTATTTCTGCATAAATATTCAAGTGCATTTGACACTTTTACACTTTAGCATTTTCATTGAGCATATTTCACAATAATCATAAATGTGCATTATTTCGCTGACAAATTTACAACGCTCCACGCCCAACTATTAAGAGGGCATCGGCAAAAGTCAAGCCGAATAGAAGAAGAAAAATCGTTAAGCAATATAAGTAGTAAGTGCATTCCAACTAACGTAATCCCATTGCGAAAAGTTCTTTATTTTTTTCGTATTTTTTTTTTTTGCTATTGACTTAGGGCTGAGGATGTGGCGGGTGAAAGGGGGAAAGCTATTGCTGAATGCTCATCCTTCATTCGCATCAGCATCCTTTGCAGCTTATCTGGCGAGCTCACACAAACACAAACACATAGAGCATAAAGTTCGTTATATTACGACCAGTATGGCGGCAGCTCCAACCCCCAAACCCCAATCCCCTTCCGAAGTAGCTCCCCGCCCCAAGCAAGTACCCGTGGAGTGCGCACAGCCCTCACGTAGCCGGTTTTAAGAGAGGCAGCGCCAGAAAAACTACGGCATAAAATTTCCAATTTGCTGGCATTGCTTGACTTTTCGGTAGCCCGACAAAACTTGGCCCGTGTCCGGCTTTAGGTCTATGGCGCATATGGGTGCAGTTTTCATATATATATACATAGATATATATATATATATATATATATATATATATGTGCTGCTTTAGTTTTTTTGTTGTTTTTTTATCTCAATTTTGTTTTTGTCTTATGATCTGCGCTGGCAAAAATGGAGACTGGCGCTTTCCTATTGAATTTTTAGTAGCTAAACGACTAGCTTTTATTTTCGGTTGGAAGGGGAGGGGAGGAGGCGGCAACGGCGGGTAGGCGGGGAGGCGTGGCACTGCTAATTTTGCGCAAATAAAAACGCTGAAACACAATTTTGGGGCCACTTGAGCGTCTCATTTTCAATTCATGCGCCGCTGGGCGGCTGCCAGAGTAAGTTGCTTTTCTTTTGTATACCCTGTAACTTGCACAAAATGGGTTTCTTGGAATTAAGAAGAAGCAGCTCATAAGGGTACATCAAATGTTAGCTATGTTATGTTTGGGATTATATTCATTTCTAAAGCGAACTAGTTGCTCACATATCGATAAATATCGGTTTGCCATCCAGTATAAAGAAATAAGCTCTACAGGATATTTTCCAGTCATGCATTTTTTTAAATTAGTTTTGTTTTTTTGATTTGCCTCGTCTACACCCGGGGTGGCCAAGACCAAGCAAATAACTTTGGCCATGTGCCTGGGCAACCGCCAACTGGTTTTCATCTCCATTGTTGCCAGCAGAGCCGCCTTTTCACCTTTTTCGCCGTCGCATCAAGCAATAACTTTGCCCGCAAAGAATTTCACGTTGGGGCAGTGACGGGGTAGCAGTGACTAGGGTTGCTTCTCCTCCGACTACTGCTGCTGCTGCTGCTGCTGCTGTTGCTTTTGAGCCAGCCCGCTGGCCATGCTTCACAGCGTAATTGAAAAGCTACGCTCTTATTATGCACTCAAAAAAAAAGCATAAGAAAAAAACTAGATTTTTGAAAGATTTAAAAAAAAAAAAAAAAAAAAATGCTGCACTGCCGGACATTTCCGAAAAACTCTTGAAACCAAGGTAAAATAAAGCTGAACGCTAGAAATATAGGTATCATTTTCTTAACTTTACCGTTGAATTTCTGAATCGAAACCGGAATTCCAAATATTTGATTGGACCACTGCTGGCATCTATCAAATAGTATTGATCAAATTGAAATTGATTGAAGAAAATGAAAATATTAAGAAATTATTTTGCTATAAACCAAAATTATTGCTGCTTTTTGCGGCGACTTTTATTTCGAGTGTTTATACGGAATGAAGAGGGGGGCGGGGTGGGTCTGGGGTGGTGCGGGTGTTCGCAACAGAGCTCCTGAGGCAGCGACTGCTTCTGCTTCTGCTGCTGCTTCTGCTGCTGCTGCTGTTGCTGCTGCTGCTGTTGCTGTTGCTCCTTTAATTTCAGTTGCTGTCGCCGTCGCCTGCTGCTTGGTAATTAAAAGTTCGCCTGCGCCAAGCATTGAGCTGAGCTATTGTGGCAACAATACATCAGCCACCGACCAAACCGCCCGCCGCCCCTGGCAACCCCCCTTATCTGGCCCAAGCCATCTGGTCAAGACGGAGGAAGTAGCCGGGGAAGCAGGAGTGTTGTGTCGGAAAATCGTCATTTGCCACATTTGAAATTAGTTAAAGTTTTTCGGCACAAAGTTGCAGGCAGGCAGCTTTCACAGCTACCAATCTTCCAGTTGGCAATTTTTCATGAAGTCCCTTCCGCGCCCCCCTTCCGGCGCATAAACAAACGCTGCCGACAAAAACAACACAAAAAAAAAACAAACAAAAACAAAAAAAAAAAAAAATGAAGAAGCTGCAGAAAAAATTATTTAATTAGTGGGCGTGGCGGCGCGTGGTGGGCAGCACGATGGAAATTAATTAAGACTACGGTCATGGCAAGAAACAAACAAAAAAAAACAAAGGCAACGGCAACGGCAACACGAGTCCTGGCTCATTATCAATTCAAGCAGCCCAAATTCCAAGCGGAGGATTGGGATTGGGATTGGGGGATTGTTGTTGTTGTTGTCTGGAATGGATGTGGCTGTTGTTGCAAATCGAGACAAGCGTTCATTCATCGGCAGCGTCATTGCATCATTACATCATGCGGCGCTGAATCAATCCATCATTCGTGCTTCATTCATCAATGTCATTTGTTTGTTTTGGAAGGGGGTGGGGGTGGGGGTGAGGGTGGGGCAGGAGGAGTATATGAAGATTCTGATGCCATTTTCTGCAACTTTGCTTTTGCTTGTTGCTTTTTGCGTGCTTTTGCTATGCTCTGCTCTGCTCTGCTCTGCTCAAATCAAAGCCAATATTACCAACAATGACAGCTGTCCCCTTGATTTATCTGCATAAATATTTTTGTTACATTTTGTTGATGTTTTATTCGGTGTGCTTGTTGGGTGGCCATTCTAATAATCAATTAAATTTATTAGCTTAGGCATTTGTGTGCAGCCAAATTGATTTTATACATTTCACAGATTAATTTGCAAGAAATATTTTCCATTCGTTAAGTTTTCATTTTTTTTTGATACTACTATCAAATATTTACTTTTTGCTTGCGGCTAAGGTCTAGACCAGGCCAAGAGCTGGCGATAGCAAGTTGCTGCCACAGTTGACAGATGCTTAACCATTTCGGGCACACAAGAAAAACAAATATGTAAATTATTCGAGGCAAAAAAGTTAATCGATATTTGTGTAAATATTGTTTATTGTTCAAATGCCGAAATTCAACTTTATTCAACAACAACCTTCGTCGAAAAAGTCAGATAAGTTATAGCCTGAACTGAGAGCTATTAAATATATTCCAATTGTATTGTAAAATATACCTTTAAGAAGTCTTGATTTTTGCAAAGATGCTATCAAAAATAGATATGTATCGATGTTTGCGAAAAAGGGGTAGTTATCGATAAATATAAAAAGTATGCTTGATCTGCACGGGGTATACGAGAACTTATATTCTAAATTTCACGGACATTACTTTGTCTATTCGCCGGTTGATCATAATCAAGTATATATGTATATATACTTTATGGGGTAGGAGATGCTTTCTTTCCTCTTACCTAATTGGAATGGGCTCAGAGCTTCAAAATGTTTGATAGACAGTCAAAGAACAACTCTGTGTGAATCTCTTGCAAACATTACAGGGTATTCGCAACTCTACATTCGCTGCTATTCAAATACATCAACAAATTGGACTAATTCATGATTTTTGCCAAATACGTGAACGTAATTCGCACAACACTTTTTTATTATGATTTTTTATTGCATTTTTTTGCTGTTGCTTTTTATATGCAGAACCAATTTGAAGCTTTGCTTAAGTTTTTGCAGCTTAAGTTTGCAACGTCGAATTCTCAACAACGAAAAATGTTGCGCAATCTTGACGTTTTTTTAGAGGAAAAATGAATAAATTTTAAGCCAAGTTAAGCCAGTGCTTTTACATTTATCTGTCTCTGATTCTCTCTCTCTCTCGCTCTCTCTCTCTCTCTCTCTCTCTCTCTCTCTCTGTCTCTGTCTCTGTCTGTCGCATGAGTAATGTTGCAAAAATATATGCGAAATGCGTCGCAATTTTTGGCAAATGGCGAGTGCCAGGACATCATTGCCGTTTGCCAGGATGTCGTCCTGCTGGCTGCCTGGCTGTTTGCTAGCTGCAGTCCTGCAGGCCGAGCCAAGAGGCCAAGCACTCTCAGCTTTTTTGCTGCCTTTCAGCGGAGCGCTGACAACTCACTTTGGCAGCGCCAAACAGCTGAAGTAGCCCTGGGACGAACAAGGAGCAGACAGCAAGGAGCAGGCCGTCAGAGCAACACAGGGAGTCAGGGCATCAGGACATGGCGACGACTCGACAACTTTAGCTACGTCTATTTCAACTTCCTTCTTTATTTCCGTAATCATTTATATGCAAATCGCTCGGCTGCTGCTGCTGCTGCTTCTTACACACGCATACACATTGACACACACACAAACACAAATACTATCACACACACACACACACACATACATATTCAGGGCACGCCCACTTGAGCTGCTACTTCGATTTACCATCAAAAATTCGTAGAAGTTTTTGCATTTGCTTCTTGTTTTTATATTGACGTGTGTATTTTCGGCACTTTTTTGTGGCATATTGTGTGTCTATGCATGTGAGTGTGTGTGTGTGTGTGGGTGTGTGGGTGTGGGCGTATGTGTGGTGTATATGTGTGTGTCTGTTCGATAGTCAATAAGCCACCAACAGACACTTCACGGGCTCAACTTCTTTTTGCCCTCACTCAGACGTAGTGTGGAAGTGTATCCGAAAATTGTCTTTCAAATGCGACAACTTTGACAACATTATAATGCCTAACTATATGTATATAGCCAACAATTCCAATATAATCAGTTAACTGCTCAGATTTGAACTTGAAGTGTGTAAATGTAACTTAATTGAGTAGCTAAATTAGCCATATTTCCCATCATCAAGAACTGAAAGTGACAGCAATTGTGTATAAACAAAGGCTAAAAACTTTTCGAAATCAGAAAAATCGAAGATTATTGAAAATATATATATATATTTAGAAAAGGGTATTCAAATGTCGACTGGCTTTGCTAAGCTTTGGTGCTCTTGCTCATTTGATTTGCATCAATAAAAAAGAAAATGGAAAGATACGTTGCATATTTTGGAGAACTCGTATGTTGCTGTGTGTATTAGTGTGTGTGTGTGTGTCTGACTGGCGCACATTTTACAAGTTTATTTTGAGATTGGTGGGATGGGAATAAGGTGGCTCATTAAAATTGCACAACACTTTGATTTGCATACGTTGCGGCCCCCAAGCCAACGTTCCCCGCACAGCAACTCAAATGAAACAGCGAAAGTTTCTGCGTTTTATTTTATTTTATTCATTTTATGTTTCTCTTTCTCTTTCTTTCTCTTTCTCTTTCTTTTTTTTCTTTTTTTTTATGGAACAGCTCTTGGGACTGTTATGCGTAATTTGGTTTTTCTTTTTTTGTTTTTGTCAAATTCAAGCATTTTTGTGGCAATTTTGTGCTGCGAGCACAAGCTCATTAGCATTATCATAATCATCATCATTAGTACGGAAAAAGAAAGTTGTGAGCAGGACTTTCTCCAAAAATTTACATGTGCAAAAAACATGCAAATAAAAGGAAAAGTATACGATGAGAAATGTCCTTGTGGTGGAGGGTGTGGGGAAGGGAAACGTTTGAATTTTTCCAAATCATAACTTTGCAATTGTTTTACTGTTTTAGCAACAATTTTTGCGTGTTTTCAAAGTAGGCCACATACAATATGGGAAATATGCTAATGTTCGAGTAAGATTTGGAATTTGTAAATGCAGATGGAGTGAGATAGATGAGAGAGAGAGAGTCTATTAGGCATAAACAATTTGAATTTCTTTTTATCTGCGTGTCAAAACAATTCGAATTTCGGTTCCACTTCAAGTTACGTAAAATCGTCGAGATTCCGGTAAAGAGTAAGAGTAAGCTATTCCATTATTATGATACTATATATATCAACGAATAATATGAGTTACCGTAATTGTTTCTAAACAAAATGTTGAATATCGGTTCGCTTAGGTTGTGGTTTGAGTTCTGGTTTCGGTTTCGGTTTAACTCAATGATTTTAAGCTCAATATTCTCAATATGCGGCAAATTGTCTGCAAACTGAAATTTATGTTTACACTGCTCGTTTATTGTCGTGAACATTCGATTATAATGCTGTTATTGTTGTCGTGTCTTCAAATCATTATTCACAGAACATTGAACAGCAACAAAACGTGTAGAAGAGAGATTGATTCATGTTCCATTTGAGTTAGAAAGAAAGGCTGCAAACAACAAGAAGAAATTCATAAAATAAGCTCAGCAGTTGCTCTAAGAGACACCATTCGACAAACAAATACATAAACTCCAAAAATAATATTAAGTATACGTTCATTTGTGAACTTAAGTGCATTTTTGCTTACTTTCAAATGTCCTTCTTTTTTTTTTTGCTTACGTCAGAAATTGGTAATTGGATTCCATATTTAGAAGCGCTTACACTCTTAAATAGAAAATTCGCTTTAGCTGCGAGCATATTTTTGAAGCGATATCTGACATATCTGAAAACCATTTGTTAAGTGTTGCACATGTGGCAGGCAACACACACGAACAAAAATGGAAAAGCTCATAAAACATATTTTGTAATTGAATTTGTTATAATTTTGTATGTACAGAAGGTCAACAACAGCAAATTATTCATAAATACACACACACACACACACGCACACTGCTGCTCACACTTTGTGTCTGTGCCGCTGTGTGTGTGTGCGTGTGTGTGTGTGTAAATATTTTTTCATTGAATTTCCTTTTGACAACACAAAACGTTAAATAAATAAATGTGGCGCACAAAACATTTTAGACGCAGCTCTCAAAAATTTTTTATTTTATTTTTCTTTTTGCTTAACTGACTTGTGGGCTTTATGGGCGACCTAGAAATACACCGGGTGGCGTGGCGGGGCTGGGCGGGCGGAGGGGAGTGGTGTGGATGGGGCAGGTTGTTATTAGACGTCACAGCAAATTTTATTTGATTTATTTGCCAGTTTTCATTTCCCTTTCCTTATGGCTTATGTACATATATAAATATATACATACGTATATACATACATACATGTATATATTTATTTGTTTGTTTGTATTTTTTGGTTCGAGCCAAAAACCCATTTGGCAATTTACTGTAAATCACATAAAAACGCAACAACAACAGAATGTGTTGCATGCTTCAAGGCGAGCCGCCTTGTTTGTTATTGTCGTTTTGTGAATTCCATTGAACTTTTCACGACTCTCGCTAAATGCCATTTCCCCCAGAGCATTTTCATTGTACTCGTGTTTGTACTTGTGTTTGTGTATATGTGTGTGTGTGTGTGTGTTTGTGTGTTGCAGGCTAATCCCATTTATAACGAATCGATATACAAATGGATCAATAATTGCTTAAAAGTTTCAGTCAGTTTTTATAGCCTCAACTAGCACTGCGTGTGCACTTCTTCTAATTGCTAATAGTTGTAGGTGTTTCAGTTCAAGTGCTTCTTATATATATGTATATATATAACTGAAAGTTGAAGAATATATATATATTCTGGAATCAAATATCAATAGCAAATATATCTTTGACCTAGAATATTGTCCTCCATCTTGAATGAATATCCTTTTTTCAGGCTTCATATCTTTAATAAAATTCCCATTTTTAAGGACGAGTTCCTAACGAGTTGTTCAGTTGCATTTGTATACCCCACAAAAAGAATGGCTAAAAGGAGGGTTGAATACAGTTGTGTAAAAGCATGGAACAGGCAGAAGAAATATACATTCTTGTTCAGACGAGTCGATCTAGTCATGTCTGTCTGTCTGTCAGTCTGTCTGTCAGTCTGTCTGTCTGTATGTCTGTCTGTCTGTCTGTCTGTCTGTCTGTCAGTCTGTCCGTCTGTCTGTCTGCAAGACGAACTCAGAGATAATAAAAGCTGCAAACTTCAGCGTTTTAATATAAACTCAGCTTTACAATATGTAGACCCAATTTATCGATAAATTTCGTTTGATTTTGTATCGATTTTTATAGATAATGGGCAAACGCAAGTTGGATCTATACTTGAGGTCTCCAACACTTTACAATCACACAATTTCAAAGAACAAGCAGAGTATCTGCGAGTCGAGCACGCTCGCCTTTCTTTGTGCAGCTTAACATTCACTTGCAGAACGTATTTCTTGAGTCTGTCTAACAGAGAAAGGATGTCTTTGAACATTCGTTCGCTTTGAGGAGACTTGAAAATGTAACTTTGTTTGATCAACTTGCAGTTGGTTTGCAGTTGTCTGTTTGTTGTTGTACCTATTCCAATTGTTACTTGTATTGTTGCTGTTGCTGTTGCTTTTGCTGTTGCTGTTGTGTTTGTTGCTATACGAAAGTCATTTGCGAAAATGTCTTTGGCCTTTTTCTTTTTGGCACGCTCTCTATCTCTCTCTCTCTCTCTCTCGCCCACACACACACATTATGTTACTTTTTGCTGCCTTGGCGCACTTAAAAAGCAATTTAGTCTAATTACATTAAGTATAACAGGAACAACAACAACAATAGCAACAACAAACAACAATAGCAACAACTCACAAAAGTTTCGCGTCCCGTGCGTGAGTCAATAAACACACACACACACACACACTCAACGCACTCAAATATGCTCGTGTGTGTGTGTGTGTGTCTATGTGCGTGTATGCAACAGAGCAGAAAAAATGGCGCTTTTAGGCCATAATTACCTGAGAACTTTCTCTTCTGCCCAGCCCAGCTTCGTTCTGCTTCAGTTTGGTGCTTTTTACTTGTCTACACTGAGCGAAAAAATTGATGCTTCTCTTTGCTATTCGGTAAGTGTTCAAATTGTAATCGTTTTGGCAAACGCTTAATCCAATTTTGAATTTCAAATCTTTATTTTGGAACAAGTATTGTTTCATTTGGAATAAGTGTGCACCGTTCTAAGCGACTTTTTTTGCAATTTGAAATAATATCGATATTGGTTTTTGGAATTTGAGTACTTAAACTAGGAACTAGGAAAAACTCAAATTGTGGCAATAAAGTTCTTTAGTTAAGAAACATTTCCACTGCGAAGAAACGCTTGCCAAAACTGAAAACGTTCTTTGCAAACCTTTGCTTTTGTATTCCCATTTTTTGCGAGTGTACTCACTGTCTGTTTCATTTTTGTCTTTCCGCTTGGCCATTGCTTGTTGAGCTAACTTCCGTTTCCTGCCCACCCACCCCCCAAACCCCCAGCCTCTGGCAATGTTGTCCCTCTGCCTACAGGCCTGAACGCAGCGAGCTCTTCATTATTACGTTTTATTATGACTCCCCCAAGTTGTTGTTGTTGTTATTGTTGTTGTTGTTGTTGCTGTTGTTGTTGCTGTTATTATTATTCTGGCTGATTTCTTTGGTTTTTTTTCCTTCTTTTTTTGTTGTTGTTTATAGTAAATAAATCAGCCGTGGGCCAAGTAACTTTATCCACAGCTGTCCAAAGTGGCTTTTGTCTGCTCTTTGACTACTCTGTGGCGGCAGCTCCTCCACCTCCACCTACACTTCATCTTCTTCTTCTTCTTCATTTCTACCTCCTTCCACTTGCGCCTCTCCGCATTCAACTTATTTGTGTGTTGCTTAGGGATTGTAAGTATATCCGTTTAGTTGCATTTCCCTGCCTCACACTCAGCACACATTGATTGGATAATTATAATGAGCTTAGGCATTCAACGTGTCCAAAGTAAATACTTATAAACAAAAACGTACAAAAAATCGGCCGGCATTTTATCAAGTTAGGGCAATGTCTTCTTCGAACCCGTACAGAATTAATATTCCGATGCAGCCAGGAAATCTCCGTTGGGAAAGGCTATGGTAAATTTGAGCATTTGGCTGTCTATTAACAATAATCAAAGTGATTAATTTAGTTGACAGCCAAAAGCAACGGCAGTTGTGAGAAATCAAATCAAATGTGTACAAAGTAGTGCAAAAACGGTTTAAGCTGCACCTAAAATCCAACAACAGCAAATCAATCAACATTTCATGCAACAAGCGCATGCAACATGACGTCATACACACACACACACACACACTCACACTCACAACTGTGACGCAGCGTGGTTAAAATAAATGACAGCCGCACCTCTGCCCCAACCCATGGCAGCCCTGCCCCTGCCCGTGCCTCTGCCCCTGCCACTGCTCCACCACTTCCGCAACGCCACTTCACACGAAGCAACATTTTAACAACTTTTATTGCTTTTCTTTTGCTTTATACATATATAAAATACATATTTATATACATATATATATATATATATATATATATATAGTTTTTTTTGCTCGATGTGACAGGCAACTGGTGCAGCTGCTGCCTGCCTTGCGCTGCGAGTGTTGTAAGTAATTTGTTTTAGTTGCGTCCGAGTCCAAAACTTTGTAATTAACAACGAACGACCTTTGCTTAACAATATTTTCATTATAATTAGCTCCAGTGGGGTGCTTTAAGCGTCAGCTTTGACGGTTCAACGGTTCAACGTTCCAAAGATTCAACGGTTCGGCGTTGCAGTGGTTCAACCGTTTTCAGACAGCGACAGCTGTTATTGGCCAAAGTTCAACTTGAGTGTAAGTGCTTATGCGTTTGTAGCTCTTTCTGTGTGTGTGTGTGTGTGTGTGTGCGTGTGGGTGTGGCACTTTTTTGCCTCACACCGTGTGGCAGGAAACTCCAAGAAAATATCCGTTTAATTGTGATTCACTTTCTTTCTTTCGTCTTTTGTAGTTTTATTTCTTTACCTCCTAATTGGTTTCAGGCGTGAAAAAGAATTTTTGATTGGCAGCAATTCAAGGAATTCAAAGAAATTCAAGCTTAAAAAAAAATAAAGCAAACTTAAATGTAGAAACTTAAAGATAACTGACATAAATCATTCTGGTAAAATAACGAATGATGCTGATAACTGAACCGAAAGCAAGGGCAAACACTTTTTAAGAACCAGTTACAGTTACAGTTACAGTTACTTTTACCAAACTGAGGATGCTGCTTAACATCTTATCTAAAGTGTTTGTGGAACTCGATGAGATTTGTAAGCCAATCAGACGGTGACGAATTGCTTGACAGTGAGCAATAATTGGCAGGATGCGATTGTCGAAAGTCGCATTGGCATCATTGCCACACATGGCTAAGAGGTGACAATAACAACAACAACAACAATTGGCTGACCAGAAGCAAATGGGGAAAATGCGTTAAGCTCAGTGAAAATGCAACAGATACAAAAACTGAGCCTTGAACAACAGGCTGGCCTGACCAGAGAACGGACAGACAGACAGACAGTAGCTGGGCAGGACAGCAGGGACATTCGCAGTGACAGCGACACGACTTGAATGAAACAGCAGCAGCAGCAGCAACAGCAGCAACAGCAGCTGTTTCAGGACCAGCTGGGGGTCAAAATGGGCCCAAGCCATTAGGGGCAAGTAGCGGGACAACAAAAAAACAGAAGCAGACACGTCAACAGTCGACACGAGACACAGTGAACAAAACAAAAAACGAAAACGAAAAGCAAAAGCAAAAGCAAAGCATAGTCGAGAGTGCGCGACTAATCAGTATCCTGTCCAACAAAGATTTATGGCTACTCATCACTGTTTTTGCACACAAGCAGAACCCACTCTGATGCGCCACATCTCTGTGATTCTTCTTCTTGCTCTTTTTCTTTGAATTTTTAAAGCACAAAAGTACAATTGATGTTTTCCAAATCGAGGCTAATCTAATACAAAGCAAGCCAAGTCGAACTTTTTAAATCAATCCAAATTCTACGCATAAAATCAAATTCTGTGTGTCCAATTTTCAACTCGGATTTTTTTTTTTTTTTTTGTTTGTAAATCAGCGCCGCAACTTTATGGATTGGAATTAAGTATCGGAAACGGAAATGCGAATTTTATTTGAACCAGTTACATAAACCGATTTTTATTATAACGCAACCGCAAAAGTTGTGAACCAATTTATAAGCTTTAACAGAACTTATACACGAGACGACACAAAATGAGGCAAGTTCGATATCGATATATGTATATTTTTCATACATTTTAGATACATTCCAAATGTTGCTGCTGATCAGGAACATCTATATATTTATATATAGACATTATCGAAAGTGATTTGATTTTCTGTTTGTGTTACATACTCTGGCATAAATTCAATGAAACTCTTTGCTGGCATTTTGAATGCGTACAGGATTGAAGACAAAGCAGAAGTGCTGACAATTTTTAGTAGCTGTTGTTTATGTTGCTATTGTTGTTGTTGTTGGTTTTTGTTTGTTGTTGTTGTTGTTGTATTTGGCACAAACAAAACACAAAAATGGAATGAGCAACCACAACAACTAAAAACAAGCAGCAGCAATCCGACGACGACATTGACGTTGGCGTTTGGCGTTGGTAAAAGGACAAAGCGTAAATGAGTTGCCAACCGCATGCAACAAGCAACAACAACAACAACAACAACAAAACAAACACAACAAGCTGAGCAACAAGAGCAGAACAAAACCATTAGAAAAACAATTAAGTTAGCTGACAGCGTTCATGGCTCAGCTCGTTCGACTGTCAGATACACTTAATTGATGGCATTCACCAGAGTAGGTGGCACTTGAAAATGCATTTAGTGTATTGCTGATTTGCCGCAAAAGTTCCATTTGCATTTGTTGCGTGCCACAAGCTTTTTTCGGTAGAGTTTTGTCTTTTCATTTAAGTTGCGGTTGATGTGGCTTGCAGCTTGATTGAGCTTTGAACACGTCAACATAAAAAGTAGCAAATCAATTGGTAAAATTTAAGCCAGCTTAAACCAAAAAAGAAATTAAAATAAAATAGTTTAATTTTAGTAATTAAAGCTTTCCAGGCAAAGAATTTGCTGTTAGACTGGAGTCTAAGAATTAAAAAAAATAATAATAAAACAAATCGAATCCTTAAAGTCTTAAAAGACTTAACAAGTTTCAAAGCTTCAATTTGAAAGGACACTTTAAGGCCAGTCCAAAATTTGAGTATGTTTAAAGTGTGCAAAACAAACAATTGAAACTATATATAAAAATGTGAAAACGCACAAATGACAACTAAATATCGATAGGCATATTTATCGATGACAGGATGGGGCCAGCAGCCAAAGTAACTGTACAATATGTTGATGAACATGCAATAAGGGATGAGTCCACAACTAAAACTACAGTTCAGTTATTAATTACTGACACTGTGTGTGTGTGTGTGTGTAGGAAAATTCTAATGTATGTGTATGCGATATAAATCTGCTTGTATATGGGCTTAATATAGACGTGTCAACCAACCCGCACCCCCCACTCAACAGCCCATTCCCCCATTTTTTCCCAGTGGACGCGCCCTTTGCCGGTCAGCAAACAACAGAGCAATCCCTTGGCCAGGCCACGATAGGCTAGGCATAGTGGCAGCGAAGGGGTTGCTGGCCCAAAGGGTATTGGACATGGCAACAATGGACACACGGAAACACACCTTTTTTATCACTATATGGTTAGTTGTTGTTGTTGTTGTTGTTGTTGTTGTTGTTGTTGTTGTTGTTGTTGTTGTTGTTGTTGTTGTTGTTGTTGTTGTTGTTGTTGTTGTTGTTGTTGTTGTTGTTGTTGTTGTTGTTGTTGTTGTTGTTGCGCACAACAGATGATGGGGCGAAAATGTACTGCGGATATATGGATTGTCAAACCCTCAATATGGTGTTTCGAGTCAATGTTGCTTTTAAATATTTAGATCCTGATGGAAACTTAGTCCTCCAACTGAGGCTTGCAAGTCAAGTTTCTATTTATGTGTATATATTTGAACAAAAATATTATCATGTATCACAGATGTGACAAAATTGAATGAAGTGTGACAATCAGAAGGAGAACACCAGAAACCTGACCCTGAGCAGAGGCCACAGGCAGCAGCAAAGGACGAAGGACACACACACACACACACACACACAGGAGTTTGGGTTTGGTGAATGGACTTGCTTTGGTCCTGTATAATTTGGTATTTTGATATTATTGAATGCGATGCGGATTGAAAATATCCTTCTGACTATATATATATATATCTCAAACTCTATCTCTCTCTCTCTCTCTCTCTCTGTGTCTGTCTCTTTGTGGTATGCCTGAAAGCCACAAAATGTTAATTCGATCAGAGTTGGCATACTTTACATTTGGCAAAGTGAAACTGACAGATGAACACAAAATGTAATTGGCAGTCAATTAGGCCATCATTGTTGCCCGTCAACAGTAATTAAACATTTCAAAAACACTCATTAATGCAATCGATTTCACCCAACTCAGCTAATCGCTTCATTTTACGCTTGTTGCAATTCAAACAAGATTTTCAGCTCCAAACAAAATCAGTCGATATTTACAGATACATTTCATTGTACGCTTTTCAATATTATATATATATATATATATATATATATATATATATTATATATATTTCACAGTTTCTAGCTAAATTTGCAGCCATCCTTTCGCATTATATATTCGTAAGCCATTCACTGGCAGTCACGCAATTGTCATCAACAAATGCAACAGCCAGGCTCAAACTTTGCACCAACAATACAAATCGCATTACATTTTGTCAAGTGGGGCAAGAAGTCACAATTTCATTTGAACACGTTTTTTTTCTATATGCTACTATATATGCAAGAACTTATTAAATGCGAAACTTTTAACAGCTGCAATTGTAATTCCAGCACACTTGTCAAGCGCTCAACACTTTTTGCTCCGACGCGCAATTTCAAAACTCGCTCTTGTTGCAACGTACATAAATATGCAAAAAAACAAAAAACAAAAAAAAAAAAATAATTATATAAATACATTAAGCCAATAATGCCGACATAATTCAGTTGTCAAACTTTTTTTGTACAAATTGGTAAATGAAATCACTCGACTTAAATAATTTACTCGAAAGTATGCTTTTTCTGCATTCACATTTGGATATTGTGCGAAATTAGTTTTGCCTTAACGACACAGCGTCCCTTTTGTTTATTCGTTTGTTTATTCCATTTTCTTTTTTTTGTTTTTGTTTTTTTGTTTTTGTTGTTGTTGTGGCCGGGTCCGGAGTTAGTTTGTTGCGTGTGTACGCGTTATGCCCCCAGATGGCATTTCGTTGCTCGGAATTATTATTAAATTTACAATGTTATCCCAAAAGTGTTGTCGAGCTTCCTTGGTGTGCGTGCGTGCGTTCGTGTGTGTGCGTGCGTGTGTGTGTGCGTGTGTGTGTGTCTGTATCCCAAGAACCAAAAGCAACCAAACAAAAAACTAAAACAAACTTTGCATATTAATGTTGTTCATTAAAGTTGTATAAATTATAAATGATACGACTTGGCCATAATAATATCCACAAACAGCCACATGAGTCAATGCGTCGCACAAATTAGAAATGAGCGATAGAGATGGCAACACCCCAACAGATAGAGATGCAAAATGATAGCTCATGTGTGTGTGTGTGTGTGTGTGTGTGTGGCCCCATTTCTTATGCCCTTGTTCAAAAAAGGTTATAAACACATTTTGTTGCGTACTTTGATCCTGTGCTGTTGCTGGATTGCAAGTATCAACTGCTTTCAATTTATGAAAATGATATCAAAAGCTGGGATGACATAATCGCAAACATTCGACATTAAAGCGAACTATTAAATATTAAACATGCTCCGTATTTGATTACAACAGAAAGGTCACTTAGAGAAGTGAAAACAGAGAAGTCAAGAGGAAGGCCAGACGACAGACCCACTTGAAGTGGGAAGAAAAGTGGCATAGTGAGAAGAAAAGTGGCATAGTGCACAGAAGGAAGTCGAGTGTAAAGAAGTTGTAAATAAGGTATTCAACTAAAACAAGTAAACAAGCGAGAAGCAAAGTAAGACAAAGCAAGTTGCAAAGCACAGTAACAAGTAAAGTAAGAAGCAAAGTGAGAAGCAAAGCGAGGAACAAAGTGGAAAGCAAAGCGAGAAGCAAAGCGAGAAGCAAAGCGAGAAGCAAAGAGAGAAGCAAAGCGAGAAGCAAAGAGAGAAGCAAAGCGAGAAGCAAAGCGAGAAGCAAAGCGAGAAGCAAAGCGAGAAGCAAAGCGAGAAGTAAAGCGAGAAGCAAAGCGAGAAGCAAAGCCAGAAGCAAAGCGAAGAAGCAAAGCGAGAACAAAGAGAGAAGCAAAGCGAGAAGCAAAGCGAGAAGCAAAGCGAGAAGCAAAGCGAGAAGCAAAGCGAGAAGCAAAGCGAGAAGCAAAGCGAGAAGCAAAGCTAGAAGCAAAGCTAGAAGCAAAGCCAGAAGCAAAGCGAGAAGCAAAGCGAGAAGCAAAGTGAGAAGCAAAGCGAGAAGTAAAGCGAGAAGCAAAGCGAGAAGCAAAGTGAGCAAAGTTACACAGTTTAAGTGCTTCGCAATGCAGTCCGAGCAAAAACTGATTTGAGCGACTGACTACTATTAATACCCAAGTTCCCGTCATTTACCGCTCCCGCCCCCGCCCCGCCTTCTGCTGGCCACACTCGCCTCCAACAATATTTCAGTTTATAAATGATGTTCATTCCATTTACATGCAGCAAGCGTTAGTTACGTTTCATTTACTTTGGCCAGTGCAGTGGGCGGGAGAGAGTATCCTCTAAAGAGTATTGGGTTAACTAAGGTTGGGACTAGGGGACTTAACTGTTTCATTTTGTATATAAATATATATATATATATAAGTGTGTGTGTGTGTCTGGACGTCAAAGCAGCGCTCATATTGATTACCCTTCAAGCTCGTAACATTTGCTGACCCATCCAGCCATCCAGCGAGAACAACGTGAACTGAACTTTTGCAATTTTGTTTTGTAGTTGCTTCTCTTGTGGCCAGTGGAATCTGTCAAAAGTATCAACGATGATGTCTGAATTATGAATTATTTATGCATGAACATAAAGTTTTCAACAGACAGGAAACCAAAGAAAGATGTGAGCTGAAACTAGAAAAACCGAGCAGCAACCAAGTGAGGCAAATGGAAAACTGGAACCAGTGCTTGAACTCAAGTTTCCTTGACTGAATGTACAGCTCAAGAGCTGGGCAAACAGATCAAACTGCTAAAGCTGAACTAGAACTAGATCTGGAACTTGAATTAAGTTAAAGTTCACAGGCTGACTGATTGATGGAAAGAATTGAAACGGAAACTGAAACTGGAACTTTAAAATAACTGCAACTAGATCAGTTTAAAGACGAGACTGGAACTAGTTAGATATTAATAAATTTTGAGCTGGAACTTGAACTGAAACCGAAACTGGAACCGTTGCCAAAGCAGTTGATTGCACCAATTTGTCGAGTCACGAAATGGCCTTAAATCAAAAAACACCAAAAAAAAAAAAAAAAAAAATTGTGCGCAACGCGAACTTGTGTCAAATGCTATATAAATACACGAAATATATGTGTATATATGTGTGTGTGTGTGTGTGTGTGTAAAATATTTGATTTTTAATGTACGTAAGAGGAGATGGAGGAGTGGGGCGGGAGCAAAAAGCTGGGGCTGTGTCATCATTAAATTCTGTCCAAAAGCAATTTCGAGCCAAAAACGTAAATGTCCGCAATCAGCTTATGAGTAAGACAGAGAGAGAGAGAGAGAGAGAGAGAGAATTATTGCGATTTCTTGAAGTTTTTTTTTGTGCATTTTCCACCCATTGGATTATCTCTGCCCGCATTTTCCCAATTGGCGGGATTTTTCGCGTTTTATATTTGCACTCAATCGTTCAAACTGAAACTGTTTGATTTTTTTTGTTGTACATTTATTTTCAAATGCCATCAAAGGACGACATGTCCTTGACAGAAAATATACCCCCAACAAGCCCAGTGGGGGTTGCAGCTGCAACTTAAATGGCTCTTAGTCTGTCTGTCTGTCTGTCTGTCTGTCTGCACTCAAGTGTAAAATGAATGACTATTGCATAATCAATTAGATTTCTTGACATTGTGAAAAGAATGATTTCAAATCGCTAAGGAATTATTAGCCCCTGCCCTCCACTCCCTCCCCCCCCCCCCCCCCCACACACACACTGAACTAAAGATACAAAATGCGGGAAGGGGTTGTGAATAAGAGAAATGCATTCGGCAAATGAAGAAGTTTTAATTGAAACCTTTAAATACAATTTAATAGAAATTGATTTGAGGGTAAATACTCTAGGGTTTTCAAATAGAGATATTGAAATAGTTGCACTTAAGGAAAGATAATCTGTATGATAGTCAGAATAGTGTCAGATATTGATATGAACAGATACATTTGAAGCCAGGATGTCAAACTGGATATCAACAACATTTAGTTCACAAACTGTAACTTTTACAGGCAATGAAATCATTTGTTCATAAACTAGATCAGAACGAAACCGATTAACGGAACCTCAACGCTTTATGTACCGTTACCGGAACTGGAAACGAAATACGAATCGGTTGCCCAAACTGGTAAATTTGAACTAATTCGAAGGGCCAGAATAAAATATCAATTAAACTATATCGATAAATGTTATCGATGACATAGTTAATTAAAAGCAGCATAGCAACAAATATAAGTTATCGATAACATGCACAATTTGTATTTTAAGGCTCTTATGTATTTTTAATTACTGCCCATCAGTGTCGCCATCACCTGCTTAACTCAGTTACGGCAATCGAGATGAAATCATTCCAACGTATTTCAATGGATCTTTCATTACTTATTCTGTTTGCATGCCTCACTAATCTCCAGCTTACGTATAGCTCCGATAAACAGAGACAGCGAGCGACAGTGAGAGGGAGGGAGAGAGAGATACGATTGACCCAATCATCGAATCAAGTTAAAGCTAAAAGATTTCGTGTTCATTTTTTTTTTTTGTATTTTTTTGCTTGTTTGTCTGAACTTTTGAAAAGAATGGGGTGGGGGGATGTTGTGGTTGCCACCTAGTAATATATGTGGCGCCAAAATGACAACTAATGCTCGGGGAACAGTTGTCAAATGTTTTCAACACAGCAGAAGCTGCTAAGGGTGGCCGAATTTGAGCTATACAATGACAAACATACATACTATATAGATATAGAATATATATATATATATATATATATAGATATGTAACATGTTTTTTGGGGGTTGCTTGACAACCCTTGCGTATCGGCGAGGCAAACGCTGGGCGTGCGGATTAAGGCACACAGCGTAACGAGGACAATCCAGAAAAGCAGGCCAAGTCCGAAAGAGAGAGAGACAGAGTGATGGAGAGAGATAGAGAGAGAGACAGAGAGCGAGAGGGAGAAGGCCTAGAGAAGAGTGCGGTGGCTAAATCTTAGCCAAAAGGCGTTGACAACAACAACAACAACAACAAGAAACAAAGCAGTAAATTGGTTTACTATTGACCTTGGCGTTTGTCAACGCCTGGAAACGCCACATAAATAAGTCAAAGCAGACTTTATGTATTTCTATATATACATATATATATATATATATATATATGCATTTATATATATATATATTTGTGTATTTTATATAAAATTTGAAGTTTTATATTGTCTCTTTTTATGTAATTTTCTCTTTTCAAGTTATTTTCTTGTCGCATAAATAAATAAATAAAAATTCGTCAAGCAGCTGGAATTAAAACAGATTTCACTTCTACCCACACCCTCCCCCTCCCCCCTCCACCACCACGCCCCACTCCATCACCCACCTCGCCATCTCTTCCAGCGGCAGGAAGTGCCAGCCATAAAAACATTTGGCACTGTGTCTTCAATTCAATTTTATTGATTTTTTATTTGTTATTTATTTATTTATTTTTTTTTTGGTTTTTGCCGCTTTTTTTATGCTTTAACATTTGTATACCCTGTGTCCATAAAATGCACAGACAGAGGGGTATAGCCAACTTGAACATTACTATATTATATATATATATATAGTGTCGTGTTGGCAGATCAACATTAATTAGTTGAAGATTTCGAGAAGTGCAATTTGACAGTTTTTACAGGCTCGCAAATATTAAGCTTTGCTTGTTTTTTACAGTTTACAGTTTATTGGACTTTTTTGTTGTTGTTTGTTGTTTAGGATAACGGGGATTTCGAATCAAATAAAATTGCAACCTAAACAGCAACTTTGAGAAGCAAGAACTGCCTTTCTCCTTGGACAAAATACCCTCTTCAAGACAATTAATAAAGATCTAAATGAACTAAAACCATATCAGCAAACTTTACCGATTATATATCTTATCTATATATCTTTATGTATATATTTGTTTTTCTTTTTTTTAAGTTTTTTGGCAAGCTAATTTGGATAATAATTATATTCTCTATTATATTTTCCCTTGCGCAGGGTATCTGCAAGTCGCGTATTCTTGTCAATAACAATAACCATATAACTGGGATTTTCTGCTACTGCTTTTGCCTCTTCTTCTTCTTCTTGTTCTTGTTCTTGTTCTTGTTCGGCTTCGACATTTGTCGTCAGACGTTATTTGCTGTTACACACCGCCGTACCGCGTACCGCCCCCTAAACAGATGCGACCATTAAGCGCAATAAAAAAAACCAACAAAAAAAAAGAACCATGCCCAAATGCAGAACCCACCCCCCTCCACAAACGGCTTTTTCTTTGTTTTCTGTTTTTTAAATAATTAGATTAGTTTCTGCTTTCAAATGTTTGATATTTTATTGGCAGGAATAGGAGATAGGAAAATAAATAAATAATATGTATGAGCATTAATGCACTTGCAGAGGCAGCTGGGGTTGGGGGGCGGGGTCGGGCAAGGGGATGCCAGCGAATTGCTGATAATAATCTTAATGAAGTTGGCCAACAAAAAAAAAAAAAACAAACAGAAGAGGATGCAGAAAATAGCTGTCGAAGTTTTCATCTGTTTTGGCCACGTAATGTGGCAATGTATGTGTCACGCCTACAACACCATCTACCCGCCTCCCCCCGCCCCCCAGCCCACTGCCCACACCCTGGCAAGGGGAGTGAGAGCGAGAGAGAGAGAGAAAGAGAGAAGCAATCAAAGAGCCGTTCAAATGGCTACCGGTTACACAATAATGCGTCCGGCGTTGCCATCCCGCATGCGAATGAATGAACGAATGAACGAATGAATGAATGAATGAATGAATGAATCCCTTCAGCGTCCTTAAATAACATTGCGTTGTTCTTTATTGGGTCGTTAAATCTCTTGCGGTTGTCGTGTCTTCTTCGCCTCTTCTACTGTTCTCTCAAGCCTTGAGCCTTGAGCCTTGAGCCTCAACCCTCAACGACTACCACTTCTCCCCGCCCCCAACTGCCCACCCCTCTGCAGACAACACACTTGGCAGGCGCCAGGCAACGTTTAGCCTTACTAGACGCACACTACCCACCCCTCGTCCGGTGGCGCATCTCACCCTCACAACACCCTTGGCAACTGAATTTGGAGTTACGCCGCACGATCTACGTGGCCACAGTGGGACAAAAGCAATTTGCTTGCGCACATAGGAGGCATTGTAATTCTGAAGAAGACACCTTCGGCCCCTTAAATTATAAATGAAATATACTTTAAATAACATTTAATTCATGTAGCCAGTATTTTGAATTTTTTTATTTGTTATCCGAAAATAATTGTTTTCGAAAAAAACAAAAATCATAATAATAAAAAACATCATAAAAAAAGGCAAAAAACAATTCAAATTGAACTAAATTGAGGTGCGAACAAAATTGTAGATGTCAGCATATTATCTCCGATATAAACGTTCCTTCTTGACTTTCGATTTTTTAAGAACTTATTATTAACTTAATAAATACAAATAAAAAACAAATTGTTGTACAAAATGAACTTTTGAGTTTGATACACTCACTTGATACACTCAAATGTAAGCATGCGTGGAAGTGCTCCCATTTCGTAAGGCCTGCGCACAGGTACTGCCGGCTGACAGTAATGCGATCAATGCGAGAATTGCGTTTGCGCCTGAAACTTGGGTGCTTCTTATCCGATCTTGATTTCAATTTGTGCAGTTGATCAATAATATATACAGGGTATACGAAAACAGATTAGCTATTATGGTCTCCGAGATACGCGAGATACGGATAAAGCTATATCGGCGCGACTATTGATCCTGATTAAATACTGTGTGCTTTAGGAGACACTTCCATCTGCATGTTACATACATTTGAACAAAACCAGTATACCCAACTTTTTACCTTCAGTGGGTTCAGGGTATACAGAAAACAAAAAAACGCACACTTGTTCCACTGTGCAGCAGTAACTGCTTGTTGTTGTTGTTGGCTGGCGACGGCGAAAGTACGCGAAGGCAGCCGCAGCCGCAAACAGTTCGATTCCAGTCCATTCCATTCCATTCCATTTCAGCAGGGAGCCAGCAGGAACGCACAGGATGCGACAGCTTGACGCCAACGCCAACGTGGACATTGACGTCGATGTCGACGTCGGCGTCCTTAACCTTTTTATTGTTGCTTAATTTTGCATTTAGGGTTGACGAAGAAGCAGCACAAGAAAAAGAAGCAGCAGACAAAACAAAAAGAAAGAAAAAAAAAACACGCCTTGTTTTTGTATTTCTATTTGAATTGATTTCGTTTCGTTTCGTTTTTGTGCGCGTCAAAATCTGTCTGGAATTGTTTTATTTTGTTTATCACTTGGCTAAATTTAACAAAAAAAAAAAAAAAAAAACATCTTTATGAAGCCCATTTTTGAAGTCGTTTACTTAGCTGTCTAAGTTTGTATTGCTTTTAATTTTTTTCTTCTCTTTTTTTTCTCTCTTGTTTTTTTTGGTGTGTGCCTTTCATTTTTTCATTTCACTTTTATTTTGGTGTCTCTCTCTTTCTCTCTCAGTTGCTGTAAGGTCGAATTTCTTCAGTCTGTGAATTCGAGCATTTGGTTTCGTAGTTTCGTAAGCGTTCCACATCCTTTTGTCAGGATGTTAACAATAAGGGCCCATTTATATTGTTTCCTTCTCGCACTTGCAAACAGCTGACAGCTGACAGCCGACAGCCGACAGCCGACTGTGACGCCAGCAGCGACGCTGGCAGCGACGTCCACTTCAGTGCTGAGCGTTGCGTGGCAAAGCACGTTAATTAAATTAAATCAAATTAGCTAAATATGTTTGCACTTTTGCCCCGTCCGTGCCTCTCTCTCTCTCTTTCTCTTTCTCTCATTCTGCCTCTCTATCTCTTTCTTGAGGGGGTAGGTTTTTAGGGGGTAACGGTAAAAACGAGGCAGACTCCAACTAAACAAACAAACCTTAATAAGCTGCTACAATGTGATCCAGTTTGCTGTGAAATCAAAGGCGATAATTGGCTTTGCTCGTTAGATATCCTGTAGCAAAGTACTTAACTCCCTCTCTCTCTCTCTCCCTCTCCCTCTCCCTCTCCCTCTCCCTCTCCATATCTCTCAACCATCTTCTAAGTTTAGCTGATTGTAGTTTTTGTTCGATTTGGTTAACAAAATCTTTCACTTAATCAATAATAATATCTGCGTATATTTTGTTTGTTCGCCAGTTATCGATAAATGCGAAAACATATATTAAAAATCGACAGCCAGACATGACTATATCGACTCAACTAGTAGGGCTGATCAATAATAAATATTTTTACAAAGGAAGCACTTTGAAATAAATACTAATATGAAAAAAAGGGAATTTTTATGTTAACTTTTCTGTCTCTTGCCAATGCTACCATAAAAAATGGGAATAAATAACTGAATAATTGAAAAATGCTTTTTTTAGTTGCTTGTTTATTTGCGCAATTCGAGGCATATTTCGGGTAGATTACTCAACACTGGTCGAGCCATACGTTTTAGTATTTTGTAATTTCTTTTGATCTACTATTTTGTTTTGGTTCTTGTGTTCTTCGTCTTCTGCTGCTACTTCTACTTCTACTTCCCACTGTGTACTTGAGATGAGGCTGTCCATTTTTCATTTCTTCTTCAGGCTGTGCTTCGGCTTTTTAATGCAAATTGATTCGTTTCTCTCAGCTTTGCTGTTGCTGCTGTTGATTGATTCATAGCCATTCCAAGCACCATAACTCAACACCAATTCCCCAGCAACCACCCCAACCCCAAGCCCAAACCCAACCCCAACTTTCAATCCCTGAAATCCCTCCCCCATGCTGTTGCGGGATCAGCTCTCGGAAGTTGGCTTTGGCCGCTTAATCGGTCATTGGGCCTTGTTATACAGCTCAATTATGGTCATTTGCCATGCGGCGCATGTGGTACTCCTCTTGGCCCCATTACGTATTGAGAGTCCACCCTTAGACCTCACTTACACCTCCCTCCCCCTGTGAGGGGGAGCAAATGCCTTTCATCGATTTGCCTGCCAATCTTTTGTCGTTAGCATTTTAACATTTTTGCCTACTAAAAATAAACACTTAATGCAAATCGACAAAAACAAACAAACAAAAAAACCAAAAAAAAAAAAAAAAAAAACTTACTGCAAAATTAAGTCAACAAGACTCGGCCAAAAAATAATTTTCAATTTGTTTGTTTCAGCTATGGATCCGCTGCCAGTTTTTCTAATCTCTCTCTCTCTCTCTCTTTCTCTATCTTTCTCTCTGTCTCTGTCACTTCGTCTAAGTGTGTTGTGTTTGTTTTGCTATTACAGCACAAACAGAAGCATAAGCACACACTCACACACACACACACACACACACTCACACACACGCACACATTGCGATACACATCTCTATAGGCATATATAATTTTAATGACTGCATTTGAAAATTTTTATTGTTATGCATTCCTTATGCAAAAAAAAAGCAAAAAAACCAAGCTAGAAGGCCCAAGGTTAGAGAGCTCGACAACGGGATATCCTGCGTCTGAGCACATGTTATATGAAAATACGATTTTCTTGCATTTTTCTCAAATAATCAATTTTTGATCAATTTATATTGTTATCGGCAAACGATTTATATCGATAATCGCTAAACGGAAGAAGTTATCGATCCCCAAAGACACCTTTTCATACTTATCAAGAATATATATATATATTTGATGTGCTTCCTTTCTACTGCCTGTTACATACGTAGGCCCAACTTTATTATGACCCCTTTGACACATTTTCAATTGTTGCAGGGTATACAAAAGATGGAATGTGCCTGCAAATATAGATATTATCTAGTATATATATATATATTTCCATTTTTATTACTTTGTAATAGGTATCGATTTTTGGGGGTCTTTGCTTCAGCTTTCGGCTTTGCTTTTAGCTCATTCAAATCATTTAAATATTTCAGATTTCAGGACTCGTTCGACATTATCGATTTTGTTTCAGATACAGCGGATATAGCGCTTATTTATGCAACAACAACAACAACGACAACACTATCTAAATGACATTGCTATCATCAAAACTAATGATTATCTTACACATTATCTGGCAGACCCTGCTCTTCCCAACCATTCAAATTGGCCCATATTGTTGACTGTTTGTCGATTACCAAAATAACACAAAATAATCAAAAATCATGATCAAAAATTTATGTTCAAGTGTAGTCGCTTTTCAGGAGGACTTTTGAAGGATTCATTTTAATATGAAAATCAAATCGCGTCGAGATATTGACAAAGTTATTTGTCTGAGAAGTTGTCGAGATTTCGGGCCAGTCTCGCAGTTTCCAACTAAATATATAATATTAATATATTTTTTGAAATCCGTTCACTCTTCACAAATTGATGGCTTTGGGGAAGTTCAAGGTTTTTATAATATATATGTATATATATATGAGAAACATGGTTAACAATGGCAATTCCAGCTGCTTGAAATATCTGCATTATATTTATTTACGCTTGAGCACATTATAACATTTTTATACATTTTTTTTTTTTGCTGTGTTTTGAACACGTCAACAGTTTTATTCATTTCAGGTGAATTTTGGTTTTTTATTTGTATTTTTTATTTGATTCGACGCTTATCAGATATTGCCGTGCCGCATAATCAGGTGGAAAAAGAGAGCACATGGCATATATTGATATACATATATACACACACACACACACACACATATTGATATACATATATACACACACACACATGTGTGCATCTGGGCATTACCTATATACATTATATATATATATATATATATATATATATATGTATCTCTATTTACCTTCGCCTATCTTATCAATGAACGCCGACGAAGAGCTTCAATTCAATTTCTTTTCAATTTCTTACCTACCTACATTTTCTTACTCTCACACACACACACACACAGCGCTCACCTGTCAAGGTGCCGTCAGTAAAAATTTTCATTTTTTTTTTGGAGCTTGAGAATCTGAACCTAAATCAAATAATGATGAGCGACGGTGTCGTGTTTTCATTAAGAAACCAACGAACACACACACACACACACACACAGACACACACACACACATACATACTTAGGTAACTCAGCTACACATCCACCAGCCATCCAAAAATGTAAATTTGAAAATCTTCACTAATAATAATAATGTCGTGTAATAATACAATATGCAGGCAGGCATATTGTCTTCAAGGGGAGTGAACGGTGAACGGTGAACGGTGGGCGGAGGAGGCTGGCCTTTGATCTAATCACGGCACAGGCACAGCACACACACACACACACACACACACACTTACAGGTAAGCCGGCCCCCTTCGCACTTTGCACACGGAGATGTTTTTCGCTCTGCGGCTTTAACAAAATGTTAATTTTGTGCTAATGAAAGCTGCGTCTATTTGCCTGTGTGTGTGTGTGTGTGTGTGTGTTAGTGTGTGTGTGTGTGTTTCTGTGTGTTTGTGTGTGTGTGTGTGCGTGCGGCATTTAGACGCCATTTTGTCAGGCTGTCTAAATGAAATTGCGCTGTCTCGTGCAAAAAGATTTTTTGGCTGCACAGATTTGTGGAACGGTTGAAAAAATAACCGCAGACATTTTAACTTTCATCTTTGCAGTTACTTTTTATACTTCTTCCTGGGCGTATGTGTGTTTGTGTGAGTGTGTGAGTGTCTGTGTGTGTGTGTGTGTGTGTGTGTGTATCTTTTTGGCATTTGCTCTAGTTTTGTAAACATTATCTGCTCTCAAGTCGTGTGCCAAAAATGGAAATTAACAAAACTTGACGTGTGGCAAATTTTGCCAGCTCAAAGTTTTGCCCAATATATATCGAGGGAAAACATATATACGTTTAACCGATTTTTATTAATTCGAATAGCGAAAAACAAAACAAAAAACCAAATTTAAATCAGGAGGTTCAGGGGCAATTTGGGAGTCATTCAAAATTGAAGCATTTTTGAAATGTCAGCTTGAAATGCGCTTTAAGTTTAGAGTGATTGCTATCGATAACTGAACGCAATCGATAATCGATTGACACTTACCAAATGTAAGACGGTGTTGACCACCTCCCGATTGGTCACCTGGCCAACCTCGATGAGGCCGATGAGTACGGCGAATTTTAAATTATCGGCGGTTGTCATTCTGACAATTTCGTCGGGCCGCTTTATATCGCTGTACGGCGGACGCATGATGTCCGCCATTTTGTATTTGGAGTCGATTGTTGTTGTTGTTGTAGTTGTTGTTATTAGTTGATCGGTTTGATTATCGATGATTGTTATTTATTTATGAGTTTATTGTATATTGTTGTTATCAGATTTGCATGTGCGCCATATACAATATTTAATTTGTTGTTGTTGTTGTTGTTGTTGTTGTCATTTAGATCGAGTTAAATATATTTTGGTATATATATATATTTTTATTTATATATATATATATATTTATATATATGTGTATACATGTAGATTAATGGATGGAATGCACAGGAGAAATAAACACACGCACACACACACATACACAGGTGCACACAAACACATACAAATGCATATGTGTCAAAAATATATATCTATATATATCTTTATGGTGGCTCGGGATTTTTTCGGATTTTTTTGTTTGCCAGGCAATTGGGAAATAACAACAAAAAGGATTATTTAAATTTTTTATAATTTTTTTTTTATGATTTTTTTTTTTTAATTATTTTTATTATTTTTTGTTTAATTTTTCACTATTTTTTTTTCAATTTGATGTCACACAATTTGTTGTATTAGTTGTTGGGTTTGTTGTTGTTGTATTAGTTGTTGTGGCCGCAGTGCTGTTGTTGCAGTTGTTGCAGTTGTTGTGGCTACCACATTTGGCGCTCATGTTGAGCCGCCTTTGTGTCTCCACATTTATTTTTTATCTTGCTTATTTTTTCTGGTATATAATTTTTGGAAACAATTTAATATTGCACACTTTTCAGTTTTTTAGTTGTTTTTTTTATTATAATTTATTTATTTATTTATTTATTTTATTTTAATATATTTTTTTTGGATTTTGGTTGGGTATTACACATTTTGGTTTGGTATACATAAAGAGAAAGAGACAAATGCAAAAATTAATCAAAAATTTAAAATATAAATATATATATATGTATATACATATACATATACATACATCAAACATTAATACATATTTATATATATTAAAAAAAAAAAAAATCTATTTATTCACAAATATTTGGGTAAGGCAAGCATTTGTTGACTAGAAACATTTTGTACAAAATTATTAAGTAAAAAAATAATAAAAAATTAAAGATATGATCTCTCAGATTCAATATATTTTATTATTATAATTGGGGAAAAGTTAGCACTGCGACGCATAAGGTCTATTGTGCCCCCTTACTGAGCCTACAGCTCTTCCATCAATCCCAACTCCTGCACGAATGCTAGAATCTTTGTTGAGGGTTTCAATGTCCCTTGGCCTCATGTATGTTGCCCTAGGATGCTGCATCTTTTCCTGGTTAAGGCAACGCATTCTGTTAGGATGTGCATCGAGGATTCCTCCTCGTATCCGCAGAACCTGCATATGTTGCTGCTGTAAATACCTAATTTGGTTAGGTGACTTCTCAGTCTACAGTGTCCTGCCAATAGACCTGTGAGTATTCTGAGTCTATTCTTCCCCATGGATATCATTAGCTTAAATCGCTTTGATTATAGCCACCTAGACTTCTGTCTTCAATATATAACAAGTTCAGCTTTTAAAATACAGTTAACAAAAACAAATTGTTATGGGCCAACTTAATCGGAGATATGTCTATATGTCTGGTAACCGGGAACATATTCGGCATATTATGCAACTCAAATTATTTATATAATTGTGTTCGATCAGTCTTTCTGTCCAATCTGTCCGTCTGTTCCTCAAGTTTGAAGCTATCTTGATGGAACTTGAAATATATAAATCTTTAAGTTGTTGCCGGGTCGGAATCATCATATCATATAGCCGACATACCCACAAACAGTCGAAAAATACTTTTTAGCTAACTTTTTTTTCGCATTTCTTTCGTTTCACTTTTTACTTGTAGTCAAAAGGGGAAAAGTTGCAGATGCATGCAAAATTAGACGACAAAACTTGAAAACAAAAAATAGATAAAAAAAAGATACAAAAATGAATGTCTGTGTAATGGAAAAAGATAAGTAAAGCATACGTTTAAGATATATTTTAGATTGTTTTTTTCTTTTCATTTTCTTTTCTTTTTCTTTTTCTTTTTTATATATTTTATTCTTCCTCTTTCTTAGTTTTATTGCTGGCTTGTTTCCAAACCAAAGATAGCTTGAAAATAAACTAGATACAAATCTTTAACCACATTCCAAATTTGGTATCTTGATCTGCCTTTTACAAGCCATTAAAAAAAAAAAATATTTTTGAGTGCTAAACAAAAAAAACCAACTAAAAATATTGAAATGCTTATCAAGAACCTTTTTGCAGCTCTGTAATTCAACTGATAATGGATATCGTTTGTGAGTTCTCTCTCTCTCTATCTCCGTCTCTCCCTCTCTCTCTCTCTCTTTGCTGTGCGTGTTTCTCACTCACATAGAGCAAGTTTACGTCACGCTTCGACGATAAAATTGCATACAAAAAAGATACCCAATAAAAACCCAGCAATTATTTCACTCATTCCCATTTCAAACAAGTTTTTTATTCTAAGAATAAAAAAATGCCCAAAAAAATATCTTGCACTTCCAAGTAAAAAAAAAAAAACAATACTACTTTTATACAAAATGTGACATAAATTGAGCTTGGCATTATTTTTAGTATTAAGACAAAATCGACAGTTGGGCAACCATTTCAAATATGACTTTTAGGGGTATTCCCAATTCAAAAACTATCAAATGCTAGATTTCGATTTTCAATTTGTGAGTTCATTCCATCGGGTTAGCTGACATTCATCAAGTGTTGCGTGTGGCCCCCATTTCTGCTGTTAAGTTTTATTTTTGTTTGGATTTAGTTATTTATGTTTTTGAGATAGGGGCGCCATCTATTGTTGGTGGGGCGTCGTAATCAAAATGCATTCAAATACAAGGGTCGATCCGAAAGTAAAAGAAAAATCGGCGTGGCATTTTTTTGTTTTTTTTCTTTTTCCGTATTTTGCGGTTGACGTCGATGATGGTTGATGGTTGGCAGCGACGGTTGCGCTATCAGCACCAGCACGCTACGTGAGTGAAGTGCGCTTACGCTAACGCGACACGTAAGCGGCCGGTTTTTCGATTTACTGCTATTAAAGAACGAGCGGGCGCAAAGTGAAATGTAAGAGTCAAAACCAAAACCACTCTAAATGCGAAAGAGCGAGCGAGAGAGCGAGAGAGAGCGGTCGTTTATGCTGCTGCTCCTGTTCAGGTGATTTGTGCCCAATTGGACACACATGCAGGTCTTACCAATTGGATAACTGTTTTTGCATTGCATTACAAATTTTTTTTTTTATTTTTTTGCCCAGCGAGCGAAAGGGAGAGAGATGATCAGCAACCTGCGGCGGCAAGTTGAACTTGAAAGTGAGCAGCAGAGAAGAGTAGAGCAGGTGCTATCAATTATGTTATCTAAGTCATAATCAAAAATGTGATAAACAAAATGCTATCGCTTTAACAATTAGAGCCTGTGCTTTAGCCAACATTTTTATGAAGCAAAGTTTTTTATATTGCCATTATTTGTTCACGCTCGCTCTCTTTATCCCTCTCTCTCTCTCTCTCTCTATCTCTCTGTCTTGCTGTTGCTTGCGCTCTTTGACGCTGTTATTGATGTTACTGGTTCTGTTTGCTGTTATGCTTTGTTGCTGTTATTGTTGTTGGTGTTATTGTTGCTGCTGCTGTTAATGGTGGCCAAAAGCGGCGCTTCTCGCCTCGTTCTGTTTCGCTGGTTTGCTTGCTGCTCGCATAACAAAAAAAAAAATAATAAAAAAATAGATATACGTATTCATTTAACAAATTACGCAAGCCGCGCCAACAGCTACAAATTATGAACGATTTTATTTCGACTTTAGTGTAACATAACCTCCAATTGTGGCTAACTGTGAATTGTCATTTTATTCCCTTTGTTTTCCTTTTCGTTGCAGGTCTCTCACTCACTCTATCTCGCTCACTCTCGCTCTCGAATCAGGCTCTTGCAGAGTTCACCTTGGTTGCCCATTCGCCTTCTTTGCCTTTCTTGTTTCCCCCCCCCACCCCCTACACACACACTCACACGCACACATACTTCCTTCCACTATGACAAAGCAGAAAAATCAATGAATGTCAGCGCGTAACAGAGCGAGAGAGCAAAGAGAGATAGAGCGCGCGCAAAGAGAGCGCTCGCGTCCTGCTTCCCTTGACCCCACCACCCGCTCTCTCATGCTCAACACGAACCTGAAACACACGTCGTCAGTTTGTTAACTTATTCTTATTAGGTTGCTTGCCAGCTACCACGTTCTACCACACACACACACGCGCGTGAAGAGAGCGTGTTTGTTTTGTGAGAACAAGCGAGATGAGCGCAATGCGAGTGTGTGTGTGAGGATGTCAACGTCAGCGTTGCGGCTTTTTCTGCTTCTTGCTGCTATGTACAAAGTGTTTAATATTGTTGTATTTTGCACCGCTTTGTTAAATTTCTTAATTTTTGGTTTTCATTCGATGCACTGTTAGTAAAATACCAATTGGAATTGCCACAAAACTACTCAAAACAAATGAAGACAACATAACGTAATTGTGTACAACAACGTAAGCCAAAAATCATAACAAGAAACGAGCATCTGAAATGTTAAACTACAACAAAAATGCCGCACGAAATAATATTTATTATATTTACGTTGTACTGTTGTTGTGGTCGTTTGCTGTTATTGTTGTTTTCGTCGTAATTATTTTAATTATCTTTTGTAATATTCGATAAACAAATTTACGGTACACTTTGCACTAACATTTTAGTATTAATTTGTAATTTGCATAATTGTTGTTCCGATTGTTGTTTGTCGCACACGCACACAAAAAAAAAACGCAAAAAAAAAGTGATTATTATTATTAATAATATTATTATGCATAAATAAAGTCAACGTTCACGTAACAACAAAAAAACACAACCATTGTCGTCTACGTCTTGCTGCCTACTGACGTTAACTCTTACGCCGTCCAACTGGCAATGAGAACGCATGGACAACAATCCAATCAGAATGCTTGTTTATCGGCCATGTTCCCGTTTACAGCGTTGCACAGTGGTCTGCACTGCATTAACTCAATTTAAGTGCAGCGAGCTTAGATAATCGTTTCGCTCAATTTAGCAATGGCATTTAACTGTCGCGTTTGCAGCAAATTTCGATCACTTTTCGCTATATTTAGTTGCTTAAAGTAACCGAAACGTCTTAAGGACGCAATTGGAATTGAGAACATTGCCAATTACAGCTGTTAGAGGATGATAACATATGTTTGGAATTTTAATTGCACTGTTAATGTTTACCAACAGCCCGGGACTCTCGCAGCTGAGAGACGGTCCCTGTTATTAACATTGACGGTCCTTGTCCAGTGTGACCCATTCTTGGCGCCAATATAACACTTTTCAAATCACAGCATCAACTCCTTCTGAGTTTTATTATAAAAAATATAATTATTGGAAAAATTAATGAAGCTTAAAAAAAAAAGCAGAATTATCCAGATAAAAGCATAAGAACCTTAAGCATAAATTAAGCCTGTAAGCTCAATATTTTATCATAAGCGCTTCTAACAAATAAAAAAATAGTGTTATACATATTATTAAACATAAGATGTGGTATGCAAAAGTTATAACTTTTTATTTATAATTTGTCAATTATTTATTTTTAATTTATCGTCTTGCTTGTATGGCGCGCAGTTGAAGTACAAAAAACTTTTGTGTTTTTTAGCACTCTTGATTCTAGTGTCATACTCAACACTGAAAAGTTTCCCGCTAAATATCGGCAATTTTAAAACACTGATAGAGTGAAACGATGACAGCTCTAAGATAATATTCAAGCCTATTTGTGATTGTTATATGTTATTTATGCAATTTATGTAAAATTTAATGAAATAAAAACAAAAATAAATTGAAACTCTAAAATTTAATTTAATAGTTTTTAATGCTCTCCTTATCGATAGTGCCAATCGATTTTGAAGATGAACAAATTGCATAATCTCGATCAGCATATGCATAATAATCGTACTTTGCTTTATTTTATATTCTCTTCCGTTCGTTTTCTCTTTGTATATGAGCTTAAGAATTTAATTACAAAATAGTACAACCTAATTATATAACAACGTAATAGTAAAATATTAAAACTGACAAGCAGCCAAAAGAAAAAATGAAAGACTCAAAATTTTACGATATATCGTTGGCCCTATCGATAGCAAGTGGAAAACAGTACCAGTCGTAGCAGCTATCGATACATTCGAAAATAGTTCGCAGCTCGACGGTGCGGACGCATATTGAGCAATAGCAACAGCAACGACGACAGCGCCACAACAACACAATACACAATCAATTTTGTGTAAAGAGTGTGCAAAAATATATATTACAAAATAGCCCAATACAGGAAGACAAGTTGCAAGCGCAATCGCAATCGTAACACAACACAACACAACAAAAATCAAAAATTCACTTTTCTTGTCTACTGTTCGAGAGTTAACATTTTTGTTTGTTCGTTGTTTTTTTTTTGTGTTGCAGTTTGGGCTGCATTAGTAGAGACGCAGAAGAAAAGTGAAATCGATCAATAGGCGCAATAGGCAGCAGCAGCAGCAGCAACAACAGCAACAACAACAACAAGGCTTTGTGAGAAAAAACAAAATATTACAAAGTGGAGCAGAGTTGAAAATAATTAATAATACGAGCACAAAAAAAAAACGAAACGCAGAGATTTAATTTTAATGTCGCAGTTAATTTGTGTGCTAGCAAGAAGCAGCAGCAACAGCAAAAACGACAACAACAAAAACACCATCAGCAGCAGCTGAGGTAGAATCTGAACGCAAAACAAAAAACGAAAACGGAGAGCAAAGAAAAAAGAAAAGAACTTACGACGCAGCCGTCGCAGCCCGCCTCTCTGTCCTTCTCTCTCCCTCTTTCTCTCTGTTCGATTGTTCGTGTGTGCGTGTGTGTGCGTGGGAGCGAGCGAGGCAGCAGCAGCAATAGCAACAACAACGAAGGAGAATAGCAATATTTGTTGTTTTTTTTTTGTGTTTTTGATACAATTCAAACAAAACTGAAGCGGGAGCTTTGCACTTGAAAGTTTGTTTCCAAGCTCGACTTTGTGTTTGCCCTCTCAAGTGTTTGTGCTTGTGTGTGTGTGGGGGCGTGTCTCTGTATTGGTTGGTGCAGATACCAAAGAACTCGAGACGCAGTTTGTTTGTTGTTGCCAGCCTAAAAAGGAAATTCAAACATATTTACTGTTGCTGCTGCTGCCGACTGCAACGAGACAACAATAAAAAGCAATAAGACAACAAGCAAAAGAAGAAGAGAAAGACGACAACAAGACGAAGAAGACGCCAATAACTGAAAACATATGATTTTTGTTTGTGTTGTTGTTTGTGCTCTTCTTTCCACTGTGTCCTCATCACCATCATCAGCAATACTCGCAACTAGCAACTGAGCAGAGTGGAACGGAACGGAACTGGCACGAGTGAAACGAGTATCAGGCGTGTGTGTGTGTTGCTGCTGCTGTCGTCGTCGTCTACCAATTCTCAACTGTTTCTTGACGTCGTAACAACAACGCAGCAGCGTCGAGTGGTAAGTTTGTTGTTGTCCCTATTTTTTTTTTTTAACCCTGTTTTTTTGTTGATCGCAACAATAAAAAGCCCATTCGTTTTGAAAAACTTAAATTTGAATTTTATGCAATTTTTTTGCTTATTGATTTCAAAACTATTTCATGTACACACAAAAAAAAACATTCGCCTAAACAATACACATACATACACATACAGATATTTATATACTTAAGTATATATATACAAATATATATACATATATATATATATGTATACAACAAGATTTCATAATTTATATTTATATGTATATTGTACATTTAAGTAATTTTGTGAAATTTTTACATGATTTTGTAAAAGCAGTGAATATTTTGTTTTTCTCGCAATTTGCTTTGCTTATAAAAATACACAGACGACATCGGTGTGCACACAAATACAACGCATATACGCAACACACACACGTACACATACAGACAGAAGAGAAGCAGTGAAACACTGCGCGTTAGATAGACAACGACAGCAACAGCACCAACAACAACAGAGACTAAGTGAAACGTACTGATAGTGAAACACTTTGGAACCGTGGTTTACACACTACTGTGTATAGTCTAGAAAACAAAATTAAATATGCAAAGCCATATGATATAGATGAGATTTATTTTTATAATTAAAAATTAAATTCAATAATGCAAAAGAGAATAGTAATTATAGTTATCAATAAAATAGTAATCACTTCACTTCTCTCCAATGATTCTAAAGCTGCGTATGATCATATTATTCACTTTCTTGACAGCTTCAAGACCACTGTGCTCAACGCTCTACTAGCTAAAGCAGAAAGAGAGAGCGAGAGAAAAATAGAGCGCGAGAGGAGACAAAAGTGAAGAGCAGAAAACAACATTTTCGTTGCAGCTGACCGTTGTTATTTGTTATTTGTGTTGTGTGTGTGTGTTTTTTTTTGTTTTCTTGTTTTACTTATTTTGATAATTGCTGTTGGGCTGTGGGGGTCTTTGTTTCCAAAAAAAAAAAATATATATTTATATAAATATGTATAAATATATATATATATATATTAACAGCAGCAACTAAAAATAAAGCAATTGAATTAGTAGATGCAGCAGCTTAACAAAGATAGACACCAAAATGCATTGACACAATTTTTGACAAGAAATTCTTGCTTTATATTGTTTGATAGTGAAAAGTGCAAAACGCCAAGATCTCTTTGCCTACTCTTCCCCCTCCCCACCCCTCTCTGCCAGCGGAAATGTTTGAAATTGACTGCAAAAATGTTTGCCAAATATTTCCTTGAGTAGCTGCACATGAATGGCAAAAAAAAAATATTAAAAAAATAAATAAACAAATAGAATAAACCACCCCGTTGCCAATTTCTTACAATCCTGTTACACCCAAGTGCACAAGTATGCGTACACCTGCTGCATTTGTATTTGTGCACGTTCCTTAAAAAAACCAGTATTTTGCATTCTTGGCGTTTGTGAGAGGTGTACGTGTTCTGAAAACCCAGTGAAACCACTTGATTATCAGTTCTAACTAACCCAGCAAGTTGAGAATTTTAAATTAAGCATATCATTAAAACTACAGTCACCAAAAATTTAGCTGGTTTAGTTATAGTATTTTAATTAATGTTTTTGTTTTTCAATTACATTTAAATATCGATTTGCTAAAAATCGAATAAAATTAGCTTACAAACTTTTAGCTTTCTGCTTTATCGTTTTGAAATGATTCATATGAATAACAAATTTAAAAAAAATATTTTTACTTTAATAATGGCTACGTTGCTACGTCCGATAGTTATTGTAATTGCCTAGCCTAACTAGTCTAATTTGCTATCGATTCTTTGCAAGGACTTGTGACGATTTCGAAATTATTTCCAAGGCTGTCGCAATTTCTCAATTCCGCGACGCACATATTGATTATTCAATTAAGTTCAATTTAATTCGACAAAGGACCTTCAAGGTTTGATTAGCAATTCCGTTGTGGCATATTGACAACTATGACACATTGATATTTAATCAAACCCCCACCCACCGCTCGTTCTTATGCTGTGAATCACACACAGTGGGAAAAATTTCATTTAATTAGCTTCAAATTGCATGCGGTGCTTGATTATTGCGACTCTCTCGCTCTCCCACTCTCTCTCTCTCTCTCTCTCTCTCTCTCTCTCTCTCTCTCTCTCTCTTTCGTACTATGTCCCTTGCATTAAATTGCGTGCGCTTTTGAAATGATGTGCGTTTGTGTGTGTGATTATTTTCAGTAACACCTGTTCACATCATATTGTGTGTGTGTGTGTGCATGTGAGTGTGTGTGTCTGCTTTGCGTTTTGTTGTGATTTTCTTTGTCCACCAAAAGCGCTTGGCGTCGATTTTTGTCAAGTGGCTTTGGCAATGAACAGCATAAACAATAACATACCAACACACACACGCATACATGCGTTTTTTTTTTTTTTTGTGTGGACAAAGACATGGGCCGAACGAACGGAATGGAACCATTGGCTTAACATGCTGACTAGCTATCTGGCTTATTAACATTGACACACCAATTTACACAAGCGCACACAAACACACGTCTCTCACTCTCTCGCACAAAACGACAGCGATTGCTTCTGTTGTTTTTTGTTTTGTTTTGTTGCCTATTGCAAAACAAAGACAAAATGCGTTTCTCGGTGTGCGAAGGGTATGTGTGTGCATATGTATGTGGTTGTGACATTGCTTTTAGTAACTGTTGCTATTGTCGGTGTCGCTGTCGTCGCTGCTGCGCGTGTGCGCAAGTCAATTACGGAATGCAACGCCACCTCTCGCCTCCCCTCTCTCTCCCTTTCGCTGTCCGCACCGCTTAATCGTTGCTTCAAAACAAAGAGCCACAAATAGAAATCAACTTTAGCAATGCGTCATGCGCTTTGTGAAACACTTTTTTTTTCGACTTAACCTTAACCCCCATTGTTGTGCACAATTTACAATCCCCTTCAATTACGTTACAATTACATACATCATACATATGTACAGTTGTACTTATCGCATAGACATGTTGTTAGTTATGCGCATATATACATATACATATATGTTTTATTTGACAGCGCTGATCTGTGGCTTGTTTGATTATCTCATATATGTATGTGTTTCATTGTTGCCCATTTACTTATGTATGTATATACGTCATGTCAATCGAGAAACGAGTTTGTCTTTTAATTTTGCAGCCAATCATGCTAAATCCAAATGTATAGCGCAAATAATCATTTTTATCAGACAATATTTAACCTCTCTTTAAGAAGTTCGGTTGTGGGGCTAAAGCAAACGAGCAGATCACCCACGGGTTAATGTTACTCTTTGCTATTTTGCATTTGTTGCGCACAGCTGTTGGTCTCTCTCTTTCTCACTTCTTGGCTCTAGCTTAAAAGCTTGACTTTGTGTTTTTGTTGCCGTTGCTTTTGCTTTTGTGCCTTGTGCTTGTTTGGTTTCCTTTGCTATTGTTGCTTTAACTTCTGCTGATGGCCTGATGATGATAACTATTGTTGTTGTTTTTTATTTACAGTAATAGCAAAAGCAAAAAACACGTTACAAAAATTTGTTTACTAAATGAGCTTAGTTAGTTGACTGTTTACCTCAGCCGACCGCTGCTATTTACGTTGTTTATTAATACAAATACATTTTGGTTTTCAATTGCGTGGCGCACACTATAACTGTGTCTGTGTGTGTGTGCGTTGGTACATATTGTTTTATTGCACTTAATTTACGCCCCATGGAATTGCTGTCGCCCCTTTTGCAAGTGTGTGCAAAGAGTGAAGCGGAAAAAAATAAAACACGTAATGTGCTAATAAAACTTAAAAGAAGGGGTGCGCGGACTGTGTGGAGGCGTGGTTCGGAGAAAGGGGGTGGCCCTGGCACGAGTGTGCAAAGATTAAAAGCATTTGATTGAGACAAAGCACAAACGAGCGGAATTGCAAATGACACAGCTCGAGAGAGAGCGAGAGAACGCAGTCAGTGTTGCCAACTATTTGTTGAGAAGCATAAAAAGCTAGCTTTAGCTGTCAGCCAAATAATGTAAAACGAGCTAAATTTTATTTTCGAAAATTAGTCAACTGAGATTTAACTGCAGCATTAAAATCTTGCGGCAAAATCAAGTTAAAAAAACAGCTAAGTCTTATTTTCGAAACTGAGATTTAAGTGTTTTCCATATTTATTTAACGTCAACTAAACGTCATCTAAATTATAAGATAAATATTTATAAAATATATATTGTATTTAAAATAACTATCACTGCTATAGTATTTAGACAACATGCTATTGGAATTCTTGGTGCTTTTTAATTTGCTTTTAGCCACTCTATTTATCATATTTTGTTATGTTTAAAATTCGCCATTAAACTGATTGTTATAAATAAATATTTTATCAATTATGCATATAACTTGATTGAATAAAAAAGCCAAAAAAAAAGCCATAAAACACAATTGGCAGCACTGATTGCGCGAGTGTCAGTAGACACAGACAGGAGAGCGAGAGAGTGATGGAGAGAGAGAGAGAGAGAGCTTGCAGTTTGTTTATTTATTTTTCTGCTTTCTATTTGCAGTTGACAACAGCTGGTTGACACACATATACATACACACATACGCAAAGACATAATTTGAGGCAGCGCAGCGTTGCCACACAGACAGACAGCCTGTCTCCGTTGTCTTCAGCAGCTGTGCGAGCGAGAGAGCGCATCGCTCACTCCAGCTCTCTTTGCCTTAACGTGAACGGAGCAGCTGAGACGTCGTCGTCGGCTGCAAAGCAAGGCAGGAGGATCACATAATGTCCGCAGATTCGCCACGCCGCCACCAACACAGCCATCATCAGCATCAACATCATCATCATCAATCGTCGTCTGGCGGCAGCGGAGGGAGCAGTGGTGGTGCTGGTGGTGGTAGTGGTGTTGGGGGTAGCGGTGGCATGCCGGCAATTGTGCCTCCACAAGCAGTCAGCGATCGCTCGATATTGGATTCGGCAATTGGATTCATAAATGATGTGACGCTGGTGCATCAGCCGTTGCAGGATCCCAAGGATACCATTACGTGGGCACGATTCGAGACGAGTGCCGATGTGAGCGATCCACGTTTCGGCGATGACTGGGAACTGGAGGGGAACGCTGCACCGCCGCTCCTTTTGATCCTTGGCTATGGCCTTGGTGTTCAGGTGTGGGCCATTCCGGCCAATGGTGAGGCAGTTGAGGTTTTATCGTGGCGTCACGGTGTCGTCACCGCCCTCCGTGTCCTGCCCACACCGGCGTCGGCGGCCAGTGCTTTGGATGACAATGGACGGGCTGATGAGCCGGTCGATGCTTTTGCCGAGAAACGTCCGCTTGTTGCCCTCGTCGATGGCGGCAGTGCTGCGGTCAGTGGCCTTTTATCCGGCGGTGGTCATCATCACATCTCTGGCGGTTCCGGCTCCGGTTCGGCGGGTGGCGGCGTCGGCGGAGGCGGATTTGGTCATTCATCGACTGCGTCGTCGGCGCATTTTAGTGCCGTAAATTTTATGTCTCTGAAGACGGGCGCCCAGGTGAAAACGATCAAGTTCAAGAATGCTGTGCTGGACATTCAAGCGAATCGATCGGCGGTCGTCATTAGTTTCCATGAGCGTCTGGCCGTCTTTGATGCTCGCACCCTCGAGGATCGACTAACAATTACCACCTGCTTTCCCAGTCCCGGGTAAGTAGCTTCAAATATATTTGATTAATCGATTTGTTCAACTTGAAATTGGATTCTTATTGAAGACGAAAAGATACAATTTTCTTCTTCTTTTTAATAGATTTCATTTTTAAATTGTATTTCAATGAAATGAGAAATAAGCTAGTCCAATTATTTTTGTGTTTGTAGTCAAAACAAGTTCGAGTTGAGTGAGAACCATATGAGAACATAAATAGAATCGTTCAAAAATAGTGTAAGTGGGTGAAACAATTGCTTTTTTCAATTTAATTTTGTTAAAAATTGAGACTCATCTGTAGAATATGTAGCAGCCTGTGTAAGGAATACGGTTTTGGCTTATTGTAATCGTTGATCTCTTTCGCCCCACCTAATGACAGCATCAATCCGAATCCGATTGCACTTGGACCACGCTGGCTGGCATATGCGGAGCACAAGTTACTCCAATCGAAGCGCAGCGGTGGCGGTTGTGACGGCGAAGGTGTGCCCAGCTATACGGCAACAGTGTTAAATGCAGCCAAATCCTTTGGCAAAGGTCTCCGCGAGTTGGGTGAACAGGTCGCAGCCGGTTTAACTGGCACCGGCAGTGGCAATAGCTCCAAAAGTGGCAGTTTCGATTCCGCAACGGGAAGCGCCGATGCCAAACAATCGGGCGTGGTGACCATAATCGATATCAAGGTAAGTTCACCAACTCAATATATATAAATGTGCATATATATATATATATCAATTATTCTATTGCATAGCATACCGTCAAGGATTATAGCCCGACGACGGGCACACCAATTGGCTCCATTGTCGATCCGATTGTTGCCCACTTTGTGGCTCACAGCGAGGCCCTGGTCGCCATGGAATTCGATAGCTCGGGCATGCTGCTGTTGACGGCAGATCGTCGCGGACATGATTTCCATGTTTTTCGCATCCAACCGCATCCGGTCGGATCCAGTTTGGCAGCCGTGCATCATCTGTATGTGCTGCATCGGGGTGATACGAGTGCCAAAGTGCAGCATATTGCGTTCTCGCTGGACTCACGCTGGGCGGCCGTTTCCACTTTGCGCGGCACCACCCATGTCTTCCCCATAACACCGTATGGCGGTGCGATGGGCGTACGGACGCACACCTCCCTGCATGTGGTCAATAAGCTGTCGCGTTTCCATCGCAGCGCCGGCCTCGGCGCCGACGGACGCTCCAGTTCGCCGATCTCGCATTCGGAGAGCACAACGTTTGTGCAATCGTTGCAGCCGTATCATAATCCCACTCTGCCCCCATTTCCACGACCAGCTGTTGTTCAGCCGTTGGCGCAACTGCGTCAGCCGTTTGCTCTCGGCTCGCCGCCCGGCAGCGCCACATTGAGTGGCGTCGGCAGCAGCGGCGGCGGTGGCATCGGCGGCGGCGGCGTCGGCAGTGGTGGCGGCGGTCTTGGCGGCCATCATTCAAGCGGCGTCGGCGGCGGCCATCATGGCATCGGTTCGCATCAGCGTCAACGTTTGTCCTCCCTATCGGATGACAGTGGCAAACCGTTGAGCGTTTGTGCCACCTTCGCCAAGTCGCGCTCGTGGCTGCTGGAGCCACCGACGGCGACACGTGAGGCACCGCATCGCGTCCAGCGCAAGGCGGTCGATTCACTGTTCGTGATGGCCGGACACGGTGCTCTAATCCAGTACGATCTGGACACGAAGTTAGCCGCAAGTGAGTTCATCATTTGTGCGATATATGATTGATTGATCGGGAACGCTAATTGATTTGATTTGGGTTTTTTGTGGTTCAGATGTTGCCAAAGAGAAGATTTGTGATGATACGCCCATCGAGTTGGAGGTGGAGGCGAAGGCCCAGTGGAATTTGGGGCGACGCAAGGATGGATCTCAAGAAATCATACCACCGCTGGCGCTGGATAATTGGCTGATCAAGGATCGCCATGCCAGCCTCCTAATGGACAGTGGCCATCTGTTCGATGAGGCTGACGAGCGGGCCGAGAGCTGGTTGGCCCAGGTCGAGATTATTACCCATGCCGGGCCACATCGTCGGCTTTGGATGGGGCCGCAGTTCGTTTTCAAGAACTACAATACACCCAGCGGGTAAATATATTATTATATATATATATATATATATATCTAACTGGGGATATGTAATCAATATATATATATATATATATTGTGGCCACTTAGATCGAATTTGAATCATGTGGATGCGGAGGCTGTGGAAATCGGGGTAACGAAGACGACAACCACAGCGCTGCCGTCGACAGCAGCAGCTGCTGGCTCCTCTGTCCAGCCGAGCATCATTTCAACCGCCGTCGATCGTTCGAGTCCATTGAATATGCCGCTGAGTGGAGTTGCCGTTGCCGGAGGATCGACTGTGACAACTAGCGGACATCGTGCCGGTGTGCCCGTGCTCATCGAATCCGGTTCCTACAGTGAGTCGTCGCTTATCAATTGCACTATTATTGAGAATTATTTGTACAAATTTAAATTTTTGTTTGTTTTGCTGGTGGTGCTGCTGCAGGCAGCATTGAGCAGAGCCCCAAGTTGATGGATCGCTTTCGTCATGGACATTTGGATTCCGATTATGGACACGGCGATATGCGTCTCAAGGAGGATCTGGCCGATGCCATGCGCGAGTCGCCATCAACGGCAGCAGCACGTCGCGAGACGGGTAAGTCTCTATTAGAACAGATTCAAACTGAATCTAGTATTTATATTTACCGTTTATGAAATTGTGCTCACACGTGATTCATTTGATTGCAGAGAGATAGAAAAAAAACTGAAATGTAGCATAAATTTTGGATAATATTTAAAGTGTGTTTGCTAGGCATCAAATTGTAGCTGTAAAATATAACCTTCCAAATAGTTTAATGCCTCACAAGATTTCCACTTCAATATCTTTTGTTAAGCTTACTTTCTAACCAATTCTAATTCTAATTCAATTCCAATTCAATTCAATTATTATTCTGCAATATTCAAAATAACTTTTTTATATCTCTTCAAAAATTGGAATAGATAATATATTTGTATTGCATATTCAAATTCTAAATATGAATCACGTTTGAGCACCTGGCTAAACGATTAATATTAATTATTATTGTTATCGTTAAATGTTCAAAAACTTTGTTAACTGTTTCACGTTTTCACAGGCATCTTTGCTTTTGATGCCTGGTTTGAATTTGTTTTTTTCGTTTCCGTTTACAATCACCACAATCATTTTTTTGTATATTAAGATTCGTTTTTTTTTTTTTAAGTTGAATTGAAACTGGTGAAATCGATATTTTTGAAAAACACCACGAAATTGGCATTGGTTCTCTTAAGTTTTATGTGTATTTAAATGGGCGGCAATCGCAGTGTTTTCTATACATTAACCCCACCCCAACTACCTACCTCCCCCCCAACCCAGTCCAAGTCACGCTTATCATCATCATGATCAGTCTTCTCACTCATTGTGTGTGTTTGCTTGTGCTTCTTTCTTTCGCGCAACTTCTTCAATTTTGGTCAAACTCCTTTCTGGTCCTCTTCTTCTTTCCCGTTTTTATTCTTCTTTGCGGTGTTTTGGTGTACATATAAATTAATATATATATTGTGGTTAGAATCGGACAACTGACATATATATATTTTATATATATATAGATATATTATCTGCCCGATATATTCACAATTTATTCTATATTCGAAAATGTGTACTAAATTTAAGCTAACCAACAATTTTTATATCACAGCTAAACCAAAAACAAACTTTTGCAATTGATTGAAATTCTTTTATCACACGTACGCTCCCTTACACACACACACACACACACACACACACACATACACACATAAATTGGCTTCTCTTTGCACTATTTCCTTGACTTTCTTTCTTTGATAGATTAGAGCTCTACTTTCTGCGACCCCCTCCAGTCTTTTTTGAAGTCTGTTTCATTACTCTATTGCCAGACGCGCGAACCTCTAAAAATGTACAACAAAATAATGGCGACTTATCTTTCAGCAAATTCGTTATCGTAACCTTCCCCGATTAATAACCATGCCCATTTTCTTAAATAGCCCTTAACAAACCCAAACCCTTGCAAAACTAACTGGTGAAACTTGTTCATTTTGTGCCCGCTGCTTCTTCTTCTTTTTTCTTCTTTATCATCATGGTCTTCTTCTTCTTTAGCTTCTTCTCCAACTACTTCTCTTTAACGCTTCACTTTTACTGGGCTTTCCCCTTGTTTTATGCTTTTGTCGAGTTTCAAAATTTTGTTCAAACGAAACACAAAAAAAAAAACGCAAAATTAAAAAAAAAAAAAAAAATTCAATCAACGAGTGCGAGTGAAACAGTGAGAGAGAGAGAGAAACAGAGAGCGGGCGAGAGAGAAACAGAGAGCGAGCGAGAGAGAAAGAGACAGAGAACAGTTGAGAAGAAAGAGCACATGAAATCTACATGAATTCTTGTCGAAAAAGCCAAAGCCATTTAATTTCGTTAAAATAAAAAAAAAAAAAAAAAAAAAAAATTATCAATTAAAAATCAAAAATCGTTTTAAATACGAAATTCCATTATTTTTTTCTAATATAAAATTATTGAATTTTTATTGCTGTTTTGTTTTGTTTTTAAACATTTTTACGAAAAGTGCTTTTACTTTTAACCTTTAAAAAAAAAACTCACTCAAATTTAAAAAAAAAAAAAAAAAACACTTGTGTAATGTAAAATGGTCGCAAAAACATTTTTCACTAAACAAAAAAAAAATAGATAAATAAATAAATTATTTTGCGTTTTGCATTTAAGCCTAATTTTTGTTCTTGCTACTTATGCATATAACAGTTGCAGTTACTTTTTCTACGCTTACTAAGAGCTAAAAAAAAAAAAAAAAAAAAAAACACATTTAAATTAAAATTAAATGAAAAAAGAAATGAGTTCAATTCAAATGCAAATCTTTGGCAAATGCGCTTTTCTCATACAAATTTGTTTTCTCTTCTCTTCTCTGTTCTCTGTGCGACGAATACGAATGCCTCCACTACACCAATCCCTCCTCTTGTGCCACCACCAACCACCAAACCAACCAACCAATCAGCTGGCTGCTTTGCTCAGCGCACCGCGGATGTTGCTACTGAAACGATAGCACCTGTTGCTGCCAGCTGCACTGCGACAGCGACAGTAGCAACATCAACGACAGCAACATCAGCTGCTTGCGACAATACCTGCTACTATGATGCTCTGGCCGAGCACGAGGCGGATGAGGAGCAGCTGCATCCGCACAGCGCTGCCGCATTGGCCGCCCTAGCCAGTGTCCTGCCCAACATATGCAGCTACGAGCTGACTGCAACAACGAGCAACAATAAAACAGCAACAGCAACAACAATAGCGGGCACAATAACGCCGCGCATTGAGAAAATTGTGAATCCGTTGGGCACGGTGACCGATGTACATGCCGGCATCAGTGGTGAGCTGCAAACGGATATGCTGGATGAGGTTGTCGGTCAGCTGGCAGCCGAGGATTGCGTTATCCATGAGAATTGCGATGAGGCCCTATTTCGGCCGGTTGTCGCCATCTTTTGTGATGACCTCGCCGAGCAGCGGAAACACGAGCTACAATTGCAGCGCGAGCAACAGGATGCCGCTGGTGGTGATCATCAGCATCAGCAGCAGAAGCAGCGCGATGACCACAACAAGCCGCCAGTGGTGCTGGTCAATAAGCTGATTGTGCCCGTCATAGCCAAGGAGGTGGATGAGGTTATCACGCAAAAAGAGAAGAGACAGAAATCATTGAAATCTCAAGCAGCTGCCGAGGATGCGGCACAAGCATTGCGCTTTGCTCAGCTCTCGCATCTCAACAAACCAATTGCAGCAGCAGCACCAACAACAACATCAACAGCAACGACGACAACAACTGCCAAGCCAGCAACAACACAAACACCAACAACAACAACTGCCAGTAGCGAGGATGAAACGTTTGTCGATGATGAGCTACAGACATCGATAAGCTCCACGCTGTCGCTGAAAGCAACAACGACAACAACAGCAATAACAACAACAAGCAATAAAAAGTCCAAAGCGGCCAAGCACAAGGCAAATAAAGCAGCAGCAGCAGCACAACAACAACAACAACAACAGCAGCAGATGCAGAAGACCGCTAATAAAAAAGACAAAAAGCAGCAGGAGATGGATAGGGAGAGGGAGAGGGAGCGAGAAAAAGAGAAGGAAAGGGAGCAAGTGGAGCTGAAGCTGGAGCTGATGAAAGCGGAACAGGAACAAGAAGAGCTAAAGCGTGAAGCGGAGCTAAAAGAGAGAGAGAAGGTGCAGGAGCAGGAGCAAAAGCTGAAAAGGGAACTGCAGCTGAAGCAGGAAAAGGAAGAGCAAATGAAAAAGGAGCAGAGACTCAAGCGAGAACAGGAGCTAAAGCAAGAGCAGCAGGAGCACAAACTGAAGAAGAGCCAGGAGCAGAAGCCCAAACTCAAGCATGAGAAGGAGGAGGCAGCCGATTGGGAACGGGAAGAAGATAACGATTCGGAGCAAGAGCAGGAGCGGGATCAAGAGGAGCGCGATGCCGCCGATCAACTGCTGGCTAAAAGGGATGCCATTGCAGTGGTGATGATAAGCAGCGCCAGTGCGCAAGGACTCAATCTGCAAGTGGAGACCAACGTGCAGCAGCTGCAGAAGGTGCAGAAGCAGCAGCAGGAGCAAAAAGAGTCATCGCCATCAAAACCGCTCAAACTCAATCAAAACAAATGCAAAGCCAATCAAGCAACGCCCCCAACCAGCTACCAGGTCAAAGTGCTGGATCTAACGCCAACGAGCAGCGTCTGGAAAACGCCCGAAAAACAACAAACAACGAAAACAGCAACAACAACAATCGATTTTCCCAGCCTGGGCAGTCGCAAGGAGCTAACACTAACGCCCCTCAAGGATCAGCCGCGGGCGAAAAAAGAGTCACCATTTGATGATTTCCTGCTGGGCACACTGGAGCCGCTGGAAACATTGCCGCCGCTGCCGGCACTCGAACCGCTCCAGGCACCCGATAAAATAGCGAGCAGTGGCGAGCGTAGCCTCATCAATTTCGAGAGTCCTGTGCAGGAGAGTGCCGTCATGCCGAGGAAAATAACGCCACCGCCGCGCGGCTTCACCGAACAGAATCTGATCCTGGCGCTGTGCGGTTCCCTGCACTATGAGCATGAATATGCCCAGCAGCTGCTTGATGAGAAGTCAACATCAGCCGCTGCTGCTGCTACTACTGCTACTGTTGACAGCCGCCACAAATCGCTATGCAGCTCAAATAACTCATCCGGTTCCGAGGAGCTGCTGATCATGCAGAATGAGCCCAAAAAGCTATGCAAAAAACACAAGAGATCGATCAAGAAATCAGGAGCTGTTGCTGCTGCTGCTGCTGCTCAGGTTGAGGATGATGAGGAGTTGCGTCCTTTGATCAGCATCAGCATGTGTGATTCACAGCAGCAGGAGGATGCAGCTCCAAATCAAGACAAGGATGACGACGACATTGATAATGATAACGATGACGATGATGATGATGATCGGGATCAGGATGATGACGATGATGGTGACGATCAGGCTGATGATGACGACGACGACGATGATGATGATGATGATGACGATGATCGGGAGGATGTTCCACGTACTGCTGCATTGCCCAAGGATTTGCTGCATTTTGGTAGGAGCAGCAATGGCGGCACAACCACAGACAGCGAAGGTGCCGTGCCAACAACGACAACAACAGCGACTACAACAACAACGGCTACAACAACATCTGATGATAAGATGCATTATCCGGGCAGCAGCAGCAGCAACAGCAGTAGCAACAACAGCAACGGCAACATTCACTCGAAACTAAAGACGAAAAAACTCGAGCATAAAATCAATTTGATTGCAGCCATTGAGGCGGCCACCTCCTCATCATCGACATCTAACAGCTCTGCCGAGGACAGCAGCGTTGAGATAACAACAACAGCAATGACAACAATGGCAACGGGCGCTGCAACAGCAAAAACAAAATCTGCAGCAGCAGCGGGAGCAGGAGCAGGAGTTGCAGCAACAACAACAACAACTGCCACACAACAGCAGCGGGAGCAGCAGCAACAGCAGCAGCAACATTTGCCGCTGGCCACGCCCACATTGAGTTTGAACATGGGCGTTGGCGTAACGGTACAGGCGAGTGGCACGAAGAAGAAGACGAAGCGTCGCAAGAGATAAGAATTAGCAATATGTTTGTTGTGCGTGTTCAGTCTTGTGGTGCTCTGGCATTTATACGCCAATCCGGCAGCTAACAATTCGGAGAGATCCGCTTCGCAGCAGCAGCAGCAGCAACAACAACTGCAACAGGAGCAAGAATTGCCGCTGCCGGATGAGCAACAATTGCTGCCCAATAGCGCCCAATAGTGCAACAAACATTCGCATTCAACAAAACACACACACACACACAACACACACACACACAACAACAACAACAATTGTAATGCTACGGTGGTTGCTCGCAGCATTAACTCTCATTTTATTAAGCAATATCTACAAATATATATATATATATATATATATAGTCAAAAGTTCGTAATTTGTATAAAATCCATTTCAAAAGAATTGTCAAAATTAAAAAACAAAAACAAAAAAAAAAGACTTAAAAAAAAAACATTTCAAGTTTAAGCAGAATATATATAAATTAGAAATGCGCATTGCAAAATGCTAAAACTATGCAATCAAACCGAATAGAATCGAATCGAATATTGTTCCCGATTCTGGTTCCGAGTTTCAATCGGTTAATTTTGGTGCCTGTTCGATTCCCTGCCCAGCATTTGTGTAAACATTTACACAATGCATTGAAAATGACGTTTCTAATAGCAAAAAGTAAACAAATAATATTAAACATATATTCATTTATAATATTTGTATTTGATATACAACAAAAAAAAACAAAAACAAAAAAAATTCATTCAAAATGCATTGCATTTTACAATTCTAATTGGAAAACATTTCGAAATTCGGGCAGTTCCCTTTGCCGAGCAACCACTGTGTAAGCTTCCCAAGTACTCGACCCCCCTAAAAACAAGGAAAACGGAAACTTTCTCAGAACCTCAGCAAATAGCAAAAAGTGTACTCTCTCTCTCCCTCCCTCCCTCTATCTCTTTCTCTCTACAAAACATATACAGCCCAATTTATAATAGTGTGCAAAAAAACAAAAATGAAAGGAAAAAAATTTAAACGAATCAAAAAAAGTTTATATAAACAAAAAAAACAATGTGATTACTGACAAAAAAAAAAAAAAAAAATACCAAAAGAGAAAGCGTATAAAACAATTCGGTTTAACTTAAAAAATATGCGAAAAAAAAATTATCTATATATATAAATATACATATATATAATGCTAACCATTTTTAAGTGCAAAAGTTATATTATTAGCGATAAAAATTTAACAAATATATAAACACCAATTAATATAAATAAATAAAAGAATTATGCAAAAAATTACAAGAAAAAAAAACCCAAAAAGCTCTAATTTTTAATATGTATATAAAAGGAAATATTTGACATGGAAATACAAATTGTAAAAAAAATAAAAACAAATAACAATTGATTGCTCATACACACACACACACACACAGACAAACTTCCCTTTAAAGTACTGCATACATATATAAAACGAAAATAAACACAAAATAGGAAAAAATAAATAAATACTGTCCAAAGCCACAATCGTTGTAAAAGCTCGCAGTGTAATTGCTGCATCATCAACCAAAGCTCTCGTCGCTCTCTTCTCTTGAGCGCGTTGATGAGAGTAAATGAGAGCAAAGCGAGCGCCAATCAAAAACTGTTCGCTGCTGTCTGCTCAACAGCACCGAGCTTAACGCCTGCTTCCGTTAAGTTTCGTTAAGTTTTTATAATGCCAGACCACAACAACACAAAACTGCACCAAGCCCAAAACCCCAAAAACCAAACCAAAACGCTCTCAAAACAAAAAAAAAAAAACAGAAAAACCCCAAAAATACTTTTGACAATTTTTGCCGGTTTGCTTTTCATTACTGTTTATTATATGTATCTTATTTTTGTTGTCTTAATTTATTTAAACCGAAAAAAATGTACAATAGTTTATATATATATATTTTATTTTTTTTTGGTCTTTTTATTGTTAGAATATTAAATTTTCAATGGTTAAAATCGTTGGCACAGTTTTTGAAATACAATGTAAAGAAAAAATGAAACAAAGTAAAATAAAATGTTCTGTACATATAACTTGCAGTATTTATGATTTTCAACAGACGAGAAAGCAAAAATATTGAGGAAAAACATAAGCAATTAAATATAAAATATAATTTAATATATTAAATGTATAATTAAATAAATGCAATTTTAGTTAAAACTATACCAAACAATGTTTTTGTTTCTATTGTTCAAAATACGCAACATGCTCTCTTTAAATCCTTCCAAAAATAACCAGTACATATATCTATGGATAAAGCATTTCCACAAATAATATGCATCTAATTTCATATTTGATGTTTCTCAATCCACAATAATTATTTATGGGACTTCAACTAACTTCAAATTGTATTTAAAATTCAATTTATTTATTCTATACTTTCAACAGGCAAATTCTTTGGTATGGATCAAATGGATGGACTGTCAAACAACAACAATATTAACAATAATAACACGGCCAGTAAGGGCAGCAACAAGCCGATTAAGCCCAACAACATGAGCAATAATCGCAATCCCGATTCCAATCCCAATCCCAATCCCCATGCCATGAATGCCAGGCAGCGCCCACTGAAGGAGCACAAGGACATTCCCATGAGCACCGCTCCACCAGCAACAGCAGCAAAACTATCCTGTTATCCACAAGCCGTAGTAATGCCCTTGATGCCGCAGAGCAACACAGCCGCTGTGGGCATTGATGGTGAACTTGCGACTGTGGTGAATATCGATTGTTTTGACGATCAGCTGAGCTTGAGCAGCATCAGCACAAATAGTCGGCTCTCATTGGAGGGGCCGCCGTCGCAGTCGTCGCCGCCACTGAGCTTAACGAACGGTTTAATGGAAACGAATCTAATGCATTTCAGTGAAAGCGCCGCCGTCACTACAATCGATGGCTATGCCGATAGCACCGACATCGAACCCGATATCACCGAACCTGATGTCGCTTCCACAGCTGGCATGCAAAGTTTGTGAGAATCAATCCAGTTGCCGCCGGCGACGCCATTTTTGAAACTGCGCCGCATTTACGAGCAGCTTTTCAATCCGAAAACGACGACAACAACTGCTGGTGACGAATATCCTTAAAAAAAAAAAAAGAAAAGAAATTCCTATCATGGCCCCTACTTGAAATCCTACAGTTCCCAAAAACAAATTAGTAAGGTGCTTGTCTTATCATTATTTTCTCTATATCCACATATATTTTAAGTACAAACGACACGTGTGCTCCAAATGACACTTAAGCTTATGATTAATCAGAGCTTTTGGCTAGTTCATCAAGCTCACAACAAGAGCAAATGCCATAAATAGGCACTCAAAACGAGTTGAAGTTGTAGTTAATATTTGTCACTAATATGTAAACTAAACACACCAAAAGCAATTCAAAAAGCAACATTTATATGGAGCCATCGCCTTTAATTAGACTTAATCCGCAGCTTCGAAATGTATTAGCCAAAATAATATAAAGCTCAATTCACTTGGAAGACCTCACAAATCTGTTAAGCTTTCCGACTGAGATCAACAATCTCTCACACAACGCTGCATGCAGCTACTTATTTGCACTTGTTTGCTTCGCAAAACCAACCATTCAAGACACAGTTTACAAACAAAAAAAAAGTTAACAACTTCTCAAGCTCTTCCAGTGATGCGAATACATGCAATTTGTATATTTGTTATATTGTTGCATGCAGCTTGCTCGTTTCCCCTCTAAGCAACAACGTCTGTTAAACGAAAGCTTTTATGCCACACACACACCAAATTGATGCTGCCGATTCAACAATGTTTTTCACATACATCATGTATTTTCTAATATTCACTTTCATTTTTTAATGTCCTCAAAATTTTGGGGTGTCTGTCAATTGGAGAATGTCATTTGAAGATTGAAGATTATATATTCATCTTTGTTTAACTTAACCAAATTATATATATATATATATATGTTAACGGCTATTTGCCTATTACTATATCACCAACTGATCCTTTACCTAAGACCATATGAAAAACATGTCTACATCGGGTCGAACGGAACTATACCCTGCTATACATTTATTTTGGTTATAATATCAGTTGGTGATATAATAGTATATATATATAATAATGCTATTTCGACATATACATATTAATTTATCAGTGTTTGGTTAAGTTAAGCAAAGATAAGTAATATTGGGTCTTCTAAGTAGTTGGATAAAGTTCCTGCGCGTCATTTTGTGTAGAACTAGGTATACACTATACTATATACTGCTTGTCTCTGATATTTCGGATAGAGCTTGATGTTGTCGCTGAGCCAGTTGTACTTTTGATTTCTTGTAGATGTTGTTTCTTCATCATCGGCACATTCCACACTGGGATATCGAGAAATTATCCGTATCTCTTTGTGATCCATAGCCCAGCAATTGAAGCTTGCGTTCTTCTCTCATACGAGTTAGACATGTTTTGCATATGGTCGTCTTAGGTAAAGGATCAGTTGGTGATATAGTAATAGGCAAATAGCCGTTAATGTTTTCGACAAGCCATGGTCTCCACAAATGTGTATAACTGTCCAAACTGACGGCAAAGAAATCCGGAAATACTTGCCGTGTCGAGCGTCGGTATGCCTCTAAACAATTTCTAAGATCAGCCACAAAAATATTGTATTTGCTATTTGTTATAACTAAATTGAAGAGCTCATCACAGCTTTATTGTGAGCCTTAAAGTGCTTGGACGCTTTTAAGAATTAAGTTCACCTTAAGCAAAAATCTTAATCTTAAGCTTAAGTGTCAGCTGAAGCCATTGTCATTTCATTCTACGAAAGCATTACTTAGTTCAATTAGATTCGTTTAGTTGTTGTTTTTTTTTTTATCCTCCATCTATCTTTTTTTTATCATCATATGAATAATTGTTAACAAAACGCATAGCAAAAAGCCATAAAAAAATGCAATAAGCAAAGAGTGTGAAAACTAAAAGAAATGTGCAAAAAAGAAACATGTATAAAACAATACATAGATCAGATCAGACCTCAGCTGAATGCCGTGATATTTAAAATACAATTTAAACAGAAAAAAATATATAAAAAAAAAAATAAAACAAAATAAATTAAAGTGAAATACAAAATGGAGAAAAATCACAGACACACAGACAATGAAAGCAAAAGAAATAAGCAAAATAATTATAAAATATTAAAAAAAAAAATATATATATATAAAATATATATGAGAAAGGCATAAATGAAATAATTATGAATATATAATATACAATTCATAAATATTATGTATACTATATACTAAATACATATATAACTTGTGGGTAAGCGTGTGGGCATGTTGAGAGCTATCCTTAACACTTTTTGAACACATACCATTTTGGTTCACCATTTTTTTCTTAGTGTTTTTTTGTTTTTTTGCAGTCCACAATTTTGAAAGACTTGAGGAAAACCACTTTTTGTACACAACTTTTTTATACTAAAAGAAAAACCGTAATGGAAAATAAGAAAAGTTCGAAAACTATTTGAGTTCAAATATTGAAATTCCATTCCAAAAAAAAAATAATGCGACACAATCCAGAAACGAACCATTTACAAAACAAAAATAAAACATATCCATATACAAATGCATAACACATACTATATAGAATTGGTACTAAATTCGGATCCATTAAATACATATATATATATATATATATATATATATACAAACATATATTTAGATATGAGCATTATATGGAAACAAAAGTAAAACAACAGCAAAAGCAATTCAACCTCATTGTGCATTCTGAAACATAAACAAAAACAAAAACAATCAATAAATAAATAAATATATATATATATATATATTTATATGTGTATATTTATTTAGTTATTAGTTCTATATATTCGCTTTGAACATCTGCTGGACAGGAACTTCAAACAAATTCAGAGAAATAAAACAAAAAGTATAACGAAAAATGTATAAAATAAAGATATATATATATATATATATATATATATATATAAATAATTATGTTCTTTACATTCGTTCGATTTGCATTATAACAATTTTTGTGCTCCATTGACTGAAATATCGTTCAGTAGTTCATCTATTTTAGCATATACACAACTATGTGAGTGAAAAATATCTATATCTATATATATATATATATTATTTAATTGCAAACAATTTAAATTTAATTTGGTTATAAGCGCTCGGAACTTCCATTGCGTGCATTTTAAAAAAAACAAAAAAAAAAAAACAATATTATGATCTTTTCGAATTTCTCTAAAAAAAAAAACAATTTATTAAGGAAATAAAAACCTAGAAAAACTTATATATATTATATAAAAAAAAAACAACTTTTTATTGCATTTACGATTTTCGATTTTGAGTTGCGATTGAAGATTTTCAGTGTTTGGGTTTTTGGTAGAGCAGGCCCTTACCGTCGAAAATCTGTATGGATATGACCAAGTTGGAGCTAATTTTTCTTGTAAGTAAAAATAATTGTTTCCAACCGAAAAAAGTTAACCTTTTTTTTGTTAATTTCTACATTTTAACGTTTTTTTTTACAGATTTACAATTCGAATCCGATTTGTCCACTTGAACTTATCTAGATATAAACCCCCAACTAATACATTTGAATGGTATCAAAGCGATGCGGTTTTTGCTTGGGATTTCACATTCATATCCTAGATGTCCCCATTAAAGTAGTATTTTCGGATATCCAATCGATGCCTGTGATCCCAATGCAATACACCCTTCAAAAATGTGCAAGAATGCAGCCAAGTATAAGTTGTTCTTAGCCCCTTTATCCCTTATCCTAAAAGTATGCTTTAATAATTTTCTTCGACTTTCATTTCACTTTGGAGCCTAAAAGTCGTAAGATATGACAAGTTATGATAAAGTTTACCGCCCAACCTCCCTGCCGCCCTACCTCCCTGCCGCCTTGCCTCCCTGCCTCCCTACCTCCCTACCTTTCGGATATCCAATCGATGCCTGAGATCCCAATGCAATATACCCTTCAAAAATGTGCAAGAATACAGCCAAGTATAAGTTGTTCTTAGCACCTTTATCCCCTTATCCTAAAAGTATGCTTTAATAATTTTCTTCGACTTTCGCAAACAGCGTTTCATCATTTGATTTCACTTTGGAGCCTAAAAGTCGTAAGATATGATAAGTTATGGTAAAGTTTGTAGTCACAGCCATAAAGTTGACAAAAATCTTGGTTGGTTTTTAAAGGCAACAACTTTTCGGCCAATGTTCTTCAGTGGATACAGTGCCAAGTTTTCCAAGGCCATTATTTTGTCAAAGCTGTGTCAATACTTATTCACACTTGATTATTTAAGAAATTTGATTAAGCAATCGAAATTTTATTTATACATATGTGTGTGTGTGTGCAAATATGTGACACTAATGAGATATAATGTAAGCGCAATAAAATGTCGATTGGGTGATTGAATAGAAGCACATACGCTAATTGGCATTGAATTGATAAATATATATACGCATATACAGTTATACAACTATATATATATACAACTATATATACAGCCATATCCAGCCACTTGCTGATTTACCTGACTTGTTTTTACCATAACTATTTCAATTTATTCAGAAAAGTTCAAGTCTTCTTTTTAAATTACTCGGGATTATTGGAATTGTGCATTTTTTTCCAGCTTTTTCAATTTATTCCAAAAGTTTTCGATTTTTAGTTTCTCTACCATTTTCCAAAATTTGTTCGAATTAATTGAAACATTTTTCGATTTTCTTACAAATCCATCCCTCTTTTTCTGACACATTCCTATTTTTACCGAATAGCCTCGAATTATTTGATTAATTGATATACACTAGTGGCATACCTTACATTCAGATGTACACTAGTGTAAAACTAGAGCAAGCCAAGCCTAAGTTAGTAGCTTTACACTCGTGGCTCAAAATAGAGTGCATGCCTTAAAAACAAAGAAGCTCGAGCGATCGCATCACGAATCGCTATCACATATTTCGATTGTCAAGTTTCGGGAGCCCACAGGAACGACAAATACCCCCACCAACAGTACTCTTCTCCTCCACCTGTCCGTGCCACTTGACCATTTGCTGCAAATCGAACCATGCCAGTATTATTATTATTATTATTTTTACCATTACGCAACATCGTATGATTAGGGAACAGTTACCGCTTGGTATTACCCGTTCCCCCGTCCTCAACACTCCTTCGCGCATTATTGCTTGAAATCTTATCGGCGCAGCAAACGTTACGTTTAAATGATTGGGTGGCCAATGCCAATTATGGTTAACGCTTTGCCACAACAAAAAAAAAAGAAACAAAGTTGGCGACTTGCTCATAGGCCATTGAGTTGGGGATTTTTATTTGTTTTCTGGATTATTCTTATTCTATTTTTGTTAAAAGCAATTCATGATTTTATGGCTATTCAATTGTCAAATATTAAACTATTTAGAATGTTATTGTCGAGCAGTAGATCCGCTGAACCCAGACGTTAAATACATAGCAGGCTTTGCCGATCTCAGTCTTATTCTCAATACTTATCCGATCCTAAAGTTATTTTTACAGTTGATCAATAATATGCCAGGATATATTACATATAATTAGTGGGCTATATTTTTATTGTGTTATTTTTTTCGATCAGAAATCGATTTGTATCGATAGTCGTAAACGAAGCATAGAAACTTAACGATGAAAAAATACGTATAATATTTATGTTATTAACTGTATTAGAGATATAAATATAAATAATATGATGTCATATTTGCTATCAAGTTCAGACAGTTTTCCCTTTCGTTTTCATCTGAACTCATCTATTGTCATGCCAATTCTAAGATAAAAACAGAAACAAATTCAAAATGTGTACGTATGTGGAGCTGTGTGTCTGTTGCATAATAACACGATATGTGAGCGTTTTCATAACATAGCTAGTTTTATCTGAACTCTCTTATCAAATTATGGTCATGGCCAGATAAGTGCTTTTTATGGCAATTACGTAGGCTTGGTAGTAAAAAAAAACAAAAACTCCTGCGTACATTTTTTATTACTTTCTTATCATCCAGAAAAAACGAGGAAACAAAAAAAAACGTAAAAATATAATAAATTATTTTTCTAAGAGGAAACAAGTGAAGAATTGCAAATCGAAAGTTTAGACTAACTCTGCTCATAATTGGTAAATAAGTGTTGAGTAATGTTACGTAACTGTGAGAGAGAACCCCCGCCCACTTGGCAAACACAAATTAACTTGTAGATTGACAAAAAAAAACCATAGCTGTAGCTGTTATCGTTATCAAAGATATCGAGACTTCGGTGTTTGGTGTTATCGTTACACGAACATTACATTACAGCGAATTGAAAATCAATTTCGATTTAATTAATAACGGTACTCAGTTGTCAACAACTAAACTCCAAGAGGAATGCTTTATTCTTTCGTTCTCTCTTATTTCATTGATTATTAATCTGTTTAAATAAGCGAGAATACAATCTAATTCTAACAGGAATAAGAGGGCTTAGAGACAACCGTTTGAACTAAAGATGCATGTTATGAGCTTGCCTTACCTATTCATAACCTTCGCAATGCACATAAATTCATTTGTATCTATATATGTATATATATATATATATGTGTGTGTGTGTGCTCCTGTGTACATAGAATGTAATTTGCCGGCAAATGAGCGAATAAAGCAAATGCGTAAAATTGCACGTGCAACTAAGAAAACAAATGCATAGAGAGAGAGAGCGCGAAAGAGAGCGCGGCAAGAGCGCAGACGTCGTTTTTGCTAAAAAAAAAAAACCTTCCTTCATTTCCCGTTTTATTTTCGCTAATGGTAAATTTCCCCTGTAAACACAAGCTGCCCCTTATTTGGGCAAAATTTTGCGGCGAATTGTGAGCAGCCCAACCCCACTTACATTCAAACAAGCAGAAGATAGACAAAGGTGAGAGAGAGAGGGGGAGAGCGAGGGAGCGTGCGCATAACTGGGATGCAAGAGCATTTACAAAACTGACAGATGCATTTGATTTTAACGGTAAATAGATAGATATGCATATGTATGTATGCTTGCACACATGTCCACAGCTTTCAATACCGTTAAAATTAGCGGGTTTTGTTAGTGTAGCTTTTAGTTGTGGTTTGTTTTTATTTTGCATTCGTTTTATTTTTGGTGGCATCTCGTTCTAAATGTTGCATGCCCTTTTTTAGACACAACGCAAATGGTTTTCACTTTTTTTTTCTATGTTGTGTTAGATGAAATTCACTGCAAATGGGCGAGAGCAAGATGACATGAGGGTGTGTGAGAGAGAGAGAGAGAGCGCGAGAGAGACAGAGATGGCTTGAGCTGATGTTATTTGGCAGACCATATGGAGTGCGATCTATGCTTTTATATTAGATATGTATCTATAATATATATATATATATATATATATATATATATATGCATCAGTACGTTTGCTCCACATTTTCATAGTCGTATTAAAGGTCAAACAATTGATCTCATCTCTTTTGATATCAGTCAATCAAGCACAATTCGATGCTGAGTCGAAAGCAGCTAAAAAAGCTCTAACTGCCCATGACCAAAAGCATTAACTTTTCATTCAACAAATGCCCAAGTGGATTCCGAGCATAGCAGGGAGTTAAAGAACGAGAGAGCGAGAGCGAGGGAGGGAGACAGACTGTGTGTGTGTGTTTATGTGTGTGTGTGTGTATCTGTGTAATTAACCGCTTTGGGCAATTGATGCATACGTAGTATAACCATATTTGGCATTGCATTTGCTCAGCTGCACTCGGCTGCTCTCTGTGAGCAGGCAGAGGCAGAGAGAGAGAGAGAGAGAGAGAGAGAGCGGGGGAGTGGGCGCATGTGCACAAGCCACGCTTAAAAGTTGCTTACAGCAACAGTGAGTCTAAAAAGTATTATATTTTCCGTTTTTTTTTTGGCTTAACTACATATTTTGACTAAACTCAAAATTTATGGCAGCAAAGAGTTCAAGCAACGAATCATACTGCATCTTATTGGACTTCAATCAGTCGAAAATTACATTAGGTAACACCATAAAGCATGTAATACAGTTTGAAAGTATAGATGTAAAATGCATTTTTGACCCACTGCACATGCATAGTACGTCTGGCTAGCATAGTTAGGCACTAGCACTAGTTTCCACCAACACGCAGGCACAGGCAGACGCACACAAACACAGTCGCATTAAAAGATAGCAGACCGGAAAACGCTCAAAAGGCAAGGAAAAATAATACAAATAAATTTGAACTTGAACTTAACTCGCCCGGCTCTGTCTCACTCTCTCTCTCTCTCTCTATCTCTCTCTCTGTCTCTATATATATTTCACTCTACCTGGCTCTGTTGCCGCTACTTCTTCTTCGTCTGTTTAGTGCTTGTGCGTGGGTGTGCTTGTGTGTGTGCGCGCAACTCACCCAAAGCGCCGGAAAATACACACCCATTTACATGCACCAACACACACACACACATACATGTGCATAGTACATGCAAGATACTTAAATCTATGTACATCTGTGTGTATGTATTTGTGTACACACGCTCGTGTATATTAAATCATGCACATGAGTAAGTCGTCATCAACTAAATCTTTGTCTCCTGCCATGTCCATTTTCGGCTGTTCATTATTGTATAAGCACACACACACACACACAAACACAAACACAAACACAAACACATACACATACATATGTAAATAGATTTTCAGCGGACGTTGCCGTCTACCTGCCGGCATCCTAAAACTCTGTCTCTCTCTCTCTCTCCGTCTCACCGTCTCTCTGTTGCTTTGGAGCCTTGGGTCGTCTGCTTTGGTATGCCAGTTGAATATTAACGAATTTCACGTTGTGAATGTAATTTTTGTGCCGGTCTTCAACTTCACTTTATGCAGCTTTTCCCTTTTTAATTTCTTCTTCTTCTTCTTGAGTGCTGTGAACGTGTTTGGCCTTTTTAATGAGCCTCCATTTCCGCAGTGAGTGACTTTTTTGATCAGCGCCCATACAAGCACACACACGCACTCTTGTATATATATTATTCATATGTACAAGCTACCTGAAGATCGTAAATCGACAGCCCACTCAGAACTCCAAAGTTATCTATCTATCTACCCAAACAGCATTCATTATACCTTTCTCTTCAATTTACTGTTTGGCATATTTTATGCATCCCAGCAGCAAACTGGTGGAATAACGCATGCATTCAGTATGCACACAAACATAATGCATTACCTAGTAATAGGATAGATCTATGCTGCAGTTTCCAAGTCAAGCACAAAAGCTTCAGCAACAAAAGCTGTTCCTCAATGTCTGATTACGTATTTCTTACAAGTATTTGTTTCTAATCTGTTTTACAATCCTTTTTAATTCGTGCGCTAGCCCAGCTTCATTCTAGTTTATTCCAGTTTGAACAGACGCGTCGTAAAGGTGGGTTGTGGCATATCGCCTACACAATATAGATTACGAATTGAGTTCGTAATCGGGTCTGCGATCAGATTTGGTTCGCAAATGTAAAAGCTTTCCCACCAGCTCACCAACTCTCTTAAATTAAGGCTATGCAGCATTACCTGCTGAATATTTGTATTTGGTATTTTAACACATAGCACCTTTATTTGGCTATATAAATTCCCTTTGTAATTTGTTTTTGTTCTTCTTCTGATAATCAGTTAAATTGTTATGCGATATGAAAATACCTGCGCAGTCATTTGCTCATAATGCTTACAATGAATCCTCAAGTTTTCCAACTAAGTTTAACTTCGTGACAACGAAAAAATCAGAATGAAAACTTTTCGCAAAATTTCATGACTCACAACAAACTTATTTAACTCTGTCTGTTTTTTTTTTTTGTTTATGAAAGTGACACCCGTCCATACAATACATACATATATATATATATATATGTATATATATGTATATTTATTTGCACATCCCCATATTGCTGCAATTTTTTCTTATTCTTTAGCTCTTCTGCATTTGTTTTTGTGTTGCTCCTTTTCTCTTTTCGTTGCTTTTTTGGCAGCGACGGAAGCGATTCCCACAGGCACAGCCGAGTTGAGTGTCGCGGCGCCACGCCCTTTTGGACAGCCATAAATGAACACCCCATAGCCAAGACCCCGCTTGACAGCAGCAGCAGCAGCACTAGTTACAACAACAACAACAACAATAGCAGCAGCGATTGTTCTTATGCGTTGCTGTTGGGAGCCAAGTCGAGCCCAGCCGAGTCGAGCCCAGCCGAGTCGAGCCCAGCCGAGTCGAGCTCAACCGAGCCGAGCTCAGCCGAGTCGAGCTCAGCCGACCCGAGCTCAGCCGAGCCGAGCTCAGCCGAGCCGATCTCAGCCGAGTCGAGCCCAGCCGAGCCGAGCCCAGCCGAGCCGAGCCCAGCCGAGCCGAGCCCAGCCGAGTCGAGCCCAGCCGAGCCGAGCCCAGCCGAGCCGAGCCCAGCCGAGCCGAGCCCAGCCGAGCCGAGCCCAGCCGAGTCGAGCTCAGCCGAGTCGAGCCCAGCCGAGCCGAGCCCAGCCGTGCCGAGCCCAGCCGAGTCGAGCCCAGCCGAGTCGAGCTCAGCCGAGCCGAGCCCAGCCGAGCCGAGCCCAGCCGAGCCGAGCCCAGCCGAGCCCAGCCGAGTCGAGCTCAGCCGAGTCGAGCCCAGCCGAGCCGAGCCCAGCCGAGCCGAGCCGAGCCCAGCCGAGCCCAGTCAAGCCGAGCCCAGCCGAGTCGAGCCAAGCCAAGCCCAGCCAAGCCGAGCCGAGCCCAGCCTCGCTTTCTGAGTGCATTTTCTTCAAAAACATTTCGACATTTTTTATCGTTCATTTTTCCCTTTTCTGCTGGCAATGCTTTTGACTTTAAGTAAAAAAAAGTTTGTGGAACTTGTGTTAGACTCGTTCACAAATTAATTACCCTTACGTTGAGTTAGTCGTTGTAATATTATCTCAATCAAAATCTTTTCGATTCTGTGGACTCTAATTTTACGTGTTTTTTTTATTGTTTGAGGTGAGCTTGTTAGTTTTTGACACATGATCTCCTCCAAAATCGATTTTCATTACATTTTCATTTCTTTTATTTTTTTTGAATGTTAACCAATTTAAGGAATACCAGGAAAAGAAATATGTCATAAGTCGTATTTATTTTTAGTACCCTCCAAACTTGATTATTATATATTTATGATATTCAAATTCAGCTGCATGTTTATCATATATATTTATATATATACATACCATATATAGTAAGCTAACTGAATAGTATGACTAAAATGAGTGAATATATGAATAAAATATATATTTATATATATACATGTACATATGATCTGTACATAAGTAAATATAGCCATAGATTGAATAAGTTCAATAACTACAACTATCAAGAGTACCTCTCTATATATAGATATATATATTTATATTTGTTATGTGGTCGTTGCACCACAGGCAAACTGATGTGGGCTGCATTATTCATTGATGGTTTTGGCTGTGCACCACCCTGAAGCGGGCAACAGCTGATTCAGTTTGCTGCCACCCTCTCGCAACTTGTGGTTGTGCTGGTTGTGTGTGGTGGTTGTTTGCCACACCCACGAAAAGAGAACCCTCGTTCGCTTGTTAACCCAGGCCCGTTTCCGCTCACGCTGCACGCACACAGAACGTAGAACGTGGAACGCATTCCATTCTCTTCCTCAACCCTCGACCACCCCCACCGGGGCACGAAAGCGGCTCAAGGTTGCGCCTCGCATTGAGACGACCCTCAGTTTTTGGCAGTAATCGCAGTCGTAGTCGTAATCGTGCCCATTACCCACAGCCACCACCCCCTGCAGCTGTGTGTGTGCCCACTTTCTTTTCTTGGGGGTGGTTCTGATCATCCCTATACGATTGTTTATCAGCAGCGACTGGGTGAGGCCTACAATACTTGCCAAAAACTGGCAAAAATTACCAGGGAAAAATACATATATGTATATAGACATACATATATGTTAAAGCTTACCATCTGTCCCGACTAACGGAATACCCTGTCTTTTTTTCAGTTTTGTTTTGTATTTAAGTAAAAATTTTATTCAACATTATTAAACTTAAGGATAATAAAAAATTGTCATGATTATATAAGAAGAAGAGAGCATTACAAGAGGTTAACGGGACTTGATGTAATTTTTACAGCGTAATTTTTCACGGTGTATACATGTCCCTTTAGTTGTGCATCTTTAAATATATGTTTAACACTTGTCTCAATCTGGTTTCGAATTGGAATTTATATTCATACCCTTCGCCTATATACCCCTTTCTACAAATTTTACAGGGCACAAGAGTACATCAAAATAAAAGCGAAAGGGGCTTCTTTTTTTGGTTTTTCTTCTTTCTTTTTTTTGACTTTATGCACGTGCCACTTTCACAATGGTGTGGAAATGGGGAAAACCATCTTGCAGCCCAGACGCTTTGCTTTTGCATGAGTCATACGCATCAAAGGGGCATTGATGTTTTCCATTGGTGTTCCATAGGCCAAATATTTGGCAGCTGTTTAGCTGCTTAGCTGCTTAGCTGTTTACCACTCATAAATAATGCATCCGATTTTAGTCTAGTCGGGGCACAATGTTTATTTACAATGGATGCGATGCGATGCGATGCGACGGTGCAGAAAGCACTTTTCCGTTTTTCCAGCCTCAGCCCCTGAAATGGAAATGCAATGCGTCACGCTCTGTTTTCCAACGATTCTCGAAAATTCCGAAAGAAAACATGCAGCGAAAACAAAAACAAAAACAACAAAAAATCCCATTGCTGAAAAATACCAAGCGATAAAGACTAGGTCTAATCGGAGACCTTATATGGCTATCGCCCATGTGTTAAATATGTTTATAATCGCTCAACCTTTTGAATGGGCCACAAAGCATTTCAGTTCTCTTATCACTTATATATAACACATTGCTGTAGCTAGATTTATATAGTTTTCAGTTCATTTTACTTCGATAGGTTTTTTTTTTGTTCTTTGATATAATGTTCTTGGATTTCAGGGTGAATCGATGTGAGAGTTTCAAAAAATATAAATATATATACATTTAATGATTGAGTAAGAATCAAGTCACCTGAAAAAGAGGCTCGGTAGTTTCCCTTCCGATAAAAAATTAAGCCTTTTCCGATTTATATGGTAACGGATTATTTCATTGGTATTTTTAAGAAATAAAAAGAAACTAACAAATGTAGTCAGTATGCAATAGATTTCGGGTTATATCACAGCAATACAAAAGCAGAAAGACAGATAAAGAAATCAAGTAAGAGAGAGAGATAGAGAGAGAGAGAGGTGCAGCTACTTTGAATGGAAGTAGTGCAAGTCGCTGTTGTGTCTTTTATTTGGCTTAAACGGTTTCTACTTTGAAGTCAAGTTTCTTTGACTATGCACATCTTTGGTGCGGATCTCGTTTCAGATACTTTTACTGCTGCAGCTGCTTTTGTATTCCAAATTCGAATTTCAATTCAGACATCAGATAGGAGAGACGCATACATTTCATCCAGTTCAATCAAACGGCTTATTCAAGCAACAAATTTTACTTTCGCAAAAATTTGCCTAATAATTGAAATGAAATGAAATGAAAAAAAAACTAAATTTTTCATGTTTCAGTTGTTGTTGTAATTTAGTTTTGTCGCACGTTCACTGAAATTCTAATTAGCCAGTGAAAGTCTTTCGTTTCCCGTTAAACGAAATAAATAAATCAAGTAAAAACAAACAGTTAGTTAACTCTCATTGTGGCCATTTTTAGCTGTTTTGAATTTTTGCAAGCGAGCCACATTGATGAAAAGATTGCGGTTATAAATATAGTTAACGGTTCGAGATCAAAATTTCAGCATACGTTTTTGGCGAATTCCCAAGGGAAATTCGAAACGTAATCAATAAAATAAAATTGAAAATTCACCTGCTGTGAGCAAATTGTTAACCAGAAATAGTTTAACCAGAAGACAAAATGCAAACGAGTGTCGAAATTGCAGCAACAACAAAAAATTACAAATAAAAAACAGAAAATAATAAAAAAAAAAAAACATATAGACAAACTATTTGTTCTCTCTAGATTTGTCGACGACAACGAAAAAGGCTACGAAAATGTGTGCGACCCAAAATGGGGCTTTTGAATTGCGGCGGCTTCCTGCGGCTCAACAATAAAACTGCTGCCGATAGTTAAACGCCGGATGCAATGCCTTTTACAGTGCGTGCGAGAGAGTAAGAGAGAGAGAGAGAGAGAGCGAGTGAGTGAGTAAGATAGAAATGTGGATTGCAAGTCTCTAGAATCTGTTGTCATCTCTCAGCGAAACAGTCGAAATATGGCAACGTTGTCAATTTCCGCTGTTCGAAATTCGAAGATCGTTACATTTTGAACATAAACACACACACACACACGCACACGCACAACTGTAACTGCGGCTGCGCGCCGCAATTTATTGTACAAACTTTGAAACATGTACATTTTCGGTTAAAATTCGATATAAATCAGCAAAACAAAAAGAAAAAAGAAAAAGAGCAAAAACAAAAGCTTGACGTTGTTGCCTTATTCAAAATGGCAACGGCCAAATGCGGCTGCGTCGACAGCGACGCCAGCAGAGACAGCTCAATGTCAATGGCTTCGGTTTGTGTGTCTGTGTGTGTGTGTGTGTGAGAGAGTGTGCGGTTAAACGCGCATAAAAAAAGCAAAATAAATTATGCAAAGTAAAAATTAAGTTCATAAAAAAAAATAAAATAAGACTGCAAAAAAAATGGCAAAAAAGTTGTCTTGTTTTGCGCTCTTTCTTATTGCTGCTGCTTATTGTTATTTCTTATTTTTCTTCTTTTTGATAGCACTCTTTTGTGAATAATGCATACAATGCATACATACAAAATATGTATATATGTATGTATGTATTCTATGTGCTCTTCCAAAATTTGAAGTCAACTCTCAGCTGCACATTCAAAGCAACCAACAAGAAAACACTTCAAAATCCTACAAGTAAATATTGTTTACAAGTGTGTAAATAAATAATTAATGGTCATTGCTAATTGTTTTTTTGTTTTTTTTTCGCATGTGTATATTTTTTTTTTGCTAGCTTCATCATTGGCTCAGAAAGTGAAAAAGCTGCAGAAAGTAAACATGAATTACTCTATTTTTAGTCTTCCTGGAATTCTTCGTGTGTAAGCATGTGTTAGTGCGAGTGCGAGTGGAAGTAGCGCAGGCGCCGCTGCTCAAATTTTATGGATGGAATGAGAAGCTCTCATGTGAAAGGAAACTGGAATAAACATGACGCAAGCTTATTAAATGTTAATTATCTTGTGCTTATTAGAGGATCACGACTTGCAGACTCAAAGCAGCCGCCACGCAACATGCATAAGAATGTATTACCCGCGCACACATATACATGTGTGTGTGTGTGTGTGTGTGTGTTTGTGCTAGTGGCTCCCCATTTCCAGCTGCCTAAGCACCGTTTGTGAGACTATTTGAAATAACTGTACACAACTGGGAGTATCTAAATAGTTGCGCTTCTTATGAAAATAGGTGCACAATAATTTTCAGTTTTTAATTTGATATACAAAACACATAAAAATAATATATTTATATATTATATACACATATTGACTTGCAAAAATAAATACAATCTATTTTTTTTATATATCTATCAAAAAGTAAATGCAAATATAAAAATAAAACAATTTTCATAACATTCTGATAACATATGTGTGAATTTATATAAAAGAAAATCCAATACACACAAAATTTTATTAAGAGAACGTTTCTATGCTGTCGCTTAGTGCTGTAGCATTGTGTATATTGTCTTCTTTTTTTTTGCAGCTAGTTTCTTCCGTTGTTTGAGAACAAGTTTAACGTATTTTGTGCCGCTGCGACTTCTGTTTTTCTTAACATTTCAAACGTAACTGTCAACAATGGGGAGAAGACGAAGACGTTGCCATCAAATCAACGCCAACGTTGCTCTTGCGTTGTTGTTGCTTTTGTTGTTGTTGTTGCTGCTCTTGTTGTTCTGACTGTTAAGGCTACAGGTGCTCGCTCTGTTCGCATTCGATTTCTCAACTGTCGGGCAACGGGAACGTTTGCCTTCTCGCTCACTCGCTCGGTCGTTTAACATAAGCCGGGGCTTAAGTGTGTTTGTGTGTTAAATATGCTCAATTATTAATACACATACATATGTATGCGTTTGTTTTTTTTTTTGAGGAATCGCCTATTATTTTGTTTACCGTTCAACTAGTTTGAGGTATTGTAGAAAAAAATAAACAGCAAGCGTTTTTTACTACATCTCTGCGTCGTCAGCAGTCGCTTTACATTCTGTTGTTGTTTCAGTTATATGTTATTGTTATTGTTTTCGTTATTGCTGCTTGATGATGTGGTGCTTTCCGATGTTTCATATGCAAATAGCTTAAATAAATTTCGTACTTTTCATTTCAGCCGAATGAATCATTCCAGTAACATGGAATTAAGCTGCCGCGTCATGTTTCAATGCGACCCTCAAGCTGGCCCCACTGAAGTATCATATGCGCTGTATGCGTGTGTGTGTGTGTAAGGCGAGCTTGTTATCCATGTCCGTGTGGGACGTACTAAGGTGACTCATTAAGCGCGAGCTGTTCCCATGGTCAATGTCTAATTCCAATGATAAGCACGATTCACTTTTTCTCTCTCTCTCCCTCTCTCTATCTATCTCCTATGAAAGCATTAAGGCACACCAATGCACCCCAAAGGCGAATAAGGGAACAAAATGCCCAGCAACGAAGATATCGCATTACGAATTCGATTCGTAATATATACTGTTGTTCAAAATTCATACCATAACCTACATTACTTTTCCCTTGCCTTATAAGGCTGAAAGTATGCGTTGCCGAAAGCTTTTTTATCATATAGAATGCATTCGGTAATGAAAAGTGATCATTCACTAGTTCGCTGCTGGGCTGTTTTCAAGATTGAGTCATTGATCAATTTGTGTGTGTGTGTTGTTATCAGCAAATGAAATGGACATTAACTTTATATTTGTTATTTAGTTGCTGACAAACTGAATATTTATGAGTCACTTTAGTTAGTTGCTATATTTGTATTTGTTCTTGTTGTTTTTGTTGTTGTGCATTCCTTTTGTATTATTATTTATAGCCGCTTTGGCGACTGTAATGGACGTGAGTGTTTACATATTTATAGCCATGATAAAAGCAACAAGGCGCCCCTAGCGTTACTCAAGTGTTGTCATATCTTTAAATATGCATATGCGTTTGTGTGTAATACTCAAGTGGAAGGCATGCTTGAAACTGTAAGCAATACTTCCAAGTGATATGCGTATTTCGATACGCTTCCAGAAGTTCGAGTTTGATAATTTGCCGTCGAGATTTATAAGGCAAACTCTGCCATAACTCAACTTAGTTATGAGTTTTATTCTATGCCTATTTGAAAAAAATTAAATCATAATTTAGGGCATCTAATGTTCGGCACGAAGCAAAAAAAATACGTTTCTTCTTCTGATTTTGGTTTTGCTACCCGCATAATAGTTATATAGTTATAAGCATGACAGTTCCAGAGTTGCTTTATGGATGAGCGTCATATCCGCTGATTGGATTGCTTGGAATGCACTCAAATCACAGCTTACAACAACTGATAAAAAAATATGATATGAATTTTTGGTGTGTGATTAAGCCAAATTTTTGTTGAATTTTTATTATATTTTATTATTTTTATTTATAGGTGTGACCATTTCTGTGACTCCTGTTGCACGCACATCAAGCTTTGATGTCACACGCCACACACACACACACACTTAATCACACACACGAATCACACGCATTAAAAACACGTGCGTTTTATATAGTTTTTTTTCACTTTGTGTAATTGCTGAGGTGCATAGAAATAAAATGGCACAAGAAATGCCAACAATTTTTTGTTTCCTTCTTTTTTGAATTTCTTGTCTGCTTAATTGATGTTGTTCACACGCACACAAACACAAGCACACACACACATAGTCAGATAGACGCACGCCCAGCTGTTTGCCGCTGAACCGTAACGGGCCAACCCAGCGAAAAGTTGCCGACCCAACAGTCACCTGGAATGGATACAGCAGCATTACTACGAGTGGGAATGGAAATGGGAATGAGAACGCGTGTGCCTATGTGTGTGTGTGAATCTGTGTATGTGTGTGTGGGCGACGCTCTACACTTATATTTGCATATGCCCAGTACACGCTACATATGTCTAAGACACACACACACATGCTCACACATAGGCGTCACTCATTTTCATTAAAAACCACTTAAGGTTTTGTTTTTGCAACCCACATTCTTACGGCTGCGCGGCCTTCTTTAAATTCGCCGTTAAAGTGAAGACTCGCTCCAAGTGGAACGCAATGAGTCGCTCAAAATGCACTCACTCTCCAATTATAAAAAAAAGGGGGAAACAAACTGGCGCCATCTACAGTCGCAAGCTCTGCTTGCAAACGTAATCAATGCAGAATGCTGAAAATGTGTATTAAATGATTGAATCAATAAAAGTATGTGGCGCATTTAGCGAGTGTTGACTCTGTTTCAATTTATAGTAGTTCTAGTTGTCACAGTTACTTCACCATGCAAATATGTTGCTTTGGCCATATACAAATGAAACGTTAACGTCGCCTTTGAATCGTAATAAGTGTGTAGAAACGTGTAAGTATGTGTGTGTGTGTGTGTGGCTGTGTGGGGAGACTGGAAAGGGGAATATTTCTACTACTACCGATTACAACTCATAATACTCAATCATCATAAGCAAAACCGGTTGAAATTCAACATTTTTTTTTTTTTGAAGAATCTTGAATTATTTTGAAGATGTCTTGATTGAGGTTATGTTTATGTTATGTTATTCTTCGGATTCAAAATCCAAATTTCATTGAACTATGAAATTCGAATTCAAGTAAAGCAATTCGTGAAAATATTTATTTCTTATGTTTATTATTATTTTTAATTACTTATATAAGTTTTAGTATTAATTTTAATATTTATTATTTAGCATGGTTTGTAGATCTACAGAGAACTCCCAAAAACCTGAAAAAGACAATTTTTGTTTTTAATTCTTGATAAGCCCTCATAGAATCTGTATATTTGTATTATTTATATCGACTGTGGGTAGTTAACGTTAACTATGTTTTTGCTAGTCTGAAAGTCACAACATTTAATTAAGTATCGAAGTCACGGCCCCTATATCGCCAGCCGTCTTAACACAGTATCTCACAGTTGGATATGTTCAGCTGTAATGTTCAACTTGCATTTCTTAATTTGTTTCGCAGTTCGCATGCGAGATTGATAGCCTCGATAGCCAATCAGATACTCAGATGCTGCCCAGGCAGACAATATACAACAACAACAACAACAACAATAATGGACATAATGGAAAGTCCAATGCAGACGTAGACGGCTCAAGGCATCTGTTTCGCTTCGCCTCGATGCTGATGCAGCGCAGTAAATAAAATAGGGAATAAGAAATAAAAATCAAACAAAAATGTAACAAATACAAGTGTATAAGTACTCAGACGGGTGTCTAGAGTGTCTGGCGACTCCCACAGTTCAACTAGCATATATATAAATAAATAAATATATATTATTATGTATATATGTACATGTTTAAACGGGTATCTCATTCAATTGCTTTAACACCTTCGACCACGTGTACAGCAGCTACCAGTTAGTCAAGCCGGGACTAGACTACCACACTATCCCCCTCCCCCACACACCCCACACATTCGATACTCTTCACCTTCTTCGTCGCCTCACTAACTGCTGTCTGACGGAAAAGTGACTCAATGCAATTTGTCTCTTGGCTTTGCCCAGCCAACAAATATTGTGAGCTGTCCACCATGCTGATATAAATAAACACTTGTAAAATCAATTTTATTTTAATGAATACTTAACATTTTGTATATCATTTTATTTGATTTTTTAATAACAATAAAAGATATATATTTTTTAAAAATAAACATAATAAATTTGTTTAATAAATGTCATTTAATTGCTGGACATATTGTTTGTTGGGTTAACTTGCTCTCCATCTCTTTCTCTCCCACTCTCTCTCTCTATGTATGCGTTGTTGTTGCTGGCCACAAAACATTTTTGGAATTGGCTAATTATTTTGTTCATGTGAAATGCGCACCCACCGAAAACGAAATGGATGGACAACCGTTAATGAAAGAGACAACAATATATATATATATATATATAGACAGAGAGACTGTGAGTGGGAGAGAGGGGGAGGCAATTGCAAGAGGCACGCACAAATGTAGTCGTACATTGGCATTAAAGTGAAATTGTGAAAAATTTACGCCCCTCGCAATAAACAATAAAAAAATCATTTTTCACTTTTTCCCAAAAGCCGCTTTAAATTCTGCCTCTGCCTCTTCTTCATCCTCCTCCTCTTATTCAACACGCAACGCGCTGGCAATTAGAGATGAGACATTTTTGAATGCTCAATAAAACTTAATCAATAAAACGAGCTGAAAATTCGCTCAAACTGAATATCTTAATCCAAATGGGTTTGATCGAGTTCAACTGGTTTTTGAACCGCTTTGTCAGCATACTCGATAATCCCCACTAATCTCAATGTTATCGATAACATAAGTGCATGTGTGCTCATCTCTAACGCCTGCACGCTTGCATTGTAATCAGCATCAATTAGACTAACAATTAACAACTTTTTTTTTATGGAATTTGACTACTTTGTGTTAACATTTTCATGTTGGTACTTATGGCACGCCACTTAACTCTTAAGAAGATACCGGTAAATAGTACCCCTACCCATACCCCTACACCCCACCACTAGGCATAATTAAACCCCTCCCGCTTTACATTAAATATATTATAAATGCGTATTTTTAGTGGAGATAATTTACTATGTTCAAATTGGCAAGAAAGTGCATAAATAGAGTTGTTCAATTAATGATTGTACCTGTCTGAAAACTTGTGTTTTGTATTTCTACATTTCAGGTTGGAAATGGCGAATGTCTAATTGCCAAAATGTTTTTATTTGAACTTTTGAAATATTTTTCCTTAGATTTAGAAATGATTTCTAAATAGAAAAACTTTTCATATATTTTTTTTGTACTGCACGAAAGATCAATGTACGAACCAACGATGAATGTGACCGTAGAAAAAAAATATATAACAACCAATATTACCAACCAAAAAAAAAATGTTTCTAGAAAAATAAGTCAAAAAAAGGGACTACGTAGAGGGCCTAACGGCATTTCGAAAGACCTTCTGAGTGTAACAAGCAGGTTCTAGCATATCGTCTAAGAATCCAATTTGAATAATTAGTTATAATATATATATGTATGTATACGAAATCTAGTCCAAATGGGACTTTTAAGCGAATCCCACTCACGAACCGCACTCCAATTAAGTGAACAATTAATGAGATTTTGGGTGTTGTGATTATTATGGCCGAAACTGGTCGTACCTGAATGCGAAGTCTGTGGCCAAAAACACACACACACACAAAAAAAAGTTGTAGTGAAAATGTGCAAGTTTTCAGTTTCAGACCAAAAGCAGCAGGAGGGGTAGCGAGGCTAGGTGCGGCGAGGGCGTTGCGGGGCGGGGCAGTGTGCATGCATACATATTAATACCAAATACGCATACGCGCGTTAAATGCCATATTAATTGCGAAAATAAAACGTAGAAATTTTTTCATTCAATGACCTTGACAATGGCTTTGGCTTTGGCTACGACTTTGACTCTGAGCCACAAGTCTTGGAGACTCAGCTCAACAGCGATCGAGCTCACACATGCACATACAGCTGCGGTCAAAATAATAGTAGTGCACACGTATGTTTTCCAAAATTTTTAAAAAATAAATAAAATACAGTTTAAAAATTATGAACATTATTATTTAAACACAAGCAATCAAAACTGACGATAAGGAATATTAAAAGCTGGCATAGGTATAGAATTTATTAACAGGAAAAAAATTAATGTCTTTGCATCTAAGAATTTTTATATTTAGTTTTATGGAATTAATCCTTAAATTTATTATTATAATAGTAGTGGAATTATAGTGTGAAGCTCTCAGCTCTCCCGGCGGCTAAATAATATTTCAAAACCTAGATACGATGGGTGATTGTATTTGACTAAGTTTAGTATTTCGAAAATAATTGTCTGCTTTGAAAAAATAAATTATTGCCCCATATTGAAGATTTTGAAGAGGTCTCAATTTTATTACTGTAAAATGAGGGATATTTTTATTAAATGGGTTGAGAAACAACGCTACTATTATGTTGACCGCAACTGTATGCAGTTATTTGCGTGTATGCGTGGCTAGTGAACACACATGCAAGCACATATGAAGTGTGGATGTTGTTGAGCAAGTGGAACAGCGCTTGTAACTGTTGTCTTCGTCTCAGTTTCCACCTCCCCCCACTTAAAGTCAGCTCTATAAGCTTTCGTGCGTGCGTGCTTGTGTGTGTGTAGAAAACGTGACGAGCTTCGAACTTTTTGGAGAAAGGTCGTTGATCATGGCTCTTGTTGTTGCTGATTGTCTGCTTTTATTGTTGTTGTTGCTTTTTTCAAAGTCATCGGCAAAAGCAGCAGCAGCAGCAGCAGCAGTAAATGTGCCGTTTTTGGCAATTTTAATTATTTCTAGTTTCGATCAAGATCCAGCTGTGTGTACGTACACGCTTGCCTCCCTTGACTCCTACCGACAAGGTCATTTCATACGCACACACACACACACACACACATATATATATATATATATATACATGCAAACATATCTTCAGTTTGAATGCCTCTTAAATCATTCCATTGGAAATATTTCATTTGCATTTCCAAAGTGCTTTCCAGCGTGACGAGAACTAAATGTCCAATAAACAAGTGGTTGTTATTTCAATTTTATTTAAATTTCATGCTAATTAGTTCGATTTAATGAAAATCATTGAATCGGTATATGCTTGTATAGTGAATAGATTCATTAAATTCCCTAATACGCAAAATAAACAAAATTCTTCTATGGCAACATTTACGCATTTTATTGAATTTAATTCCATTAAAATAGTGTGGAGAACTTCAGCTTTCATTAATTACTGTTGGTCAGAAATTAGAAATGTTATGTTCAATTAAATTAAATTATTAAATAAACATCTAAACATAGCATCAGAATTTATGCAATTTTTGAAATAATAAATTCAGAAATATTGTTTATAGTATTTTTTACATATGTATATTTTGCTTATTTTTATTATACTTTTTTCTTATTTAAATTTTAAAATTCTTTTTTCCACACCTTTACTCATTAAATAATAAAAATGCGATAAAGCTTATCGACGAAAGCAGAACAAGAAGAAGCGAAGAAGAGAATGGAATGCGATTGCTGACGCTTGCGAATAACAGTTAACACTATGAGAATAATTTTAGCTTAGCTTAAGTATGAAAAAAAAACTGAGACAAACATCTCCCATTACCAATTGAGCGTCTGCCTTGAACAATATGAATTCCCCGAATGGCAAGCAGTCAGCTGCCCGTCTGCATTCGATTTCTTCACAAAATACATATTAATCAAATAACTGCAAATACATAAGCACACTCACACATGCATATGCATATGCATATGTAGAGATGCAATGCGATCGAATAGTATGGAGCAACGTCAGTTTTGCCACTCCTTATGCCAAGCATATTTGTGTTGTTTTCTTTTATGCTGTTCGCAATGAGAGAACATGTCTGCGTAAGACTCTCTCTCTCGTTCTCGCCAGAGCTGTCCTCTTCTTCTTTTTTGTTTTTGACTGTCCGATGCTCGTGACTGTCATTGTGTGCGTGTGTATTTTATGCTTTAATATGTAAGCACACAATACACACACATGCATATTGCGTGCGTTTGTTTTTGAAATGTTGTTAGCTATTTCTGCGTCATTTTGATTTAAAAATGGGCAATTATTTAAACAATGATTAGTCAACCGGCAATAGTAAAAACCATGATTGCCAATGGAATGCCTTCGTTTGCCATGTATGAGCAGTTGCCGTTAAACACACACATACGCACGCATACATACACAGACACTCACTCATACATGTACATGTATGCTGGTGCATGCTTGTTGCAACTTTCCCCTCTCTTGAGCCCGGCAACGACTCGCACTGCGCTCTTTCACTTTTACACACAGCTGTAAGAGCGAAAGAGAGCGGCTTCGGCTGTTTGCTTTAGCCAGCGGTATCAAAAACATCATTTCGATAATACACTTTAATAATAATAATCATAATAACGAAAGAGTTGTAAATGTTTAACCATTTAGCTATAGCAAATGTTTACAAAAACTGAAAAAATATGCATATATAAAAAAACAAACCCTCTGCGCTACTGAGCCAAGTTGAGTCAGCATCGCGCTGAGCGCAGCAAGTGAATGAGCATTTTGTGTGCTCGCCATTTGCTTGTGTGTGTGAGTGCATGTGCGAGAGAGAGAGTGTGTGCGTTAGTATATGTGTGATTGAGTGTGGCTCTATCTCTTTTGCGCAAACGCGAGGTTGACGCATCAACTGGCAGCTGTTTTAGGTTGGCGCCGTTATAGCTACAAACCGAGTTTTAAACTCGAAAATTATGCTTAACAGTGAATACCCTGCGCTCTCTGCTTGCTTATGGCTTATGCTTATGCTACGATTTATTTTATTTGCAAGATAACTAACACACAGACAAGTTTCTCAGGCTTAATAGACATGATCCTTAAATTAAGCATAATATTTTATACCTTGAACTCAATCTTTAATATTAAGCATAAAATTAATCTGAAAGATTTACTTTAAATTGAACATAAAATTCTCCATATCCTGTGCTATATATCTTGACGCCAGTTACTTTGTAATTAGAAAGAAAAACGAAAAAGAAACATATCCAATTTGATTCAGATTAGAATTGATAATCAGAAATCACTTGATAACATTTCTGAAAACAGTGCAAAGCGTATCTCACAGTGAGTCAACCTTTCCATAAGTCGCACCCGTAATAGGGGATTATGCTGTGGAATACTCTTCGTGAGCAGCATACACACACACACACACATGCACACACAAACACACACAGATACGGCGCAAACAGTCACAAAAACGGGGTAAAAATTGAATTCATACCATATATGGTAAAACGCTTGCCAGCCTGGAGAAGTGTGTAAGTGGCCGCTGTGATAAGGCGCTAAAATACGGTTTGCCGGCTGGCGGACAGACGGACGGACACTGGCTTTATAAAACGGCAAACGGCGACCAGTTTTCATGTCATTACAGTTTGAGTTCTTGTGCTGTGTGGATACTCCTCCCGACACAAAACCGTTAAAAGCAGCCAGCTTAAGTCGTCGTCTAAACGAAAGACACACAAACCGAAAGACTTAATTTATATTTATTTAATTACTTTTAAACAAAACAGACCAAATGTAAGTATTTGTACCAGCAAAACAAACAAATCAATCAAGGCCAATCCAACAAAATACATCAAAAATATGAAAAACACTCAAAAATGAAATCTGCAAACGAATCGTGAATAGCGTATATATATTTTTTTAAAATATTTTTTTTATGTATAAAAGTGCTTGTGGAATATAGATAAAAACATGCACATATAAATATATTAAAATATATTTATATATATATATATGTGTGGTAATGTCCAAGAGTCGTTTAATGACATTCTTGATATAAAAAAAACCCAAATATCAAAAAATCTAATCAATATCAACAACTACAAAAAAATCACGCACTGACACGCTAGTGAATTAACTAAAAAAATTGTTTTTGAAAACTACTGAAAGAAAATCCTATTGAGAATTTTTGTTATCATCAAATTTGTGGATCGATAAGATATAAAGTCTATTTGATAAACGCTATAAGCTAGAAGAAGGCAAATACACACATGTACATATGTGTTTGTGTATGTATATATATGTGTGCGTGTCGATCTAGTGGTGGGGCGTGCCCAATGCGGATTTCCAAATTAAGACAAGGCAAAAAAAGAAACAAAGAAAGAAAAGAAATAAAGGAAGAAGCAGCAACGAAAAGAAAGAACTGGTGACAGTTTTTTTAGCCACTTTGAAAAACACAAATTCAATTCGCAAACACTTTCTATATTTCCCACGCTTCAATAAACTTTCCTGACGAACTTCAGTGAAAAGTAACTGCCAAATTCATGCATGAAGGTGCTTACATACACACACAGCACATACATGCAGACATATGCGATGGCATGTGTGCTAGAAGCCCACGGTGCAAGTGACGTAGACGCGTAGTTGGCCAGAAATAGTCAAAGAATCACGTCATTAAAGTTATTCGGTATTTCTTCAATGCAAAAATGCCGGTTTTTTCTTCTTTTTTTTAATGAGCCGCGCTTAAATGGAGAAAACCTTCAACATTTGTCAACTGTCGTCAGCGTCGTCGCTCAGCGTATGAGAGAGCGAAAGCGGCGACGATTTTCAGCTCTCTCCATCGTCTCTCTCGACGATTGCGCTTCGAAACATGACCATATATGGTCACAAAAGTTGGCAACCCAAGCGTGCTAGTGGTGCGCTCTCTTTCGCACGCATGCGCCACCATTCGCTGTGTGCGAGCGAGCGAGCAGACGCTGCTCGTATAGATACCAAAACGATGACGACGACGACGACGACGTTGTCGGCTGACAGCAGCGCTTGAAATAGCTGTTAACTGTCATTCGTTAGACTGTTCATTCCTCTTTCGGCAGTCAAACGGTGCGGTTGCATTTCAGTCAGTCTATCGCCTCGTCGCCTCCTACCAACAATCAAGTGTGGTTTCAATTTTATTCAACTTGAATTGCAAAACATACAATTCAGTTTTTCTTAAAACAATTTTCGTCGTTTATTGTTAAATAAAACAAAAAGGTAAAATCACTAAATAAATTTAAATTAAATTATTAGCGTACATACTTAGTTCAATGCGAAAGGCTGCCGGCATCAGCCTACTTTTTTTTTTCTTTTTCCAATTTTTTTTTCCTCGTGGCGGCCATTTTAAGTGCCTGTGTATACACACACACAGACACTTGAGAGTGTGTGTGTAGCTCTTCACTTGCCTGCTTTGCACCGGCATTTTTTTTTTGTGAAATTGCTGATTTTATGTGCAGGGTGTTGGCCCTCGAAGACAGAGGGAGAGAGAGAGAAAGAGAACGAGTTGAATTTTTAAACAAAATATATAACCTACAGATTTAAAGATATTTAAATTCGTTGGATTTACTGAATATCGTCGATCGATTGCAGATATTATTTCGAGAGTTTTTTGTAATAATAAATGTAATATACATAATAATATTAATATATATCACTATATAATAATATTAATATATGTATAATATTCAAGAATGGAATTTGTCATATGCAATTTTAATTGATTTTTGTTAATTTTTCTCTAATTCTTAAATTTGTTTTTTTTTGATATTGCAGCTTACAAAATGTGTGACGAAGAAGTTGCTGCATTGGTTGTCGACAATGGCTCCGGCATGTGCAAGGCTGGCTTTGCCGGTGATGACGCGCCCCGTGCCGTCTTCCCATCGATTGTGGGCCGTCCGCGTCATCAAGGTGTGATGGTTGGCATGGGCCAAAAGGATTCGTATGTCGGCGATGAGGCACAGAGCAAGCGTGGCATCCTCACTCTGAAGTATCCCATTGAGCACGGTATTGTGACCAACTGGGATGATATGGAAAAGATCTGGCATCACACCTTCTACAATGAGTTGCGTGTGGCACCCGAAGAGCACCCCGTTCTGCTCACCGAAGCACCCCTGAACCCTAAGGCCAATCGCGAGAAGATGACACAGATCATGTTCGAGACGTTCAACACACCCGCCATGTATGTGGCCATTCAGGCTGTGCTGTCGCTGTATGCCTCTGGACGTACCACTGGTATTGTGCTTGATTCTGGCGATGGTGTTTCGCACACGGTGCCCATCTATGAGGGTTATGCCCTGCCCCATGCCATTCTGCGTCTGGATTTGGCCGGTCGCGATCTGACCGATTATCTGATGAAAATTCTGACGGAGCGTGGCTATTCGTTCACCACAACCGCTGAGCGTGAAATTGTCCGTGACATCAAGGAGAAATTGTGCTATGTCGCACTTGATTTCGAGCAGGAGATGGCAACGGCTGCATCGAGCTCCTCGCTGGAGAAATCGTATGAGTTGCCCGATGGCCAGGTCATCACCATTGGCAATGAGCGTTTCCGTTGCCCCGAGGCCCTGTTCCAGCCCTCGTTCCTGGGCATGGAGGCGTGCGGCATTCATGAGACCACATACAATTCGATCATGAAGTGCGATGTTGATATCCGTAAGGATCTGTATGCCAACACAGTTCTGTCCGGTGGCACCACCATGTATCCTGGTATTGCTGATCGCATGCAGAAGGAGATCACCGCCTTGGCCCCATCGACCATGAAGATCAAGATCATTGCACCACCCGAGCGTAAATACTCTGTATGGATCGGTGGTTCCATCCTGGCATCCCTCTCCACCTTCCAGCAGATGTGGATCTCCAAGCAGGAGTACGATGAGTCTGGCCCATCCATTGTTCACCGCAAGTGCTTCTAAGCAGGAGTTGCATTGAATGGGAAGTGTCATGGAGTGGAGTGAAGTGGAGTGGCAACAACAACAACAATCAACAAGTGGAAGCAGAAGAAACAGATGCAAAAGAAGAGAAGAAGAGCGTGCAGATCACACACACATACACACACACAATCATCATAAAAAAAAAAAAAACAACACGTCGTCGTCATATGTTGTGTTCTCTAGCATTAATTTAATTTATTTCACATGGAGATATATACATATATATATACATATATGATTTATAAAAATGCATCATTCTTTTTTTTTTTTTGTTTTTTTTTATATACCTTTTAACATAACATGAAAATAATTTGAGACAAGAACATCTATCTATATTATATATATACCTATATATTCTCTTTCTGCCATTCCACTTATAAAAATCTATTACACACACACACACATACCAACATGATAATATAAAAAAAAAAAAAAATGAAAAGCAAGCAAAAGACAACAACACAAAAATATGCAAAACAACAACAGCTTCGAGTTTTGTAAAATTTCAAACGCAACCTTATGTATTATTTTTTAATTATGATGTAATTATAAACAATGTGAAACAAAAATATGATGGAAAAAAAAAACTTAAGCAACTCTTTTTTCTGTTACCCCTCACTCTCTTTCTCTTTGCTGTTAACTGCCACCGGCCACCCACTTTACTGCGCTCTCAACACCACCCTCTCCCTCTTTTGCTCTCTACGACTTTGCCCAACTTTACGCTCATTTATCTCTTACATTTTGCCGGCCGGTAAATGCAATAACACACACGCGCGAGTGTTTAGTTAGAAAAAGAGAGAGGGTAAATGAGTAAGAGAGAGCTGAAAGGAACGAACGACAATTGCATCAGCATCAATCATCATCAAATGCGCTCTCTTTTAAAACTTAAGTTGAAAATTTTTGTATTGCGTATTTAGTATTTCTCTTCTATTTTTTTGTTTTGTATTTGTACACACTTTTCTAATTGCATGCGTATTGAATTGACGATAAGTTTACGCCTGGAAATGTTAATTAAAATGTGAAATGCAAACAAGTATTGAAAGTATTATTTGTATTCCTATTTGCCGAAGAATATCAGAAATAGTGGTGGTCTTGGGAGGTCAGCGACCTTTTTAAGCTTTCGAAGCTCACACATCCAAACACACACACACACACACAAACAGCTGGCTTGAATTCCCTCTCTGTCGCACTCGTTAACTGCAGCGGCAGAGACAAACACACACACACATGCATGTGCTAATGACCTTAAACTTGTAATGTGGACCATTCCATTCCACAAAGGCAAATGAGGCAATCGCTGCGATTAAAGTGCCGTTTATTTTAACGCTATCCACAAAATTGCTTGCTTGGCATCGTTTTGAAAGAGCTTCGACGCGTCTAATAAATGGTTTATAAATTAACATTGTGCCACATTCGCTTAGCTTCCATAACTATTTTTGACACGAAATTGCTTCTTTGCCATTCTTTTGCAAACTGTATGTTTATATTTCGTTTGTATATCATAAAATGATAATTTTTTATTGCCGTGTGTTGATCAAGTACTTTATCAGAGTTCAGGGAAATTTGAATTTCCTAAGGAATTTCCCATGCGAACCATTCCAATACGACGCAGCGCACTCAAATGCATTATTTCTTAGTTAAGCGCGCTGCTTATTTAAAATGCGCCAAAATCAACAAACAGCATAAAATGCAATTCATGCTCTCTTTTGTTTCCTCTGCGTCGCTTCTAAAATGTTATTTTGCATTGTCCAAGATCAAAGATCGCTCTCTCGCTCTCAGCTTGGACTGTCCTCCTTTATTTCACACACAGTTGCAGCCGCTAAATATGCAAGTATTTATTTAATCCCGTTGCTGTGAATCAGTGTCAGGCATAAGAGAGTTCTGCAAATGTATGCGTGCATAAATATGCATGTATACATACAAAAATGTTGGGCTTCTTTTAACCCTTGCGTTGTGCTGCTACATAAAACAAGAATATGCGTTTTAATTAAATATATTAAACAGTTGGCTAAAGAGAATATCCCGACTGGGATATATCGAAACATCCACATCTGAATTTCATTCATAAAATTCCCATTTATGCCTGCTCCACAGTTTTCCATTATCATAAATGCATTTTTAATTATAGTATTTATATTTTTTACGATTTTTGAAACATATGTATTTTATAAGAACTCTACCTCCAAGTTAGTTTCTTCGATCATATTTTCAATTAAGTGATTCTTCTGGAAAAAGGTTGTAGAATTCTTTTAAATGAGGAATATCTGAGTATGTAAAAAATTGTTGTAGAATGTTGAAAATTACGATTTTAATATCCAAACACCTAGAATTATTGTAGTTTTAAACGTGGCAAGACTATTGCAAAATTCTAAAAAATAAATTACGCAAATTTAAAAAAAAAATTGTCTCTATTTTTAAGCTAAATGTGCTAAAATCAGACAGAAAGTAAATAAAGTACAGTTAATGTTGCCAGAAAAAATAAGCACTTAAAAAAAAATGAAAATGAAGAAAAGTAAAAATTAAATAATTCGAAATTATAGATAAAAGTAGATGCTTTCTAACCTAAAAAGTGGTGGGCTCTGCTCCGGTTTTTGTTTTTTTCTATTTTTTCTTTTCTATTTCTTTGTTGGAGGTGGTTGAATATTCATTGAAGTGACCCCGGCACATGGGGGCTAATCGAAACGGATTTCCATATTGTGTTGGCCGTTGTACTTCGGACGAACTTCGACTTTGGCAAAGAAATGGTGGAGAAAAAAATGACTGTGGTGTGACTGTGGATAGATTGCATTTGGTTATCGATCCGAGCGTAACAAACATGTCAGTTTCCATTTCAGCGGCATTCAAGGATCACGAAATCTTTGTGACTGGCGGCACGGGTATGTGTTTCCTTCAATTGTAGTCTTGTGCATGTTGTGCATATAAAAATGAAATCGAAAATAGGGTTCGTTGGCAAGGCACTCATTGAGAAACTGTTGCGATCGTGCTCAACGCTAAGCAGAATCTATGTGCTGCTGCGGCCCAAAAAGGGTGTCGCCATCGAGGAGCGGCTGGAGAAGTTACTCAATTGCAAGCTATACGAAAGATTGCGACGCGAACAGCCGCAGACCCTGGCAAAGGTAGTGCCAATTGGCGGCGATGTTACACAACTGGGACTGGGCATCAGTGAGTTGGATCTGAAGCGTTTGTCGAATGTGACCATCGTTTATCATTCGGCTGCCTCGGTGCGGTAGGTGTTTTGGTTTTGTTTTTTTTGTTGACCCTTTGACGATGGCCGTGAAACCAAACGATCTTGTTCCTTTTGCGCCATAGGTTTGATGATCCGTTGCGCGATGCAATTCTGATGAACACCCGTGGCACCCATGAGCTCATCAAGCTCGCCTTGGCCTGGAAGAAACTGAAGGCCTTCGTTCATGTTTCGACAACATATTCGAATCCCACCGAACTGGAGGTGGAGGAGCGCATCTATCCACCGTATGCGGATTGGCGCACCACCATCAAACTGGCCGAGACCTACGATGCGCAAACACTCGATATCTTCAATTTGAAGTGCGTTCGATTGATGGGCATTGATTGATGGATTGATGGAGTAACAATTTAACAAATATTTGTATTTGTAGATATGGCAACTTTCAGCCGAATACGTACACCTTCACCAAGAGCCTGGCCGAGCATGTGGCCAATGATTACAAGGATCAGCTGCCCATATTTATATTCAGACCATCAATTGGTAGGTACTGATTGACTTAAGCTCGGTAGTGCTAGTGATTTTGTTCGATATTCTTTGGTAGTCTTTGGAGTCTTTCTGCTTTTGATTAGTTATATATAATAGAAAACCCTACATATGACTCTCTCTCTCTCTCTCTCTCTCTCTCTTTCGTTATCTCTCCATCAGTGATTCAAACGCTGGAGGAGCCGGTGCCTGGTTGGGCGGATAATTTCAATGGACCCACGGGCATGTTGGTTGCCTGTGGCGTTGGCATTTTACGCTCCCAAAACTGTAATCCCTATATCGTGGCCGATTTTGTGCCCGCCGATATAGTTGTGCGTGGCTTAGTTTTATCTGCCTTCAAATATTTGCAAGAGGCGCCCGCCAAGGGTCAACCGATCGGTGTGTTCAACTGTGCCACGGCAAATATATCACCCATTACCATGGGGCAGGTAATTGACATTGGTAAACGGTACATACGACAAAATCCATTCGAGAAGACCTTGTGGCTGCCAGGTGGCAGCATCACCCTGTGCCCGGTATTGCATTTTGTGCGGGTGAGTTTGCGAGTAGGTGCCTAAATCGAATTGCCCTAAGTCTTCATCATCCCTGTTAGTTTATAACGATGCACATTATGATGGCCGTTGTGGTGGACTCCTTGCTGCGCTTGACCAATGAGAAGCCGTTGTAAGTAGTGCCAATGGCACATCCTTCGCTGTTCAATTGCTTTTAATTGGACAAAGCAAAACAAAGCAGTTTTCCACTGCAGAAAACTATACCTTTTTCCCATTTTTTTTCAAGCAGCTTTACTTATCAAATTTTTTTTTACCTCATCTCCAGCCTTTTGAAGCTGCAACGTCGCATTTTTGCCGCATATCAAGCCGTGCATATTTTTGCCGTCACCGAATGGCATTTTCAGAATGATAACTTCAAGGCTCTACATGCCTCAGTGCCCAATAACGAAGTGTAAGATTTATTTAATTCGTATTCGAAACAAAACCGAAAAAAAATCTCGCTTTTTTTTTTGTCTTGCAGACCGATTTTTGGTTTTATGCAGCACTCGAATATCAATTATGTGGAATTCTTTCGGAATGGCATTAGGGGCGCCAAGGAGTTTCTGTTGCACGAGAGTCCCGAGAGCAGCCGAGGGGCAAAGTTGCGCGTGAAGATCTTCTACGTCTTGGATTATTTATTCCGTGCGATTGTTTATGGATTTCTAATCCGAATCGTTTATAAGCTGGCCGTGCGCATTTTATTGTCCTAAGCACGCCCCCTAATACATTGCCACTTTTTTTTTTTTATCTATGTGTATGTTTATTTGATGTTATTTTTTTTTTCTTTATTTGTGTTTTTTTTTTATGTCTGGTCAAATAAAAGTGAATTTAAGTAGCTGGTTTTACCTTTGTTTATTGTTAACAGTGAGCAGGCGTCATCTAGCGTACGCTGGCAGCAACCGAATTTAACAGGTGCCGCTGCTGTTAAGCTTAACATATGGTGCTATCGATAGCAAACGATGGCAAACGATAAGAAACGATAGCACGCATATTTTGGTATAACATAATGCTACAATAACATTTGCTAGCCAAAAAAAAAAACCAACTAAATTTTGCCGTGAAAAATGAGAGAAAAACTATGAAAATGAATAGCTGCAAAACCCAAAATAAATAAATAAACATATTTAGTGAGTGTGTGTGCGTATCGTAAAGTGGACTGTATATGTGGATATTTCAAGGCTTTTGCAAACCTTTTTTTCGCCAATCAAAAAAAAAAAAACTACACTGAAAACAAAACAAAACAAAGTGCATATAAATAAACAAATCAAAACAGCATTGTTGCCTCTAATTGAATAACACAATTGTACGGATCGAACATAAACATATTATAATATATATATATATATATACAGCAGCAGCAACAGCGCGTTTGGCGCTAAGAAAAAGGAAAACTGCAAGAAACTTAATTGGATTAGCCTGCCTGCAACCAACGGGGGCGGGGGGGCCCAATACACAAACTCTCTGCCGTGTGTGCGAGAGAGAGAGAGCGAGAGGGAGCGAGGGAGAGCAACAGTGTGTGTGTGTGTGTGTGGTTGTGTGTGTGATAGAGAAGGTCTTAAGCGATGGCTACAACACAACAATATTCGCTGCGTTGGAATAACTATTTGCGCCATTTGACCTACTCATTGGATAATCACCGGCTAAACGATGACTTCGTCGATGTTAGCCTCTGTGTGGATGGCCGTAAGATTAAGGCCCACAAAGTGGTGCTATCCTCGTGCTCATCGTATTTCAAGGAGATCTTCAAAGAGAATCCCCATCCGCATCCCGTTATTATATTTAAGTTTATCAAATTCGAAGATCTCAATTCCATTGTGGAGTTCATGTACCAGGTACAGTACTGTACAGTCTAACTTCACTAAGGCGAATCGAACATGTTTATCTATATATATATATATAGATAGGTTCATTCTCGATTGCACCTTGTTGAAGTTTGACTGTTGTATGCAACATTTTTGAATTACATTTTTGATTGTATTCTGTTTTTTGTTAGGGCGAGGTAAATGTGCAACAAGAGGCGCTACAATCGTTTTTGCAGACCGCCGAACTTTTGGCCGTGCAAGGCTTGACCGCCGAGGAGAAGGAGAAGCCACAGTTGCCGGTGGTGCCAATAATTAGCGAACACAAGCTCATCAAAACGATACCCAGCACAATACGCGCCGTCAACGAGCAACAACTGCAGCAGCAGCAGCAGCAGGTGGCAATTGCGAGCATTGTTCAGAATGGAACACAACAACAGCAGCAGCAGCAACAACAACAACAACAGCAGCAGCAGCAGCAGCAACAACAAACCATAGAAATACCAACGGCAACGCTGCTGCAGGCAACAGCAACGCAGATTCAAACGCAAAACGCTGTTGCCATAGCTCAGCTGCAAGTGCAGCAAAACCAACAACAACAGCAGCAGCAACAACAACAGCAGCAGCAGCAGCAACAACAACAGCAGCAACATCATCATGTACAAAGCACTCAGATTCAGCATATTCAGGTGCAAGCGGTGCCGGTGCAACAGCAACAACAACAACAAGTGGTGCAGCAGCAGCAACAACAACAACAGGTGCAGCAGCAACAACAGCAACCACAACAACAACAACAGCAGGCAGCAGCGCAGGCGCAGCACCTGACAATCAGCAATGCAGTAACAATGCCCACAGCAAACCAGGTGAAGAAGCGCAAGCTTACCTTCTCCGACGATGATGATAACATTTATACCACCGAAACGGTCGACTATGCCGTCAAGGACGAGCAGACCATTGTCAAAAGTAAGCCAAGGCATATACATATATATATATATAACGGTACAATATATATACAATATAAATAGCTAAGCAATAGCGTGGACTATGATATTCCGGTACGATATTTTCAGGACAATTAATATCAGTTCAAGAAATTTCGAATTTAGGTTTCCGATTTCGGTTTCGATTTCACCACTATTTCGTATTACTGTATGTAACTGTATAAATATTATTTATAATGCTCTTTATAGTATTTATATATGAAGTATCAGTCGAACCAAATTCATAATTCCATTTGAGATTCGTTTGCCAAATGTCATATCAATACTAAATTGTACCGTAATCCTTGAGAGTTTGCTAATTTTGAATTATTTATACGGTTAGACGTTATTTATAAGGCTTGACCATAATCATAACAGTAGCTTGAGGTTAGTTTGAATCTTTTTTATGAATGAAAATAACTTATTGATTTGTGTTGCAGCTGCTGAGATGACGTTTCTGCGTGGCACTGTCAAAATGGATATACCCGATTATATAGTGAGCGAGGTGGATGATCGACTGTCGGACGGTGCCACGCCGCAAACCACACAGGATGCGACAACGGCGGCCGCACAAAATGTGGCACAATACTCATCCGAATACGAGATCCTAACCGAATCGGAAATGGAGGAGAAATATCAGGCAGAGAACGATAATGCCGAAATTGCCATCGAAATGAGTGAGTAGTAGCCATATATACATATATATACATATATATATATATATATATATAACTAATTGTGATTGTTTGCAAATTGAAGCACGCCTGCTGGGCACGGCGAGTGTGGCGACAACGACAACAACCACCCAGGCGGTGCTCGAGGATGCCAATGTTGCGGTAACCGGTGGCACAACCACCGTCTCAATATCGCCAGTGAAAGCCGATATCAAATCCAGCGGCACCATTGGTAAGTGCTTGAGATCAGTCTATATAGGCATATATGTTCAATCTTAACTCATAAGCAAATTGTGTATTATTTTGGTTGAGAATGGGAATGGGAATCGAAGCAGGACCACGACCAGACAAAAGTGGACATCCCCTTCGGCAGCCTTGAGTAGAGAATGTATATAAGATATAATATAATATATTTATACGATACATAAGTCTGATTTTGTTGGAGAACATAAACTATCGAAAGGGGATTCGAAATTTATTTCAAAAATAGTTTTCACTATCAAATTTAGGCAATCAAATAATACTGAAATCCTAAAGATATATTCATTTTGTTCATTTGCAAAGTTATGACGTAATTTTATTAATCGGGTTTTGAACTTGATGTTATGAATATAGTTATTACGAAGCTATCTTTAAGGAGGTTTAAACGGTTTCTGTATTTTTGTAATACTTTTTTTTAAGAATTGAGAATATAATCGAGTTTAGATTAGAAAAGCCAACTTTGCAAGCCCACCTCCCTCATCCATGATTGAAGACTGTAATCCACTCAAACTACTTGATTTCAAATGTATATTGCTATTATTTTTATTATTATTGTTATTATTATTATTGTTATTATTATTATTAGTAGTAGTCGTAGCAGAGCTGAAGGTCTCTCACTTGTATTGTTAATTGCAATTTTAATTGTTTATATGTGTAAATATATTATAGTTAAGCAGAAAACTGACTTTGATGGGTAGCTGTTTGGCAGGCACTCTTAGTAAATCTACTCTATATATATATATATATATATATATATTATTTAATGATTTTCTTTTCTTACTTTATTATTAATGTGTATGTTTTACTTAGCTTTAATTGTTGGTGTTGTGGCTTTTGATTTTCATTTGTATGCATACATATATATATATATATATATATTTATTTATACATATATGTATATATATGTATATCTTATATATTGTGTTTTGGTGTCGAATATGTCTCCAAAGTGTTTGTCTAGTGCTCGTATCTGTCTATATCTATACAAATGTAATTAACCAGGAAGAAAATGGCAACAGAAATGGAACAAATTGTGAAAGCATTGCAGATATACTATAATACTGTTCTATTTTTCTGTATATTTTTAGATTCAGCCAATAATAAATGGACAGAATGTCAGTTTTGCAAAATGGTTATTACCACGGTGAATCTTTGGAGACATATTCGCACCCAACATACCCCGCAACCACCGCGCAAATGCGATCTCTGCAATAAGAATTTCAAGAATAAATATAGCCTGCGTGAGCACATTCGCATTTCCCATGAGCAAAAGGTTGCGATTAAAACGGAAAACTGATGGACAATATTCACCGTGCAGCATGGCTTACAATAGATAATGATGCACACAGAGGCAAACGCGACGGCAGCACTGCACCAAAGATACTAAGCGAGACACAGAGAGAGAGCGAGCGAGCGAGAGAGAGAGAGAGAGATAGACAGAGACAGACAGAGAGAGAGAGTGTGTGTGGGAGAGAGGAAGAGTGAAGATAACACATAGAACATTACGTCCAATAACAAGATGAACAAAAAAAAGAGAAAAAAATACACAGTAAAAATGTTTGCATATGAAAAGCATGAGAAGATGCCAGAACAAAATGAAGAAGGATGATCACACATACACACACACACAGACACACACACACCCAGCCACACCCACTTGTCCAGTTATTAGCACTTACTTTGCCAGTATCCAGCAGTCATTACTGTACTTTTGTTTTTAGTCAAAAAACAACATAAAAAAATAACCAAAATCAGATGTGTACAATTTTTCAAATATTTACATAAATGTATAAAAATATCAAATGTATGTGAACAGATATATGTGATATATATGTATATATATACATATATATATATATATATGTATATGTGTGTGCTTTATGTGTGTCTAATCTGAATTTTTGTGGCTAATCCAAATTGTGAGCAAATCGAATTGTCGAATCGAGTCAGTCAGTCAGTGGAGCTGGATTTTTTTTCTCCATATTTAAACATATATTCCTAATCCTTGAATTCGAAAGCATAAAATATTACCAGAGAAAGAGCAAAAATAGATATAAAAACAAAAACAACAACAACAACAACAACATCAAATGAAATTAGTTGATGTATTTTAGATAATTAGCTAGCCCAAGTGCGTTGCGTACATCACAAACTTGTACATACTAAATAGTGCATACTTTAAACTTAACTATTATAAAAAACTAATACAAATATTTAGTATAATATATTATATATATATATATATATATATATATGTGTATATCATTTGTAGAAAGAGGGATAGAGAGAGAGAGCTAGAGCCAAAGCCAGAGCAGGCTGAAAGTTCACAAGCCGTAGTCAACTTATGTTTTTAAATATTTATGTACTTTGCTCAACACACACACACATACACACACATACACACACACACACACACACACACACATACACACACACACACACACAACTTGTACAAACTGAAGGAAATAACAAAACAAAATCATTTCAATATTTTCTTCTCTTTTTTTTTTCTTTTTTTTCTTTTGTTTTTTTTTTTGCTTAAGCAAACTTTTGTAAATTATTGTTTAGTTATTTTAAGCTCCAATTTCCAAAACAATTTGGCTACCACACACTTTAGACATAATATCATATTTAATTGGCTATTTTTAAGTAAATATAAATAAATGTCATAAGCTGTACACACACTCACACCCATCCACAACACACACACATACTAAAGATAATATATATCTATATATATATATATATATGTTTATTGAAGAACTCATACGTATTATTTGATATATTCAAGGAAAACTTACCAGATATACAACAAAGAGCTGCTTTCGGCATGCCGAAGTTTGATTTACCCCTGCAGACTTGCTCTCACTAAATTGCCAGCCATATGATATACATATATATAGTAACTACACATATAGATGTTATTATCTGTAAACAATTTTATTGTATCTTTTTATATATGTGGAAGAAGAAAAACACAAAAAGAAAAAAACCAAAAAAACAAAAACAATATAAATATATTGCATGTCAGATGATCAACTTGAAAGCAGAAGGGAATGCAGTCGACTAAAGTGGATCGTGTAAAACATTGCTCGACCATATTTGCTCAAGTTGAGATACAGAATATCGATATTCAAGAAATCAAGAAAACAGCCCACTTAAACTCAGAAAACCCGCAAACTCTGCATGGGTAACAAAATAAAGCGAAAAACAATTTAAATATTTGTGTCTAGTATTTGTGTAATTTATTAATAAAAACGAATAAGAAAAGAATGTGAAGAGAACCAAAAATGCAACTATATATATATATATATATACGTATATATATATATATATGTATATGATTGAAATTTTCTGCTCTTTATTGAAAGAAAAAAGAGATCAAACTCATTGAAAATGATTGCAACATAAAATCAAATAAAAAACAAACAAAAAAATACACGTAATAAAAGCCAAAAAGCTATATGTATTTCCTGCTTAAACGAATCGACTTTTTACTTAAGTACGCGTACAGTTATTGCTTTTGTTATATGCACTAAATAATTCATTAATTATTGTTATTATTGATTTGTTGCAGCGGCTGGTGGGTGTGGTGCCGTTGCCACCGTTGAGGAGACTGCCGCAACCGGAGTGGCGCTCATTTGCAGCTTCTGCAAGCGGCGACTGCAGTCGATGAATGCGTTGCGGCGACACATCGCATCCAGGCACTCCGAGATCCAGAGCAAGGAGCACGAGTGCTTCATCTGCATGAAGAACTTCAAAACCAAATGGTCGCTTTCCACACACAATTCGCGATTTCATCGCGATGCGCGTCAGAGCAAGGAGCTGACCAAAATCGATTTTCCCGATCAGCCATTGAACTAAACTCGAATATAGCCAAACACACACACACACACACACAATAGGAGAGAGAAAGTGAGACACATATATAATCGAAATTTATTTATTTTTATTTTGTTATTAGCTCAGCAAAAGTTTTTTAAAATTGCATGTATATTTATATGTATAAACTGAGTCAAATCTGTTTCGTATTCGAATTTGTTTCAATTTATTTACCCTAACCGATATTGAGTGGGAAATCCATACAATATTGACAAAATTAAAAAATCGATGTTTTCAAATATATTTTTCTAAACACGAATTTTTGTTTGAAAATCTTGTTTACTCCATTTTTTAACTTCCTTTAAGATCAATTGAAAAATTTAAAGCTTGCTAAATTTGAAACTCAAATAATCGTATTATTCTAAAACATTTAGAAAATTTGCAGCTGGCGAGAAACATTTGGCTTAAAAAACTTTCACAATTTGTTGTTAATATTTAGCAGGTCAATTTCACACACTGAAAAAACCATTTTTGAAAAACTAGAAACGTGAATTGGATAACGGAACAGGTCCAATTAGGCTATAGGCATAGCTGATATAAGTTGGAAAAAAGCACACAGATTTTGAAATACCTCCACATAATAATTATATTTTTGTAATTCAAAAAAACGTGGAAAGGCATGAATATTTTATGAGCATATTTGAAAACAATTTCCTTAATAGAAAGAAAATAATACTGTATATATAAATAAGATAGTTTTACGATTTTCTTATAAAGTTTATATATGATAATGTGGATCAAATCGCAAGATATTTTTATAGGAATGCTCACTTGCACTTTAATCAAAGATCTCTCGCAAACAAATCGATTGTACTCTCTTGAGATTTCATAGAATTTAACCGAATTCAAATTAATTTTAAATATTTTTGCCGACATTTGCTATAGATAATCAAGATATATCCATCCAGGCAAGAAACAAGCTATTTACATTGAGGAGTAGTTGATGTACTGAACTTTCTATGTTTTTGCTATGTGTGTGTAGATAGTTAAGTGACCAAGTATTATGAAAGATCTGTTATAAGAATCTAGAATATATATATCTATATATATATGAATATGCTTTTTTTAAGGCTTATCAAAGTTGTTTGATTGTTTAAATTTGTATTGTAGCTAAATGTTAGCTGTAGTTACGTGTGTACCTATATATATATATACATATGTATATATAATATATATATATATATTCATATATGTGTATGGCCATATTACAACATGGACCAGTTGAATCGAAAATAAATATCCAAAATTTAAATCAAAAATAAATACAAACGCAAATCATTTTCAATGTTTAGAAAGTTTGGTTTTTAATGTCTTAACTAAAGATTAATCATGAACTTGATATATTAATGCGGACATCACCGTATATATTCCTACAAGGAGATTGGAGAACAATGTTTTCGAGTTAACAGAAAAAAGTATTTATATTTATATGTATATGTTGTTGCTTTTATTTATATTTTTTTTTTTCTGCAATCTTTGCAATTTTTATAGGCAACCATGGCCGGGCAGCAGGAAGCTGGAGCTGAATTTGATGATGCGCTTGTGAAGATCCTCCACCTGCTGCTTGATTGCACCATTCTCGGCCAGGGTCTTGGCGAAGTCGGCCAATTTGGGACTGCCAGCGACTTTAACCGCCTCAACGCCAATGTTGAGTGCTTCATGAATGAAGGCGACCACCTGCTCGATATCTTTCTCGAGCAGGCCACGTGTGGTCAACGCCGGTGTGCCCAAACGCAGCCCCGATGGATTCAGCGCAGACTTATCACCCGGCACCGTATTCTTGTTGCAAGCAATGCCCACCTCCTCGAGAATCAGTTCAGCGCGGGCGCCACTCAAACCAGTTTTGCGTAAATCGACCAGAACGAGATGGACATCGGTGCCGCCAGTGGCCACCTCATAGCCCAAATCGATTAGACCCTTGCACAACGTCTTCGCATTCTTGATGATCTGCGCCTGATAGTTCCTAAACTCCACGGTTTTCGCCTGCTTGAATGCGGTGGCAATGCCAGCAATTTGATGATTATGCGGACCACCCTGCAATCCCGGGAATACTGCCTGATTGATGCGGTCCTCCAGATCGTACAGGATCTTCTCCCCGTTGGCCTTGGTGCTGCGCACACCCTTGCGGAAGAAGATGACACCGGCACGTGGTCCACGCAACGTTTTGTGCGTCGTCGTCGTCACAATGTCCGCGTATTTGAATGGTGAGGGTATCTGCTCGGCGGCCACGAGACCCGCAACATGGGCCATATCGGCCATTAGAAGAGCGCCGACATCGTCACAGATCTGGCGAAAGCGTGCATAGTCCAGCAGACGTGAATAGCACGAGATGCCCGCAACGATGACCTGCGGACGGAATGTACGAGCTGCTTCCGCGAGCTTATCATAGTCAATGATGCCCGTCACCGGATTAACCTTATACGGCATACTCTCAAAGAACATCGATGTGGCCGAGATTTTCTTGGTGGGTGTAAAGAAGCCATGCGTCAAATGTCCACCATCGGGCAAATCCAAGCCCATAATGCGATCGTGTGGTCGCAACACGCCCGTATACGCAGCCAAATTCGCTGGAGAACCGGAATACGGCTGCACATTGACGCCCCACTCGCTGCTATCCAAATTGAAGAGCTCCAGGCCACGCGACTGAGCCATTCGCTCAATCTGATCAATGTACTCATTGCCGCCATAGTAGCTGTGTAAATGTTCAGATATAGATTAGAAATGGATCTGCACAGATTTGCACAGACGGATACACGTCTGGATAGTAATATAGGTGTGAAGACAATAACTTGATGGCTAGCACCATGCATGACTGCTTTTTTAGTGCATTTGACCATGCATTACCAAGCAATTTAATATCTGATTTCCATCGTTCCAGTGAATGTTGTGTCATTTTTTTTTTGCCCATCTTAAAATTTGCTTACTTCACGCACTAAGAAAGGATCACTTTTGGCCAATAACAGCAAACGATTATCGGTTGCTGATCAAGTTTCTTTTCTGACGTACAGAAGTTGTGAGACCTTCCAATTGATATGGCTACAAATTAATCGATTTTCAATATGATATTCAACAAAAGTCACCAGTTATGGTGTTCACACCTAATTCACTGTCCATGTCTGTAGATAGATGATGACTTACCGCTTGCCGGGATAACCCTCCGAGTATTTGTTGGTCAAGCAGGAGCCCAAAGTTTCCAGCACAGCCACCGAGGTGAAATTCTCGCTGGCAATCATCTCTAGACCCTCCAGCTGACGCTGCTTCTCCTTAATGATGATCGCAGCGAGCTCCGGATCGCTCTCCTTCAGCGTGGCCTGCAACATTTTCTGGTCCTCCATTTTCTGCATTGTATTTGAATAATTGTTAGTGATGTAAGTGTTTGTCAATGTCCAAATCTGATTATTAATTTAGATTTGTAATTTCTGGTTGCGATCGCGACAACCATCAACATTGCAATGAGTTGTAATTGATGCCAATCCGAAATGAAAACACAAATATTTTTGTGTTTTTGCATAGATACGGTTCATTGGGTTCAAATAAAAAACATTGGAAATTTTTATTGTACTGATAAGAGAGTAATGCTGATCTGTCTCTATATATGTACATACGTTCTTGTTGCACGATAAGATTACGTTACTTTCGTCATTCGCATGTGCAGTTAAGTATTGTTTTTTTTCTTTTCTTCTTTTTTTTTTATAGCTGTCTGTATTTTCATGGGGCAGGTACAGGCTACTAGCTGGAAGGCAGAGCATAACATTTTCAAAATAGACCCCCCTCGAGCTATTTTTGCTTATCACGGCAAGTGTCAAAAGTTCACGTTTAGTTTAAATGATAAGCGAAAATGCACTATCATCATCAGGTCGAGCCATCTCAGAAGTCAACATCTTATCAAAAATAAATATATATATATAAAAACTAGTTACTCAAAGCAGATCTGAAGAGCTTAAAAGCGTATTTTAAGATTTCGTTTCTGACACCAAATGTGTGCAAAGCCATTTTGAGTTCATATAATTTACGCTCAAATAATGAACAAAAGAAATTTTCCAGAATACAATAATTTTGTTCACTTTTGTTTACTTTGTATTTTCTTTGTTTTTCCTGAGTGGCAATTCCAAGAAAATCGATTCTAGAACACTCATCAAATCCAAAAAATTGCAAACTAAGAAAATTATTTTTTTTATTAAAACTATATATATTTTAATCACTCTAAAATGTCAGTCTCCAAAATGCACAAACAACTAAAGGATAAATTCAATTAAATTCGTGTTTCTGGTTGAAAATGTATCTATATATTTATCTACCTAAGATATCAAGGGATACATTTTCTCAAGAAAAAAAAAGCACAACCTAATCTCTGGTGTGATCACTGTATTATGCATAAAAAATGGCTACGTGCATTCAATGAAATTACACTCAATTTAAATGTTAACTGCTAATGGCAAAATCAACTTGGCGTCGTCGCCTACTCGCCCATACCCACTCCTCGTGCAAGGCCCTACGCTCCACTGCTAACCCACGTCTGTTGTCAAATCGAAGAAATGTACAAATAGCAGAGAGATCAGAATATCGTTATGCGTAGGCATTTAAATGCGTTAAGCACGAAGCGAACACAAGGCGATCTAAGTAACTCTTTCAAGGTCAGCATCGCGGCACGCGCTGCTAAAGCGCAACAGCAACAACAGGAATGATCGCGAGAAAAACAACGTGTCTCTCAAGCGAGGGCTGCTAACACATAATTGATATGTATATCACAAATTAGAGCTAGTTAAATAGAATTGATTGTTTATATTATCACTTACTAACTTTTGAATTGATGTATATACGTGATATAGTTATTAGAAAAAGCTTCTTTTTTTTACGCGAAAACAAACTTACTGTGTCTGAACCTGAACAGTTTCTGAACGCACCGATTACTTGTGCCGGCACATGAAATACCGGTGCGGCGAAGTTGACAGCAGACTGTTGTTGCCGATGACGCTGACAGCTGTTGCTGTTGGATGTTAACGTTCGAGCTACTGCATAAACGGGATAACAGAGTTTCGTCTGCAGATGGGCGGCAGCAGAACGCAAATTTTGCATGATGATGACGATGTTATATATATTTTTTTGGATTTTCTGCTCAGATTTCGCTCTCCTTTTTATGTGCAGCGCCCGGTGTCCAAATCTATACTAGCTGACAAATGAGGTGAACCACTCTAGCGTCCATCGGTTGCAGCTGATAAACTTTGACCTGCATTTTGGTGATCTGTTCTTGTTTACATCTGATAAGCGACAGAAATTGTTGTTTACTTGCCGCTTTGCCGTTCAACAGCCAACAGACATCAGCTGCGCCACGATTCACCTGATCAGGTGTTTTGCAATTCACACAATCGATATTTAAATATTTCCGCACAACCATGTTAAACTTATTTGAATTGTTAAATTTGGATTACAATTAAAAGAATGAAAATACGCACATATTAGAGTAGTTTAAGTCATTATAACGCATATGTAGTTCAATTTATTAAGGTTGTATTGTAATCGACACATATTTCTTATCGATAAATGCAAACAGCAACACGGTGCGAGGGCTGCGTAGCAACAGCAGCAATTTTAAAATTTCATGTATGTTTATATGTTTAAACTGAGTCAAATCTGTTTCGTATTATTTTTTGCTTTTTTCAACAGCTAGCAGAGAAAGAATGGAATCGTTTCTGAGCTTATTTGATCCAAATCAGCCGGACGATGGCTTCGATTAGGAGCAGGAGCTGAATGGCAACAGCAGCGGTAGCAGCGAATATGAAGTGGATGGCAATGTTATTGAGAGCAATAATAATATCAGCAATAACAACCTAAGCAATAACGTCAAAAGCAATCTAATCTTTGACTTTGAGCAGGGTATTCTGCCGCCAGAGCCACAGCTAGGCAATGTGGAGTACAAGCTTAAGCTGGTAAATCCCTCAAAGCAGCGTTTTGAGCATTTGGTCACGCAAATGAAGTGGCGCCTGAGCGAGGGTCAAGGCGAAGCCATCTACGAGATTGGTGTCTCCGATGCGGGCCATCTGCAGGGCCTCAACGACAAGGATATGAACGCCTCACTCACCACGCTCAAACAGATGGCTCATCATTTGGGCGCCAGCACATCGGTGCTCAGGCGCAAAATAATTCCCGTCCGGCGTTCCGTTGCCGAGGTCCTGGTGCGCAAGATACCCGATGATCAGCACAATATTGAGATACGCGTCGCGGTTCTGGGTGGTGCAGATGCTGGCAAATCCACGCTGCTGGGTGTGCTCACCCAGGATGAACTGGATAATGGACACGGACGTGCGCGCCTGAATATGTTTCGGCACATGCACGAGATGCAGTCAGGTATAAAATTAACGCAAATTATTTATGCAGACACTAATTCTATTCTCCGCTCAGGTCGCACCTCGTGCATCTCACATGAAACACTGGGATTCGACGCCTTGGGCAATGTGGTCAACTACAAATACAATGAAATGATGACTGCCGAAGAAATAAGCGATCGATCCACAAAGCTGGTCACCTTCATGGACCTAGCTGGCCATCGTCTCTATATGCGCACTACGGTGCAAGCTCTGAGCGGTTACTCTCCACATTAATTATTCCGATTAACATACAGTCGAATTTGTTTCAATTTATTTACCCTAACCGAAATTGAGTGGAAAATCCATAAAATATTGTCAAAATTCAAAAATCGATGTTTTCAAATATACAGTGGCTCGAAGCTTATTTGGAGCAGTGCCAAAGAAAAACAGGAATTGCCTGCCATAAAGTAACCATTCAATATTTTTCAAAAATTCCAAAGACCGATGGTATGTACATGCATTAACCACCAATATGAATGAATAACCCTAATAAACTGGGGTTTCCCCACCTGCTAGGTAGGTTATGTAAAAAAGTGGCCTATTTTTAGGGAAAATTTTATTTGTACCTGGTACATTGTGGACACCTGGGTGCCATAAAACCCGGATTTAGTACCAAAAGTTGAGTATTTTCGGTATAAATACATCAATACTTCGTAGTCAGTTTAGTTTTATCCTGCATCTCGGGTGCAATAAGCCAACAAGGACTATGGACAATCAGACTACCATTGAACTACGAAAACTCATCCTGGATCGCCACAAAACGGATATTCACATCGCCAAATAGCTGAAATGGTGAGTCTTAGCAACTCAACTGTGTATAACATCATTCGGCGCTTCGTCGAAGCAAATCGGATTGAGGACAAGGCTTGAAAGGCACCAAATGGGATTTTCACCGAAGAGGGGGAGCGAAGGATCATCAGGAAAATAAGGGGAAATCCCAAGCTATCGGCTCCAAAAGTGGCTCAACAGGTGCAGGATGAAATGGGGAAAAAGTGCTGTGTGGAAACTGTGCACAGGTTTCTGCGCAATCTTGACTTATATGCCCGAGTACCACGAAAAAAGCCCTTTATAAGCGCGAAAAATAAAGGGACTTGGGTGACGTTCGTCAAAAACCGGCGGAATTATGTGTGGCGACAGTCCAATACTGACCTGAATCCCAAACACGTGAAGGAAACAGTCAAGCATGGTGGAGGAAGTGACATTTCATGGGTATGTATCTCGTCAGCCGGATTCGGGAAATTTGTGATTTTTGTAACAACAATGGACAAGGATGTGTACTTCAACATAATAAAGGAAAATTTACTCCAAAGTGCCGAGAAAGTAGGAATCCGACGTACTTTCCGGTTCAACCAGGACAACGATCCCAAGCATAAGGCCAAGATAGTACAGTCCTGGTTCATCAGGAACTGCCCCCACATGATAATTCCACCGGCCCAGTCTCAAGATTTAAATGTTATTGAGAATTTGTGGGCTTTGCTGGAAAATAACATCCGGAAAAACTGCTCTGCGGGATGAGTGGAAGTTACCAGGAATTTGGTATCTTCGATGAATAATAGGTTAAGGGAAGTAGTTAAAGCTAAAGGATATAAAACTAAGTATTAACATCCTTATTTAAGTTAATATACGCCAAATATATTATTTTGTTTATACTGTTCCAAATGAAAATTTATGCATAAAAGTATGCTACATTTTTATCATCAGACCTAGCAGATGGGCAAACCCCAGCTTATTGGGGTCATATATCAATTTTGGTGGTAATTACATGTATTACTACTAATATGTATTATTACTAATATTGAATGGTTACTTTATGGCAGGCAATTCCTGTTTTTCTTTGGCACTGCTCCAAATAAGCTAAGAGCCACCGTATATTTCTAAACACGAATTTTTGTTCAAAACAAATCTTGTTTACTCCATTTTTTAACATCCTTTAAGATCAATTGAAAAATGAAATTTGAAACTGAAATAAATAATCGTATTATTCTAAAACATTTAGAAAATTTGCAGCTGGCGAGAAACATTTGTTTTAAAAAACTTTCACAATTTGTTGTTAATATTTAGCAGATCAATTTCACACACTTCAAAAACCATTTTTGAAAAACCAGATACGTGAATTGGATAACGGAACAGGTCCAATTAGGCTATAGGCATAGCTGATATAAGTTGGAAAAAAGCACACAGATTTTGAAATACCTCCACATAATAATTATATTTTTGTAATTCAAAAAAACGTGGAAAGGCATGAATATTTTATGAGCATATTTGAAAACAATTTCATTAATAGAAAGAAAATAATACTGTATATATAAATAAGATAGTTTTACGATTTTCTTACTTATAAAGTTTATATATGATAATGTGGATCAAATCGCAAGATATTTTTATAGGAATGCTCACTTGCACTTTAATCAAAGATCTCTCGCAAACAAATCGATTGTACTCTATGAGATTTCATAGAATTTAACTGAATTCAAATTAATTTTAAATATTTTTGCCGACATTTGCTATAGATAATCAAGATATATCCATCCAGGCAAGAAACAAGCTATTTACACTGAGGAGTAGTTGATGTACTGAACTTTCTATGTTTTTGCTATGTGTGGGTAGATAGTTAAGTGACCAAGTATTATGAAAGATCTGTTATAAGAATCTAGAATATATATATCTATATATATATGAATATGCTTTTTTTAAGGCTTATCAAAGTTGTTTGATTGTTTAAATTTGTATTGTAGCTAAATGTTAGCTGTAGTTACGTGTGTACCTATATACATATATATATAGGTATATATAAACGGGATAACAGAGTTTCGTCGGCAGATGGGCGGCAGCAGAACGCAAATTTTGCATGATGGACGATGTTATATATATTTTTTTTAATTTTCTGCTCAGATTTCGCTCTCCTTTTTATGTGCAGCGTTCGGTGTCCAAATCTATACTAGCTGACAAATGAGGTGAACCACTCTAGCGTCCATCGGTTGCAGCTGATAAACTTTGACCTGCATTTTGGTGATCTGTTCTTGTTTACATCTGATAAGCGACAGAAATTGTTGTTTACTTGCCGCTTTGCCATTCAACAGCCAACAGACATCAGCTGCGCCACGATTCAGCTGATCAGGTGTTTTGCAATTCACACAATCGATATTTAAATATTTCCGCACAACCATGTTAAACTTATTTGAATTGTTAAATTTGGATTACAATTAAAAGAATGAAAATACGCACATATTAGATTAGTTTAAGTCATTATAACGCATATGTAGTTCAATTTATTAAGGTTGTATTGTAATCGACACATATTTCTTATCGATAAATGCAAAAAGCAGCACGGTGCGAGGGCTGCGTAGCAACAGCAGCAGCAGCAGCAGCAGCGAGTAGCAAGGGCTGCACACCTTGTCGCTTTGGCTGCAAACACTTTCAGTTGATATTTAACTGTTCGGCCGGTTGGTTAGTGGATCGGCGTGGAGAAGCAGACGTCAAACCAATACGTTATAAACCGTTAGCCGTTAGCTTACATAGAAAAAAGCGCGCGATGCAATATTTTTTTTTTGTGAACTCCGCAAAATGTATGAATGAATTTACCAAAGAACTGCCTGCGTGGTATTTAAATAAGAAGCAGTAAATAAATTGTGCAAGAAAAACCAAAAACCATTTGAAGCCCTTAAAAACTCATTAAGGTGAGAAATCGAAAACAATATATATATATATATATTTATATTTATATTATTATTATTTATTTGTTGTGCCAAAAAAACTAAGCAAAAATATAACAGTAATAGCAAGAACCAAAACAGGAAAGTGGAAATGTTATTTTTAGCTGAAAAAGAAATAAAAGTATTGTTTGCGGTTGCTTTTTGTTTTTAAATATTAGCTGTTGTTACTCTTTTTTCGCCTTTTTACTCAATTATTTGTTTTGTTTTTGTGCGTGTTGATGTTTTTGTTTTTTGCAAGTGCATGAGTCAAAAATAAAGTATTACGATAAAATTCCGTTGTTCTCGCTGAAAGGTTTCCTTCCGGGTTTGTTGACTTTGCCAGCTGTTGTTGTTTTTTGTTTCTGTTCAAATTGGAATTAATGTAAAATAAATCATAATTCAAAATTATTGTTTGCTTATATTTGCCAATTTTGTATAAGAATTTTGCGCAGTAAATTTCATTAAAAAACAGCAGCAAAAACTAAAAACAAGTAATAAGTTCGTAAAAAACAGAATAATAGGAAGCAGATTAAAAAATGTCAGTTTTTTTTATATATGGTTTTTTTTTTTTTTGTTTTGCTTTCTGTTTAGTTGGTAATTAATTTTTTTTTTCTAGGCTTTTGGGTTTTTATTGGGAGTTGTTATCTTATTTTGTTGTTGTTTTGTTTTGTGTGGCTTTGTCAATTATAAAAGAGGCAGTGCGAAAGAGACACGACCAATTTCCGCCTTTCCCGCGCGCGAATATGAAAAAAAGGCGCCCGCAAAATGAGCCAAGCAATTTGCAATTGAGTTTTTTTATTTAGGTTTGTTATTGCTCCTCATTTGCTTTTTTTTTGTTTTTTTGTATTTTTAACTTTAATTGTGGAAATACAGTACATAAAAGAAAACATAAAATAAAAAAAGCACGCAAAATTTAAATTGCAAATTGCTGCCGGTGTGGCTGCTGCTGCCAGCGTTGCTGTTGTCAGTTGGCTGTTTGTTTTTGTCCGCTGCTTTATTAGTTTTTTTTGTTTTCATAACGACATTCGTATGCGCGGCGTTCCACTGTCCGCTTTTGACGCAGCTTCAACGCAATTTCGAGTGCAAGCCTTTATCTGTGTATGCGTGTGTGTGTGTGTGTGTGCGCGAGAGTTTGCATGTTTGTTTGTGTGTGTATGCGTGGAGTGTGGCGGCTTAACGCGAATGCGACGCGACTGTGACTCGCGTTCCACTCACACACATTTCAATTACCTCGCTGTTTTGTTGGCTCTCCAAAATTTCAAGTTCATCCAAAATCGCAAAATAACAACAATGACGGAGAGTGTGTGTGTCTGTGATAGATAGAGAGAGAGAGAAAGAGGGAGACGGAGAGAGTTGAGTTAGGCAGGCAATAACAACAACAAAGCCCATGGCCTTGTTTTGATTATTGTCGATAAATTTTTTCTTTTTTGGTAAAAACTTATGACAAAATTTGGTTTTGCTTAACGAGGAGGCCACACAAGTGTTTCAATTCACAAAATGTCTACAAAAAATATTGAATTGAATATGTGCCCCAAAACAAAAAACTGCAGTGTTTTTTGTATACTTTATGTGCCATGTGAGAGGGGGAAACCGGAAAAAACACTGACAAATTCTGTTGAAAAATATTTTTGTTTTTTATTGCGCACAATTTATGAAAAGTTTTTACTTTGTTTTTTTCTTCCATCTTTTGTTTTTTTTCTTTCTTCTTTTTGCGACTAGTTTTGCGTTTTAATTAAATATTATTTGTTTAAACTTTTATATACACATATATGTTTATATATGTATATTTATATATATATATATATGTATTGATATTGTACATATGTATTTATGCCTTATGACTTATGTAAGTTTCATTGTTGACCAATCAATTTTACGATCTGCAACCATTTGAGGAAGACAAAAGTTTCGGCAGAACAGTACATGAAAAAAAGAACCAATTTTTAAGTAGATTCCCCGATCTGGGTTTTTTTTTTTATGGGGTTTTTGGGGCAATTTTTTGTTGTGCGTATCAGTCATATATATATAATTTTTTTTTTGTATTTCTATTCTCATATCATGCTCTTTACGCCCCTCGCCGCTGATATCAGCGGATATTTATAATTAAAAAAGTATGTAAACAAAGACATCAAATTACAGAAAAAACGAAGGAACAAAAAAAAAATAAAAATAGTAAAAATAATAAGTGAAAAAAAGCAAACTTAAGCACACAAATATCGTTGATATCTGTATACATCTGAATGTATATAATATACACGGTTATCTTATTTATTTATATAGTGTGATTGTATCTCTGTATGCACTAGCAAAGTACACAATTAAAACTGCCTGTCTTGGGGATGTCGAAGACTAGATCCCCTTGTAGACCGGTGTCAAATTACCGACATCTGAATTTTGCATAAAACTGACCAAAAAAAAAAACTGACCAATTGTTATTATTAAAATTGTATGATGTGGTACTTTGATATTAATATGTCCACATATTTGGAGTTCAATACTACGCTTAGCTGCTGAGTTTTTTTTATGGTAACTTGAGCAAAAAAGTTGTTTATACAAGAAGTAAGCTGTCGACAAATTTCTACTAATGCAGCAATAAGTTATAGAAATCCAATCTCCATGATTCGTTGTAAATAACTTAAT
>JAWNLP010000078.1:2110000-2372847 GCA_035042265.1 Drosophila imparisetae
TTGGCCATGGATAGCATATTAAACTATATTTACTCATAATACACATAATATCGGGTCTCTTTGAAAAAAATCCTGCTCTGAATTTCAATCGTTTATGTAAAGGTTTAAATGTTATATGAGTTCTTCATTTATTAGAAGTAAACTCACTTCAAAAAATGATCCCCAATTGTATATATTTATGGGATGAAATAGCAGCCGATAGACTTCGCTCTGTAAGGGAGGGTATACAATGTTCGGTGGGGCTAAGGTAGTTATTGTTATTTTTTCATTATGTTTATTTTTATGTTTTTTTGTTGTTTTGTTTATAGATAATTCTGAAGTCGCCCTCCAGCTGGCAGTGTTATATTATTATGTTTCGATGTACATATATACAAAAGTAATATCTTGTGTATATTAGGCGCAAAAAAATATGATAAGTGAGCAAAAAAACATCAAAAAAAATTGGCATAAACAAAGACACGACACAAATGGCAGTATGGACAGATATATAGGGAGAATGACACATAGAGACAGAGAGAGAGAGAGAGAGAGAGAGGAGGAGGTGGGGGGAGAGAGAGAGAGCCAAAGAGCGAGAGCAAGCAGCGTCTTGGCACAAAATGTTACAAAAAAAAAAAAAAGTTGCAGAAAGCTCGCGTATATGATTTAGAATCTGTGACCGAGGCTAACGTACTTTCAGATACAAGATACGAATACACACACACACACACACACACACACACACACACACACACACACACACACACACTTAGACACACATATGGGCAACAAAAAACGATGACAGTTTTCTTGATGAATGTGCGCGTTGCTTCCCCAAGTCGGGGAGCCCACATAAAGATTTCTACTGCTGCTGCTAAGCCCCAAACAAGAACAACACCTACAACAACAACAACAACAACAACAACAACAACAACAACACCTGAAGCGAGTTTTTCACATTGCGAATCTTGGCTAGCGTCTCTTTCGCTTTTCATGCCCCAAACCAAAATACAAAAAAAAACAAAAACAAAAACAAAAAATAAACGCCAGAGAGCCTACAGCTGCCACCTGCAATAGCTTACCCGCCCCCTTACCCCCACCCCTCTAGTAGCCCAGCCCAAGTGCTTTGATGCAGCAGCTTTTCATTTTCTATCTACGTTACGTGTTCTTGAACCTGCTTCCAAAAAGGAAATCAAAATAAATAAATAAATTGCATATGTATATGGCAAAAACGCAATTCGAGTTCCAGTTAAGAACCATTGGCAGAGTAATCTCGGTTTTCAGCTTGCTCTTCTCATATATCATTTTATGAGTAGTGATCGATTTTTTTCTACTTCCTTTTAACCAGAGCCACAGATTTGTTTGGATTTTTGTTGTGTTAGATGTTTTCCAATCGAATGATAAGCGTATCAACATTTTTTTCTGTTTAACAATATTGTAAACATCCAATGAAATTGAGACCCTCTCGTCCAAAGAAGAAGAAAGTCTTGTGGCGCCTAGATCAGCGCGAAAAAATAAAAACAAATAAATAAATACTGCATATGTATATGTATGTGAAAATGTAAACAATAATAAAAAGAATCCGATCGGCACTTTTATATCAATCAAGCGGTCATTTTACCACTCACACATTAAATAGAAAAAAATCGCAGACTCCTCGTAAATGAATCGCGATATATAATCATCAATGTTGGTTATAGCGGAATCCTGGAATCCGGCTATAAAAAATAGCATTTCCAAATTTGGTTTACACATTTTTTTCAACGGGTCTCCTCTCAAAATAATCTTACAAATTTCTGGATCGTTATTTTAATTGAGCTAGCATTTTTTTTTTTTTGCTGTTGAGATTTTTGAGAAGCGATTTGCTGGTTAGCAACTTTGAATTTTGTTGTTTTAGTTTATCACTTTTGTTAATAACTTGTAATTTGAAACTTTTGAAATGGCGTTGCCAGGCAAAAGTTCCTTTCTAAGATACACACACCAGCTACACTTTGGTGGTGTTGATTGTTGACAATAATGTGAAATGTGCCACCAAAATGTAATACTAACAACCTGGACCAACTTTTTCGTGTTGTAATTAATTAATGACATTTAATTGTACGCGGAAAAAAGTTGTTTAATGTAGCACTCATGTGACGCATAATCAGTCAGTCAAACATTTTGTTTATTGTTTATTGTCAAATGGCAGATTTGAATATTAAAAAAAAGTTGCTGCTGCTGCTGTTGCTGCTCGCACCAAGGCTAGTCGTTCACTTTACTATATATAAATTAAATTGCTAATTTTTTCCACGAACATTGCATTTTTCAATAAGTATTTATAAGGTAGTTGAGAGCCGAGCGGAGTCCTAAGTAAATCTGGTTCTACGGCTAGGACTCTATTTATGGTGAGTCCTGTTTAGTCTGTCTTCTCTGGCAATCCGCTTCAACCAACTACTTCACCATACACAGTGACCCGGCCCCCGCCACCATAGTTTTTGGAGTTGGGCTTGAGGTTCAGCCACCTTAGATTATATGAAAGCCAGCTAGAAGATACATTTGTATCTGTATCTGTATCTGTATCTGCATTTGTATCTGTATCTGTATCTGTGTGTGCGCGCCAAACTGGACGCGGTGCGCTTTTTGTTGTTGTGTTCCTGCTGTCTGAAAATTATTAGATTTTGTGTCAGCAAAACAGCAACAAGAACAACAACAATGAGAATAGAACAACAACATTTTGCTTGTGGAAGCTGCATAAGTCAAGAGCTGCAGACTAGCAAAGAACAAAAAATACAACAACAACAAAACAAGAGGGGAAAAAAAAAGAAATAAATAAAAAAATAAAAATAAAAAAAAGATAATAATAAAAACGACAGCGCAAAAGCGGAAGGCGAATGCACTTGGACTTGGAGACAGCAACAACAAAAGCAAAAACAACAATAACAACAAAAGCAAAAACAACAACAACAGCAAAAACAGCAACAACAACAACAACAACAACAGCAACAATAACAATAATAGTTGTAGAGCATCGTAAAGTCGCAAGTTGTTGCTCGGCTCCAGGTTTATTCTATTTTTCTTTTGCTGCTTGTTGTAGCTTGCAGATGTTTTTGTTGTTGTTGCTGTTGTTGTTGTTTTGAAAACATTTTATGATGTTGCTTAAAGTCGCTGTGTGCAAAAGGTGGCATGCGTATCTGCCTCAGACTAGGCCTCAGCTTCAGCTGCAGCCACAGCTACAGCCGCAACTACAGCGTTGCAGATAGCAATGCACAAACAGCGTTGCAGCCGTGTCTAGCTGTAGAGATGCGCCTATTTTGGGGAGCATAGCTTCAGCACTATCTGAGATCTGAATGTTGCCATGCGCAGCACGATAATTGCAATCAATAAGAATGGCAATTTCCCCAAAAATAACAGTGATAGTTGAATTTTAATTAGTTGAACAAAATGAAAACAATTTTAATTATAAAAAGTGATTGGCAAACAATAAACTATTATTATTGCCATTAACAATATATGAGTTTAGGTTCCCAGCTAACAAATTGCATTCAAAGAATGTGATTTTATTTGAATACACTCTTAATTTTGATCAGAATCAGATGCCGACTCCTGCTGAGAAGCGAAATTCAAATTACTTACATTTTACTTAACTTACACAAAACCGGAACTCCAATTCATTTCGGTGGAAAACTTAAAGTAATTACTTAATTATTGTTGTTCTTAAAGTGATAAGAGTGATAAGTCTAGTTGTGAGCCCAACAATCACAACTTTGTTGCTTTCTGAAGGCATATCTTTCACTATTCCTAAACTATTATATTGAAACATATAACATTTGAATAATATAATAATATATTTATTATTATTATTATTATTGTTATTAAATTGTTATTTATTAAAGCCTTTTTGAAAACTGTGGACATTAAATAAATATGTAAATATCAGGGCAATCCCGAAAAGATGCACGACACTAGACCACCAGACTATTGGCCATCTTCCATCTCTAATCACTAGTGAGTAAGTGTTATTGCACTTGGCCACCACTTGCAGTGGTATTTGTTGTTGTTGTAGTTGCTGCTGCTGCTGCTGCTGTTGTTGTTGTTGTTGTAGTTGCTGCTGCTGCTGCGGCTGTTGTTGTTGTTGTAGTTGCTGCTGCTGCTGCTGCTGTTGTTGTTGTTGTTGTTGCTGCTGTTGTTGCCCGAGCTGGCCAGCCAGACTTGATCTTGGACTTCAATTTGGACTTGGTACACTTTGGCTATCTCCTCTGCCGGGCGCGCCTGCGTGCGCAGTTCCTTGGCCTAGGAGAGGCAACTCCAACTACTCTTCAAGCTCGGCTGTTGTTGTTCCTCTTGTTATTTTTGTAACATTCGCATTCCAAAAATCAAAAAAAATAAGAAAAAATAAGAAGCAGAATCGGGGCCCAGAGGCAAACTGCTTTTGGAACTGCTGCAATCTGCTGAGTTAAGGGATTCCAGATTCTGTTTATTATTTTTCAACTTCTTGTCTCGCCTTCTTTCGTCATTATTCGTTAAAAAAATATGACTTGCAGCAAAAAATAAATAAATAAGAGTAAAATACTAATAATAACAATAAAAAAAAAAATAAAATAAAAAAAATCAACAACAAGCAATTCCAATTTCACAAAGACGGCCAATTGTGTACAAACAAAAAGCCAATAAAAAACAGAATGAAGAAAAGGGAACGCATAGAATTTCCTTTGAATTGATTTCAAATGCGTTTCTTATAAGACTGTTTTTCTAGTTCTTATTGCAAACGCGCTTATTCTTATGGGCGAACAACACCAACAACAACAACAACAACAACAACAACAGCAACAGCAACAACAGCTGAGAAGCTGCTTATTCATTTCTTTTGTCAGAGTTGTTTATTTCGATAAGTAGCAGCAGAACTGCAGGCTTAAGTTGAGAACTTTGCACGATTCATTTAAAAATAAACAAGTGCGCTCTAGTCGAGAGAGCTCGACAAAAATGTATCTTTCAAATTGTCGATTTTATTGCCATCGAAATTCGATATGGATAGATATGCGTATGAATTTAAGGTCACCAAGTGTTGTAGCTGTAGCCATCCATGTTCATGGCTAAATCGACCCGATTGTTGATCCTGGTCAAGAATATGTTTATATACCTTAGCCTGTTACAGACCTTTCCACAACCATGTGGAATTTGCAGTGTTTAAATAATTTGGGGATCTTTTGTTGAGTGATCAATTTTGATTTGAACTTCAAAGAGTATTGCAACAAATCGTAAAACTTTTTGGAAAAATTCACGAGCGAAAAAAGTTTGGTTGTCAACTTTTTCTTTTCTCATTCTATTCAGCTGAAACGCAAATTTTCTTAAATCACAATTTAACGGTTTTTTTTTTGTTTTTTTTTTTTGGAAAACCAAAAGGAATCTCTATGAATGAGACTTTGGGGTACTTGTTAAGATGCTTCTTTGTTTTTTGCTGAAATTTAAAAGTATAAAATTCTGCAGCTTTACTTTAAGGACTCTTAAAAACCACAAAATATAACACCTAGCTGAGTATATACTGAGTATATAGCTGAGTATATAGCTGTGTATAATATACACATACAATTCCTTTGTCAATTTGCAAAATCCCATTAAAGTACTTTTTACTTTATGTTTAAGTAAGTTTTTATCTGCATTTCTTTCATAAGTAGTATATATATATATATATATATATATATGCATATATGTGTGCATGTGTGTGTCTGTGTGTGTCTGTGTGTGTCTGTGTGTATATACAGATATATTGTGTACAAAATTGTACATGCTTTGTCCCTGTGTGTGTGTGGGGGTTTTTTTATTTTTCACTTTTGTCATCTGTAGCGCACTGCAAAAGCTGTTCCTCCCCCTTCCACTTATACCTTCTTGCCCCCGGCCCGGGTCCCTTTTGCCGTTCAACGTTAGCACATAAATTTATATTACAGTTTTTTGTTTCGTATGGTGAAGAAACAAAGGCAAAAACGTTACAAAAAAGAAAAAAAAAAAAAAATTGAAAATGTAAAAAATAAAATAATTCCAACCAGCACACAACAAAAATAACGACAGCAGCAGCAACAACAACAAAAACAACAACAGCAACAACAACAAAAACGACGTCAGCGACGACGTTAAAAAATTATACAAATTACAAAAGCATCTGGAAAAAGAAAGAAAATTGCTATGGCAGAGGGAAAAAACGGATTTTTACATTCCATATACGTATGTTTGTGTGTGTGTGTGTGTGTGTAAGTGTGTGTGTGTGTGTGCGTACTTTTATTTCATATATATACTTACACACGTATGTATGCAGCGAGTTTTATATACTTTTTAGTATGTACTAACAAATTGCGTTCTGCTTTTAGTTTTAAGTTTACGGCTGCTTTCGTCGGCTTATAAAACACTATATTTGAAAATAGTAATCCTTGCCGAGTTGATCATGGATTATACGGCTTAAATCGCATAAGGTTCAATATCTTCAAATGTGATTTTAAGTTTTTTAGTCCTCAGCAGTCAATCATGATGCACAAGTCTCTTGAAATCTATCTGAAATATCTTCTCTCATTTCTTAATCAGTCTAATTTATTTTCTTCATGTTGTCTTCGTATCGAAACAAAAAGTGACACACATTTTCTCACTGTTTTTAAAGTAAGTTTTTATTTATTTATTTTTTAAATATTTTTTTTCCTGTTTTACTGTTTTACCAGGAAGTTGTCAACCTTAACGGAACCCTTTTGACCAAATGTCCTATTGAGTGTTTTTCAAAGTGTTGAAACTCGAATCGGAATCCTGACCGCATGTTTACCGAATAAACTCTTATTACCGGAATCTTTATTCATAAGAATCAGAATTGGAGCCTGATTTCGGCTATATAGAAACTTTAAGCATAAACTGATTTGAAATTTTTGAAATGCTACTCTTTGCGCTTCAAAATTGAACTATGATAATCCAACCGAAACAGGTGTTAAATCGAATAATATTTCAGTTTCGTTTCAACTTATTTTTGTTGTTGTTGAATTTCAATTTCGGTGGCGATTCTGAGTTCCATGCGGAAAGTTGCAGTTCCAGTTCAGGTCTGTCAGCCTGCAAAGAAACGATAACCTGTCCGGCTGTATGTAATAAGGTTGACTTAACTGTTCAACTGACATCTATCACCAAATGATCAATTGTGGTGCTGTTTAATAATGTCCCCATATGGATATTTAAGTGACTCTTTATGCATTCTTGTTCCGCATACAAAGCGCGTCTCGTTTTTTTTTTTTATTTCTGTTAAATTGCTGAAAGGAAATTGAAATCTGTTGTTTTCTTGTATGTGTCTGGCGTGCAGTTATTTGAAATGCAACAGTGATGTGGTAGGTGGGGAGGGGGGGGGGGTGGGGGGCATACAAATTAATAGTGAAGAAGCATTTACTGAGGCACACATGTGTATATGTATAAGTATATTTACTATCCCATACTCTTTTAAATGAAAAACTGTGTACCTTTCATTTAAGTTGACATAAAAATCGATATTTAAAAAAAAAAAAAAAAGGATAAAATTGCAGAAAAAACCATAAAAAAAACGTCAAGTAAAAAATTACAGCTTAAAAAACAGGCAGCGGCAGCAATAACAACAACAACAACAACAACAACAAAATGAGCGGAGAAAGACAGAAAATGAAAATGATAATAATAAAAAAAGAACGAAACGGTCGTTATGCTTTTTTCCGCTTTGCTATGTTCTCTGACGCTTTTTCTGTTTTTATTTATTTATTTTTTTTTGTTATTGCTGCCGCTGCCGAAGTCGTCGTCGTCGTCGTCGTCGTCGTTGTTGCTGCTGCTGCTGCTGCTGCTGTTGCTGTTGCTGTAATGTCTTTTTTCATTTTCCGCTCGCAACCTTTTTGCGTCACGGCAGCTCCCCTCCCCCCATTACCCGCCTTTTATACTCGTGGAGCCAACGTCGTTTCTTGCCTTACTGCAAAGCAAAAAAAATATATATAAAAAACGCAAAACAAAAAAAATAAATGAAAAAGCTTTCTTTGGCATGGCCGAGTCTTGAATACTCTAGCAAACTTTTAACTTGTTGGATGAATCGCAACTATACAAACCAGATTGTCATTTCAGATCTTATATCGGTTCTTGTGCTGAAAGTCTTCGTTTCACTTTATTTGTTCATCTTTTTGACCACTGTGCAAATTTGATTAACTGTTTTATTTGGTCAAGTTGCTAGAAACCTATCTTATGACAACGTTTTTTTAATATTTTCAATGAATTAGCTTTGATACTCTATTCAACTAGGAACTTTCGTCTGCCTAAAAATCGAAATCCTAACTAATCTTAAACTAAACCATTTTTCAGCATCTCAAAAATGTAGTCCAGTTTGGTTAGTTGTTGAAGGGAGGAGTTTCTGAAGGCAAAGGATATTATCGGGTAACTGGAAAAATGCACTTTAATAGATTATGCAACAATTATAAGCTGAATACTTCTGAAGTCGACAGCTATTTACATGCTTGACAGGCTTTTTGCGTTTGACAGTTAAACGCAAGGATAGAACTCACTTGCGCAACTTGTTGACAATGTGTGGATGATGTTAGCCAATTTTCTTCCTATTTTTATCCCATTTTTTGTACATGTTGCCCCTTTACGTAAAATGTATGCATTCTGTGCTGACGAAATTGCGACACATTGTATATGCATAGCAAACAACTTCAACTTTGACTGTCACTCGCCTAAATTTAAATCGAAATGTAATGAATTGTGACATGTATAAAAAGAAGACATATTAATTTTGAAGACAAGTTCATAATTGGAATGATTTCCATAAGTCTTCTAACTATTCCTCTACTCTCTACCTTGCCACTTGCCTAGCTGGGGCACACAGTACACTTAAACTTGCAGTTTGGTACTTTTGCAAGAAATGCAATTTGAAATTGGAAATTATAGCTAAAGATAGTATATATTTGGTAGTTTATAGACTTTCGAGTTGGTCGCACATTGTCTGGCATATTTATGGTGGTCACGTGGTAAGGGTATAAAAACAGAAAACAGAAAATAAAGCGCGCTCAAACACAACAGGAAATTTTTTTTATATATATGTATATATATATAAAAAAAATATAAAAAAAAACGAAACGAAAAAAGCGAAATCCAAAGAAGAAAAATGTGATAAAAACTGAAAAATATTTTCCATGAGAAAATCCAAAAGAAGTGGAGAAGGCAACGTCAGCTCAGTCTCTGTCTGTGTGCGTGTGTGTGTGTATGTGTGTGAGAGTGTGTGTGTGTGTGTGTGTGTGTGTTGGGGGCCTTGAGTTCAAGTTGGTTTCGTTGTAGGTTGGGGTGCGCTGTGTGTTGTGTGTGTGTGTGTGTGTGTGTGTGTGTGAATGGTTGGGGCGGTTAGGTGGGTGGGTGTGATGGCTTTGGAGGGTAGTGCTGACGTTTTGGGTCGTGTGTAACGAACGAACGAAACGATGGCGGGAAAAATATACTACAATAAAACATGTATTTTTTATATGCCATTCTTTTTGTGTTCTCGTTGTAAATTTGTATTTTTTTTTTTTTTTTTTTTGTGTATATATATATATAAATATACTTTTTAAGGAGCTAAAATGTGTAACGGCTCATATAAAGTATGTGAAGCGGTATATATACATATATATGTGTTTCTGTGTGAGTGTGTGTGTGTGTGTGTGTGTGTGTGTGTAGGGATCAAAAACCCTTTGGAGCAAAAACTGTTTGCAAAAATGGTTTCCTGTTACGGGTGACTCCCACTAGCTGGACATTGCTGCTCAGCTCCCCCCACCCCTTTTTATATACAAGCTCATATATATATACATATATATATGTGTGTGTGTCTGTTGTCCTCTATTTACTAGGGTTTTGAGAAATTCCTTCATTTGCGCATTTTATGTGCCAGCATTTCTTTATCATCCTGATTTTCGGTTGCCATCTTCTTTCTCTGTTTCATGTCGTCAATTTCTTTTCAAAAAAAAAAAAAAAAATGAAACGAAATTTTTTACGGTCGTTTTTAAATGTTGGTTGCTTCTCGTGACCCTTACCGCTTCCAAATTCACAACTGGTATTTTTTTTTGATACCCTGTAAACCTTAAGGGAACTATGATACAGAATGCATTATTTGCTGTTTATCAAATATTTTTCCTTTTTTTTTATTTTGAGTTGTCTGATACAGAAGCTTAAACTGGAATTTTCGAAATTGAGTTATGATATAATAATGAAACTTAATATTTTTTTTGTTGGTATTTTTTTTTAAAGATTTAACTGTTTACAGCGTATCAATTGGTCGGGTCACCTTGTTTGTTTTTAGCTGTGGCTGACTGTGTGTCCTTTTTAGTTAATACTTATTGTCTGTGTGTGTGTGTGTGTTTCATTTCCGCTGCCTTCCGCATTTTGTCATAAAACGCAGAAGCAAAGCGAAGTTTTTTATTTATTTTTTTTTTATTTTTTACCCTTATATGTGTTATTAGTATTATAACTAAAAGTGCTTTTCACAAGAAATAAAGAGACGGGCTTCACGTTGAAGAAATGCTGGGAATGCTCTTACCAAGAAGGGTAGCCCAGGGCAACAAAATTCGTTAAATTTATAGCTGGAGTTTTTTTTGCTGTTTTTTTATATATATTTTTGTATTTTTCTTTTTATTTTTCGTGATTCAGATACATTTCTTTCTACGACTTTCATACCACATACCTAGATGAATGCAGCTCATTTTGCTGAGTTATTTGTTTCAAATGAATTTACTGAGTGAAGTGCCATTGAAAATATTTGAAGTTTTTAACTTGTGCGCAGCACTTTTAACATTCGGCCTTGAGTCCCATTGTCCGCCTCTTTTACAATTTATTATTTTCTGCGTATTGCTTTTGAAGTGACTGCGAATGGCTGCACGCGAATCCCATGAAGTGCCATGAACAGTTTCAAATGCAGTTTAGATGAAAATCATGTTTGAACGCCATGTTTGCTAATTTCCTGTTTGCCTGATTTAAAAATTTAACCAAGACGCAAACTAAGCCAAATGTTTATAAATTGTATTAACTGAAACCCATTCCAAATAGGAAAAATATGTAATGTAATATATGTAATGGGCAGAAAGCAACATTTCCGACTCCATCAAATATATGTTGCCATCAAACTGAACAACTATCAAAATGTATTTAAAACTGTTGCCCTAAAACCATTGTGTCAAAGCTGAATCAGTTAAAAAACTATTTTCTAAATGTTGCTGTTGAAGTTTTAAAAGGAGGAATCAGTCATAAAAGAAGAATCATTTTCTGGGTTATTGGTCATTATTAGTATTATAACTATTTGATAGAGTTTGTGCACTGGCATTAAGCGTGACTCTCACTATTAAGTTGAGCTGCCATGAGCAGCAATGTAATGTTTACTCCGACTTCTTTACCGAAGAGGTTCTCAACTGAGAATGTCTCAGTCCGCTCATTGCCCGGTAATCTTCCAGAAGAAGTGCCCTCACTCTTGAGGCAGAGTCTGCTTGATGGACCCTGCTGTTGAGTAAGATGCTGCTGTGCAAAAGATGACTTCTTTATTTTACATATATTTCGAATATAAATATGTATTCACATATTAAATATATATACAAATATGTAGAAATTTATGTGTGCGTGTTTGATTGTGCGCATTTCATTCTGGCTTTCACTTGGCCACAAATATGTAGCTCGGTTGCAATTTTCAAATATAAATTCCTGGGAACAAAGGAACGATACTCGAACCTTTTGGTCGTCTGTAAGTTGACATGTGTATTCGAGAATTGCGATTGTGTTACAAATATGTATGTACTAATTACATACATAGTTAATAAATGAAATTCATGTTTAGAGTTTCTGCATTGCTGAACACATTGTTCTTCGGAGCCGGGCTGAGAGGGTGAATTATTGTTACATTGAAATACTAAACGACTTGAGGGAAGCATAATGTACTATTTATTAATAATAACAACATTTTCAAACAGCTGTGTTTCTGTATTTTAACTCCTTCGCACCAACACTTGCCATGCACCCAACTACATTTTATTTTAGATTCATATGTTTTGTATGCCCTCGCTCGAGGGTGTACTAATTTCGATGTGCGTGTGGAACGCATTACAGTAAATATTTTATTTATTTGGAAAATACCACTGGAATCACAATTTACTGGGTCCCAGGACACGCCCGCATTTATTTGTTTGATTATTGTCATGCTTCTCATGGAGAAAGGCATAGCAATGAAATTACTATGCAGCTATGACAAGAAACGTATTGTTCATTGTCTGTATATAAGTAAAATCACTAAAATGAGTAAAAACTCCTGATGGGCATATTGCAATCTTCAAATTGTGTAAAATGCCCTGAAAATGATGAGATTTCAATTGCCGATATGATTGCCTTTCGAATATGCAGACTGAGACTCTCTCTCTGATGGTTTAACTAGTCGGTATAACAGCTCGATTAGGGGATATCCTTAATCAAGCTTTAAAATATATATAGTAGCCTTGCTTTCTTATCAGATATTAGTGGAATTTGCACAGTTCATCAATATGTATGGGTAAACTACATATATATATCGTTCCCATTGTGTCTTTTATTGCTAACGTCAATCGATTTGTATCGATATCGATAATATACAATAAATATGTATGTTTATATTCGCTTTTTCCAAGGTCTTAAAATAAAAATGATGGTCTCCAGCAAAGCTTTTCAACGACTGCCTCGTTGTAATTCGAAACCCATGTGAAATAATTTTGTTTACTTTTGTGTTCTGTTGTTTTTAGATATTTAATCAATTGGGGGGTGAGCATCCGGATTTGGTCACGATGCTACCGCAGCAGTATTGCCTGCGATGGAAATACCATCATAGCAATCTGCAGACGATGTTCTCGCAGCTGTTGGACCGTGGATGCTTCTGTGATGTGACATTGGCCTGTGAGGGACAATTGATAAGGGCCCATCGCGTTGTCCTTTGTGCCTGCAGCACCTTCTTCGATTCGGTATTGTCGAATTATGCCAGTGAACGGGATCCCATTATCATTATGAAGGATGTGACCTTTGCCGAGGTCAAGTGTCTCATCGAGTTCATGTACAAGGGTGAAATAAATGTGGAGCATGTAAGTAAACATGTAGATATGTATATAGATGTGCATATATATTCTCCAATATGTGATCTGTGATTTCTGATTTGCAGGCCAGTTTGCCCTCCTTGCTGAAGACCGCCGATGATCTCAAAATTAAGGGTCTAGCCGAGGTCACCTGGCGCGACGATGAGGATGGCCCGCCACCACCGATGGCCGCTGCCGAGTTCCATTCGCCGCCGCGCAGTCTCGCCGAGAGCTATGCCCAGGACATGCTGCTGCAACAGCAGCAGCAACACCAGCAGCAGACGGCACAGCATCTTCAGATGCAGTCAAAGCTCAGCTCGGATCGCGATCATGAGCGCCATTCACCAGCAGCCCTGGAGAATGCACTCGGCTTAACTGCCGGTGTCCGTTTGCCAACATTGACGCCCCTACCGAGTCACAACACCAGTTTGGAGTGCCCAGCGCCAGTTGATCCATATTTGGGACCCAAGCGTAAGCGTGGTCGTCCTCCGCTGGATGACACATACGATGTATTCAATGTGTGAGTCTTAGCTTATCAATATACCCACTCGACAACTAAATATCAGCAGCAAGCAGATCAACTCAAAAAAAGTTTCAAAATGCTTAAAATAATACAAGAAATAAATCAATTTTTGTTTACTTTTAAGAAAATATATCGAATATGACAATATTATTATTAAATTTGTTGCACATTTTTTTATTTCTAATTTATTTATATTTTTCATTATTATGATTTTCTTGTCAGACGCAAATTGGTTGAATATGCCGCAAATTTGGAACCAGTACAGCGGGCGTTATTGGAGTCTGGGTGCGTCTACGCTGAGGCGCCGCAGTCTAGCGCACATTCCGCCACATTGTCCTCGTCACCCGCCGCCTGCCCGCCCAAGCAGCGCCAGCGTCTGCGACAGCAGCAGCTACAGCAGCAACAACAACTGCAACAGCAGCAGAGACAGTTACAGACGTCTCTAACGGTTTGCGTTGAGGGCGAGCAGAATGCGGCACCAGATTGGCGGAATAATGCTGCCGATCTGACGTCCAAGCTGAGCGATGGAAGCAAGCTCAAAACTGAACTGGACTTGAGCAACGATGGGATCAATGAGCCGGCACTGGCAACAGCAACAGCAACATCGTCCATGCCGCTCACAAGCACCGTCAAGAAACAGGAGAAGTCGCAGGAGCGACGTGAACGTCATGGAAAACTGCGTCATGCCACTCGTCGGCTGTACGGGGAGCGTGAGAAGTCCACCGAGAAGGCGTCGCGGGCACAGCAGCAACAGCAGCAGGAACAACATCTGGCGGCAGAGCCGGAGGAGGAACTGGTGGATGTGGAGCAGCAGCAATCGTTGTCGCAGCCCGTCGATGAGATTGAGAATGAGCATTTGGTGGCAAATCGTGTCGAATCGCCGCGTTCCCCGGCTCTGCTGCCCGCTAGTTTTGCGGGCAAGTATGCACCGGATGGAGATGCCACAGCAGCTGGTTACTTGATGAACGATCATGGCATGCTCTTGGCTCACGATTTTGCACCTAGTGTTGCCGCGGCTGCGGCGGCTGCAGCGGCAGCAGCTGTTGTTGTTGCCACAGCAAATGGCAGCAATCAGACAGCAGGTGGCGGAGGAGGAGGAGGAGGTGGTGGTGCTGCTGCTGCTAGTAGTGATCATAGCGGTGCTGCTGGTGACTATGCTGAGGTCAAGCTGGAAGATTACGATGCGGCCGAGCTGCGTCTAACCAATGAGGAACTATCGCAGTGGCAGGATGTCATCAAAATGGATGACTATTTGGCCAAGGGGCGACGTCCACAATTTTGGGAGGAGCCGTTTACCAAGCGCGTAAGTTATTCATCAAATTCTAATAAAAAGGGGATGCAAATATTGCAGCTGCCAAACGACATAATATCGAACAAGATATATCGAGTTTATATCATTAGATCTAGCAAATCATCGACTTAATCAGCTTAAAATTCTCTCTGCAGGTACTCGATGCCATCAAGAACAAAAGACTTGAAATGAAGAAAGCCGCACGCATCTTGGGCGTCTCCTATGGTACACTCTATGGTCGCTATCGCGAGGTCTATGGTTGCCTCAAGCATCCATATAGGTAAGCCCTCTATTGGGTTTACATAAATGCTATACACACACGGACAGTAAAATAGACAATAACTTGGCGGCTATAACCACAACAATTTAATATCTGATGTCCATCATCAATCCAGAGAATTTTTTTTGTGCAACCTCTGAAGCAATGGGAATTTTTTTCACATTTTAAAAATTCCTGTTCTAACCAAATGAACTTCGTGCACTAAAAAATGATCCCTTTTAGCCAATAATACCGTACGATTATCGGTTGCTGATCAAGTTTCTTTGAATCCTCCGCGTCACTCAATGTTTGTTTTGTCGGATTTTTGATTTGTAAATTTTTGATTTGATTTGATTTGCTTTTATTATAATGAATATATTCAAATGTAACCTCTTAAAGTTTTCTGAATTCTAAGCACCTCGGATCTATTTCACTGTCCAGCTCAATATGGACTGTTAACAAAGAAATTTGAATGTACAGTCATCATTAAATGTGTATTCATTTTTATTTCTTATCAATATTTGATAGCGGCACCACATTTCGCAATTCCGTCGCCGTTTCCGCCTCCTCCGCAGCCAGTCAGTTGGCGGTGCAGCCGCGCTTCGATCTGAGTTTCCGCAGTAGCAGCGTGTTGCCAGCACAACTGGGTAAGTTGACATTGATCACTCCTCGTGGGATCTGCTTGATTAATTCTGTGTCTATTTTGCAGAATTGGGTAAGCTGCGACAGAAGGAACTAAGCGAACTCTGGACACGTCCGCAAATATGAAAACCAACGAAAAAGCTGCAAAATCTCAAACGTCGTCACTGATTGATCTAGACGTTACATCTAAGCTTAAGTTAAAGCAGAATTTTATAGAATAACCTATACATACATCTATATATATATATATATGGCACTTGCAAAAAAGACAGTTAATTTAAGCCCGAGGCTCGTTTAAGATGATTTACGATCCGCAATCTAAAACCAATTCTAAGCAAAAAAAAAAAAAAAACGAAGAAAAAAATCTAAAAAACACAATTTCTTTTTCATTATATTCGTGTTATAACTGAAAGTGTTTTACTATATAAAAAATATAAATATGCGAATTAGTTAATTATATATGTATACATAAAGAAATATGAATATACAAATTATATTAGTGTGGTATTATCTAGCATTCAATGTGAATGAAGTATGTAGCTATTTTCTGTCTGTAGTAAAATTTAAACACAAACTAGTTATTGGAAAATAAAAGAAAAGAAAAAACAGCTGAATCAAAACAACAAAAAAACGAGTACACAGACAATTTTTTAATAGTATTAAAATTAACGAAAACAAAAAAATCCAGAAAACAGAAATGAAAAGTATTACTTATTAACGATATATGATTAAAACAAAGGCACATTGAAAATGCAAAACTGTTGTTTGATTTTAATTATTGTATTTGAAATTAGCGCCTACTCGCAAGCTATCGATAAGTATGAGTAATGTCATCGGCGATTGGTAGGCAATTGCGTGTCTGTATCGGCCAACAGCTGTTTGTGTTGTGATTCGGTTTTGACAACATCAAAATGTCTCTGAAGTCAATCAAAATAAATGATTTGCAATTAATAAGCTGCACAAATATTACCGAATCCAGCGATGTGCAATTCAATTGCCATGATGAAATTAATGCGAGGAGCTACAGTGAGAAATTGACAGAGCCACAAATAATGCAGCGCATTCGGGTGAACGATTTTGCTATTTGTTGTTGTGTGCCAACGATTAAACGAATTAATTCATTTCCACAGGAATTGAACAAACGCATTTATTTTCCGACTGCTGTGCTGCATGCGGCTCTCAGCGGCTCCAGTCCAGTGGAAGCCAAATTGCTAACCGTTCCGGATTCAAGTGCAAATGCGGCTGAGAGTGACGCTGTGCTCAGTTTAAAATATCGCATTGAGGGCGCAGCGGCACCTCTCAAGTGGGAGTGGCATCTAACAGTGATGGACAGTGCAATAGTAACTGCTCTTTCAATAGACATGATACTAGCTATATACATGTTTAATCTGTATCTATATCTCTCTTGCAGTTTTTTCGTAACTCATTGAAGTTAACGCTCAATGAAGGCTATAATCTTAATGTAAATCTGCAATATTTGCTGAATATAATTAAGCTAAAGGATAAAGAACTCCAACAGTATCGCATTGAAGGCTCTCGGCTGCTTAGAAGTAAGTCGGCTTGTGCGAACTGTACAGTAAATGCTGTATGACAATCATATATTCAATTAATATCTTTAAACGCATCAGGTATACAGTATAGTATGTAGGGTGATCGCTTAAGTTATTCAATTAGAATTATACTGTATTAATATTAGTAGACTTTCACAAATTGAAATTATGCGTTAATTAGAATCACTTCTTTACCATTTTCATTGTCATATTCATTTTCTTATAGCCACTGTTGCCACAGAGCGCTTCGATGTGGATGCTTTTCGTGTGGAACATAATAGGCTGCTGTCGAATGTGGCCGAATACGGGGAGCTGCAAGACGTATTCGGTGATTCGAATGCGTCAACAACAGGGGCGACTATCAAATGCGAATCGCCAGTGGATAAGACGAAGTCCACTGATGTGGCTACCACAATTCCATGCGACACAGCAGTCAACGATGCGTCCAAAACTATAAGTCCACGCAATAGGTTTGCTGAATATGTAAAATAACATAAAAACATACTTGCTCATAAAATTAATTTTTCTAGAAAACGAAAAGCAATGGAAACGGGCATAAAGCATGTGGAACGCAAGGTGCTGCAGCGTCGTCGTGTGACACAGTTGCAATATAAGAATACTGAGAGTCAAGAGGATGATCTGGAAGCTAGTTTGACAGAAATTAAACCCGAAATCAAAGCTGAAGCTGATCCGGATGATGATTTGGAAGATAGTTTAACATAAACCAATCTGAAGCTAGTCATTGGCAGTTGAGAGAGAGATAGAGAGATAGAGAGAGCTGGAACCCAGTATTGATTTATATACTGCCACAGAACGAAACTCCATAATCACATAGTTTATAAAAGTAAAATGAAAATGATAAAAATAACTTCAGTACGACAAGGATAGCAAAATGCATGATTGCTGCTCTATCTCTTTCTATACCATAAATATGCAGCTAATATGTCATTTAGTTTGTAATAAATTGCCTGACTTAGATGTGCAGAAATTAATTTAAGTACGATATAACGAATACCGAACATAGTTGGTATCTTTGTGTAATTGTATATATATATTTAGATCATGAGCAACTAACATACAAATATTTTATGTTGGTCGTCCCTTATTTATGTATCTCCTTAAATTTTTTGTTACTGCATCACAAACTTGATTTTTTTATAACATTAGCATACAATTTGTAATTAATTTTTTTTAGAAATAAATTTTAGAATTTTAGTTGCCGTGGCATTTTCATCCAGTCCAGCCCGTAAGATTGCAAATTGCATGTGTGATCATATTTTGATGTTGAGATTTTAGCCTTGGTTGTTGTTGTTTTCTTATAATTATAACATGTTACGATTGACGTAATTTAAATGTTGCCCAATCCAGTATTCTTCTAAGCCAGGATCTTAGCTATCTTCTCAGGTTAAAGTGATTTTTCCTTTCCCAGCCCAAATTATTGTATGCAACTAGTCTAAACTGTAAGAAATTAAATAAATATGTATCTTTATTATCCCATTCAAGGAAATTCCATATAACGCCCTACTTCCTTTTCCGAAGGCTAGAAAGTGACTGCCTTTAATCGAATTTCGCAAGCAAACTACTTCGAAAGAATATTCAAAAATCTTGTGAAAAATCGAACGGAACTTTCATTCCAATTCATCATAACAGAAGAAGCACCGTCATAAAATGCGTTAGGCTTGGTACAGTTTTTAGCGCCACGAGTACGAGTGCCTTTAATCGATTTTCCGGGGTGTGCATATATATATTTATACATCTGTTAATGAATTTATTGGGTGTCTTGAGTGATGAAATTATATAATTAGTATTATAACTTTATTGATTCCGAACGAGATTGTGAAAAACGCGATAAGATTTCAAGCATACTGAAGTGAATTTCATTACTATTAATTGCGAAGATAACATAATCATATCTGTTTGTGCCATCGTATGACGCAAATACCCGGAACGTCATGGACATATGTATAATAGATAAGACATTTTTAGTAAGTTTAAGAAGTAAATGCATCCATATTTGAAGTGCACGTATTGTCTTCCAGATTTAGATGATAAAATCAATATAACTTGCAGTGAGGATACCGTTATGGAGGGACCACCATATCAGGTATCTGTCCGTCTGGTTAGACGACAAACGAGCAAATATGGTAGACCCCATAAATGAGCATCAGCAACTGCCGCATCGTTATATCCGCCTCCAGTCAGCCTTTCGTTTTATTCATCTATATGTTTCAAGACTAACTATAATCAATAAGTAATCATTCTAACATCTTGCAGACCAAGGAGAAAAGTATTTGGCAAGCCTAATGAATATATACTTGTCATGGGTGCTCCAATATTAAGCGCAGTATACACGGTTACATGCCACGGAATTCACTGTTTTCGGAGAGGGCGCCAATTGAGCACTTAAAAGCGGTAAGTCAAATATTTGTGAAATGTCCGCCCTGTTATCTGCCAGTCTGCAGTCTGTCTGTCGACGTCCTTGAAAATAGATACTGTTAATGTTAGGCTGCCACGCCCATTGAGGCTGTAAAATCGTTAATAATTCAATATACCCTGAAGTGTACATTGCATTCGTAAAAATCACTACATTTTCCAGGTGGTTCACTGCTAACTTGCCGGCTAATAAATCTTTTGGCCACATCCACTTCCGCCTGGAGCTGGAATATATATACTTAGATCATGCGCAACTAGTTTACGAATATTTTATAAAGGTGAACCCTTACTCATGATACTTTTTTTTTTTTTTGTTTTTGAATTCTGGTGAGCCTATCAAATAGCTATGGATTTACTTTCAAACTTTTCAGTATCAATTTGTTTGACTTACGCTTTACATCACATTTTTGTACAATTTTTATTAAATTTCCTTGTAGTTCAAAATTTTATAAAATGAAAGACTCCACGGTATTCCTCTTGGCGGCATCGACGCTATTTCTCTGGATTTTGATTATACCCGGAAATGAAGGTACGCCATACTCACATATGATATAGGAATACTGTTAGGCACATATAATAGATTTATTTTTGAACATTCATAAAGATATTAATGAAATCCGTATATTTACTTTAAAACAATTCAACTGATACAGGAACGAGTTTTGAAGGCAGGATTGTTGGTGGTGAGTATATCGAGATAAGGGAAGCAGCTTATCAGGTCTCTGTGCGTCTGATTGAGATGGAGAGGGCTAGATATGGCTGGGGTCACATCTGCGGCGGAATTATCGTCAGCCAGCGCATGGTTGTGTCAGCAGCTCACTGTACCTGGGCGTAAGTAGCATTCGGTCATATCCAGAGGACCTCTACAAAAGAGGATATTCTGATTTCATTATTGCCCCCTAATTGCATATATTATCATCGTTTGATCATCGCTTTATTCGTACTTCTGTTTTATTGCGTACCATGCTAACTGTAATAAATAAGTAATCATTCCAACATCTTGCAGAGCGAGGAGGGGACAATTTCGAAGAGCTAGTGAATATGTACTGGTCATGGGCAGCACCTACCTCAATCAAAGAAATACTAAAACGCAACATTATGGTGTAGTGATGGTGGTTAATCATCCCAACTATAACCAGAGAGCCTTGCATAACGATATAACGTTATTTTTTATTAACGGCGCCATACAATGGAATTCAGGGGTAAGGTCTCTGCCGCTTGCCAGAAGTCAATATTCAACGGGCACCAATTGTGTTGTCTCCGGCTGGGGTGCCCAATATTTTGTAAGTCAAACTTTGAAATGCATTTTACATTCTTAGCACCTGTTAAACAGAAGGTAGAAGAAGAGTGAATTGGTTTTGTGCAATGTCCGTCCGGTTATATTCGAAGCCCATTTTCAATGGGTAGTAGGTAGAAGGAAGAATCTCCGATCAGAATCAACAGCTGAGTCCTTCTTGCCATATTTAGTCCTTTTGCGTTAACACACAGATCTCAGATACATTGTAATACGCATATAGACTGTGTTTCATTCTCCAATAACAATAAAAACCACAATTTTATAGATGTTTATATGTCTTTATATGTCATGTATGTAAGTCATAATAATGAACATGTGTGAAAATTTCATCAATATCGATTGATCATATATTCATATTTATCATATTACACACAACATCTCCTAGTCGAGCGCTCTCGACTATTGAAATCTTACGTGTTATTTTTTTAGGGTGGCACCAGCAGCAATACTCTGCAGGCGGCGATGGTACCGTTAATAAGCCGATCGGCTTGCACCGGAAGCTACGGCAACATACCCGTTACCCAGATATGTGCCGGGTATATGAGTGGGGGCACCGACTCCTGTCAGGGCGACTCCGGTGGTCCGCTGAATTGCCAAAACACGCTGTATGGTATCGTCTCCTACGGCGGAAAGTGCGCACAGAGAAATTACCCCGGCGTCTACACGAAAGTTATGAAGTATACCAACTGGATACAACACATCAGTGGCTCCTCAGAAAGACCTCCTATTACTAGCGGATCGCTACAATTAATGGCTTGGCCAACAATTCTCGCTATATTTATATTAGTCAGTTACTAAATTACCAAAGAGTATTCCTTGTTAACAATTGCCTGCCTCGCAATTATATCTAATCAATAAAAAAAAAACCCAACTATAAAATGGAACATTTTATTCATTATTTTGCTACATACGAGTATACATCCGAAAATTGTGTTAGTATTTTTATTTATTTCTTATGATGTAAATAGTAGAGCCATGACAGAATGTGGAACTTAAGTGTCGTCTCAGTCATAGTTCTGATGAATAAAAAAAACATATTATTTAATCCATACAAAATCAAAGCCATTTAATTCTTTATTGTATAGATATATTCTAATTATATATATAAATATATATATATTTTATAATAATAATTTATACTTATTTCAACGTTTATTAAGAAAAGTGTCCTTGAAATAAATCGTTCTCTGTAGTTTTTCAATGTTTCATCAATATAGATAATTTCAAAGTGGGAATTTGGGAGCTGATTATTTCGATTTTGCCGTCGGTGTGTTGCCAAATGAAACTGTTTTGATATCGATTATAAAGCATTGACCAGGTATATATAGGCCTTGACTGGCCACACCAAATTAGTTGACGTTGTTCGCTCGTCCCGTAAATACGAGTACTCCCCATGGCTACCAAAATAATGATCTTCGTCGTGCTCCTCAGCCTGCATCTAGCAGCGAGCAACGGTGATCGGTTGAATACACAAAACAAAAGTCCGAGATTCAATGAAGATCCTGGTCGCATTATAAATGGCACAGAGGCCACAATGGAGGCAACGAGGTTTCAGGCCAGTTTACGGCGTCGCCTCAGCGAAGACCGCAGTTTTGGATCCGGTTACTTTTGCGGTGGATCATTGATCGCGCCAAATGTCGTTGTAACCGCAGCGCACTGCTTAGTGGCGTAAGTTTTTATGTTTATGATTGATTAGTGATCAGCAATCATTACTGTTGTTCATAACGTATCAACCTGCAACTGATTTCCGCTCCTATCTAATTTTTATTTTTCTTAACGTAATTTTTAAATACTTATCTAAAAATTCATAAATGATCTTCAAATATTGTCCTCCCAGCTGAATCATATCTCTGATCCTGATAATCATTCAGAATAACTGATTGTATTAGCTGATCCCATTATAGCTATAAAATTATACATACACCGGATACTATAGCTGATCTTCGAATCCGATCTCATATCTGATGCTTATAGCTGTTCTTCAAATCAGATCCTCATATCTAATTCATATTAATCTCATCTCAAGACTGATATATTTTGCTTTCTAAATAACTAATAACTATTCTTACATTTATTCTCACTAATAACTCATAATTCTTTAGCCAGACTTCTGACGATGGTTCTTTCATTGACAAGGATACGGTAATTGTGGTCATGGGCAATGTGGATCGCTTTGACCAGACGAATACCATGACTTTTGACATTGAGAAGCTGATCCTGCAGCTGAAAAACTTTAATTGGGAGACTTATGACAAGGATATTGCGCTGCTCATACTCAGTGGATCAGTGCCCGCCAATCATCCAACCATTCGCCCCATTGCACTAACTGCTTTGGCAGTGCCAGCGAACGTCGTTTGCCAGGTAACTGGCTGGGGCATTACTGAGCGGGGCTATCCCTCCGGTTTGCTGATGACTGTCAATGTGCCCATTGTCGATGAGAGAGAGTGCATCGAAGAAACCGACTTGGGTCACTTCATATTGCCCGGTATGATCTGTGCTGGGTATAAGGAGGGTGAGCGGGATGCCTGCTCTGGCGATTCCGGTGGACCGCTCGTCTGCCAAAGCCAACTGGCAGGTATTGTGTCCACGGGTTATGGCTGTGCTTTGCCCAATACCCCAGGTATTTATACAGAGATCTCCTACTATTATGACTGGATAGTGGAGCAGATCTCGGAGCATACCGGCGAGCGCAATGGTGAGGGTAGTGGTGAGGGTATGGTGAGGTAAGTAGCAGAGCCTTGTCAGAATGACGCTGAAGTGTAGTCTTAGTCTCACGAGTGGTCAATAAAAAATGTCATTATATCTAATCAATAAAAAAAACGCAACTACTAAATGGGAAATTTTATTCTTTATTTTGCTACATATATTTTTTATTTATTTCATATTTTTTACTCAATGGAAGCAAACACAATGGCAAGGGTGGTCTCGGCCATATTTCTGATAAATACAAAAATCATTTTATCTAATCAATAAAAGACAACTGCTAAGTGGACAATTTAATTCTTTATTGTATAAATATGTTCTAATTATATATATATATATAGATAAATATTACATTTTATTTTGATTAGATTTTTATTTACAACTAAAATCTATGACAAAAATGCTTCCGAAAATTGTGCAATGTCGGCGACGAGTGGAGTGTGGAGATTACATTTCAAGGAACTTACAGAAATTCTTTGTTTTGTCATCTTCATTATTATTGATATGTAGATATGTACTTGGATATGTTATCATTCTTCCATAATCTGAATTAAGCTTTTTAATAATAAACAAATACATTTATATTGAGCAAGGTGTCCTTGAAATAAATAAAGTCGTTCTCTGTAATTCTTCAATGATTCATCAATAGATTAATGCAATTAAAGAAAGAAGTGTATCTCTTACTTTTGATTACAAAATCTATATATATTTATTATCATTTTTATTTCTAAAACGAGGAGCCGTAATCCATATCTGTGAAGAAAGGCAACGATCTGGTGTTATAAATCTACATTAATTGTGGTAAACCCATTGATTAAATCGTCACAGCGGTGTGCCTGAGATTTATCACATACTTGAGATACTATAGAAAAGAGAGCCATACACCAATACACCGTTTAGCCATACAGATACTCTTATCGAATTGAGAATCAACCAAAAACAACTAATTTCAAAGTGGGTAGGTTTGGCATGTGAGAGCTGATTAGATTATTCCGGTCGTGTGTTGTCAGATGTAACTATTTCGCTATCGATTATAAAGCATTGGCCAAGCGAATATGGGGTCTGACTGTCCACACCAAATTAGTTGACGTTGTTAGCTCGTCCCGTAAATACGAGTACTCCCCATGGCTACCAAAATAATGATCTTCGTCATGCTCCTCAGCCTGCATCTAGCAGCGAGCAACGGTGGTCGGCTGATTACGAAGAAGATACGTCCGAGATTCAATGAAGAGCCGGGTCGCATTATAAATGGCACAGAGGCCACAATGGAAGCAACAAGGCACCAGGTCAGCTTGCGGCGTCGCCTCAACGATGGCTTCTTCTTTGGAACCGGTCACATTTGCGGTGGTTCACTGGTCAGGCCAAATGTGGTTCTATCCGCAGCGCATTGCTTTGTGGAGTAAGTTTTTATGTTTATGATTGATTAGTGATCAGCAATCATTACTGTTGTTCATAACGTATCAACCTGCAACTGATTTCCGCTCCTATCTAATTTTTATTTTTCTTAACGTAATTTTTAAATACTTATCTAAAAATGCATAGCTGATCTTCAAATATTATCCTCCCAGCTGAATCATATCTCTGATCCTGATAATCATTCAGAATAACTGATTGTATTAGCTGATCCCATTATAGCTATAAAATTATACATACACCGGATACTATAGCTGATCTTCGAATCCGATCTCATCTGATGCTTATAACTGTTCTTCAAATCAGATCCTCATATCTAATTCATATTAATCTCATCTCACGACTCATATATTTTGCTTTCTAAATAACTAATAACTATTCTTACATATATTCTCACTAATAACTCATAATTCTTTAGCCAGTTTATTTACGATGGTTCCTTCGTTGACAAGGATACACTAATTGTGGTCATGGGCAATGTGGATCGCTTTAACAAGACGAATACCATGACTTTTGACATTGAGAAGCTGATCCTGCAGCTGGAAATCTTTAATCTGCAGACTTATGACAAGGATATTGCGCTGCTCATACTCAGTGGATCAGTGCCCGCTAATCATCCAACCATTCGTCCTATTGCACTAACTGCTTTGGCAGTGCCAGCGAATGTCGTTTGTCAGGTAACTGGCTGGGGCACTACTGAGCTGGGCTATATCTCCGATTTGCTGATGACTGTCGATGTGCCCATTGTCGATGAGAGAGAGTGCATCGAAGAAACCGACTTGGGTCACTTCATATTGCCCGGTATGATCTGTGCTGGGTATAAGGAGGGTGAGCGGGATGCCTGCTCTGGCGATTCCGGTGGACCGCTCGTCTGCCAAAGCGAAATGGCAGGAATTGTGTCCTGGGGTCTTGGCTGTGCTGAGGCCGATCGACCAGGTGTTTATACAGAGGTCTCCTACTATTATGACTGGATAGTGGAGCAGATCTCGGAGCATACTGGCGAGGGTGGTGAAGGCAGTGGTGAGGGTAGCGGCGAGGGTAGCGGCGAGGGTAGCGGCGAGGGCAGTGGCGAGGGCAGTGGTGAGGGTAGCGGCGAGGGTAGCGGCGAGGGCAGTGGCGAGGGCAGTGGCGAGGGCAGTGGCGAGGGCAGTGGCGAGGGCAGTGGCGACGGCGGTGATGATGGTGTCGCCATGCTGACATTTACATACGCTCTGAGTATTGCAGTTCCTGTTCTACTCGGCCTAAGCCACTTTGTGGACGTAAGCCTAGTTTGTTACTAATCTAAAATAAATGAAATAAAATAATATCCTGTTTTGCCTCACAAAATCTTGTCTATAAGTATAACATAAATAATTTAAACTCTTCACTCGAATCAAGATTGATTTTTGGACAACTATAACAAATGAATAATTAAATAATAAGCAATTGACAATTTTGAAGAATACTATGTAAAACATTAATTAGTAGGCTTTTGCTTCATGTTGCTTATGTCACATGTTGTCCGTAGTGTAGAGTTGAGCTACTTTTGAAGTTACACATTAGGTTTTTGAATTTTCACTCTCGTATTGTTTAAACGAGAAAAATGACAAAATATCACGAATTATATTTGGTATACAAGCATGAATCTATGGCAAATAGCGCTGAAGATCTGGATGACACTGGCAATTCTGCGCAAGACTTACATTGAAAAGTGAGGCCATCAGAATATTTCCATCCATCACAATGATCAGAAGGTGTTTAGCGGATATCATGTATCTCTGCGCCGGATACATTGGGGTTTCATTCGCTATGGTTTCGGCCACATTTGCGGTGGTGCTCCTCTTAGCCAAAATGTGGTGCTGATCGCAGCTCATTGTTTTGTAGAGTAAGTCACTGGATTTGCATTTAAGCCATATATACAGTGGCTCGAAGCTTATTCTGATAAGGTTCAAAGAAAACAAGTAATTGCCTGCCATAAGCTAATCATTCATTATTTTTCAAAAATTCCAAAGACCGATGGTAGGTATATATATTAACCACCAAATTTAATGTATGACCCCAATAAACTGGGGTTTCCCCACCCGCTAGGTAGAGTTATGTAAAAAAGTACCCTATTTTGAGGGGACAACTTATTTGGAGCAGGTACATTGTGGACACCTGGGTGTCATAAAATCCGGATTTTTTACCTAAAGTTGAGTATTTTGTGCATAAATAGACCAGTCCAAATATGATGGCAGCTTTCTGTCCAAATCCAAGTTCAGAGTCGTGGTGAGCAACTGGCAACGCTTTATACGCACTGAAGAGACGATATCATTTCACTTGAAACAGCTGCTGATGCCGCTAACCAAGTTTGATTTCAGTAGCTACGACAAGGACATTGCGCTGGTGGTGCAAATGAAATCTATGCATGAATTTGTGCAGCCGATAAGGCTGATGCAAACTGACTATCTATCGCGAGCAAGTTGCCAGATAACCGGCTGGAGACATAGCGACGAGGAGTCCAATAGCGATGGTAACCGCATTGAGAACATGGAGTACAACAGGAGTGAACTGCTCAACTAAAATGGAACGCTCATTGAGCTAGAGGAGTGTAGGCGTGTTATGGGCAATCTCACCCAGCGTCTAATCTCCGGCATGATCTGTGCTCGCAATGTAATTGATTTGGAATCAGATGCCGGCACCGCCGATTCGGGTGGGCCTTTGATCTGTGGCGGTTAGCTGTTTGGCATTGGTTCCTGGGGCATCAATAGCGGCATTGCTCAAGTGCCGGGCACTTACACCGATGTGCGATATTATCGAAAATGGATTAAGGATAATGCTTTTAGAAAGCGTAGACAGCGCATTAATGATGATCTTGCCAAATTATTAGGTGGTTCCCTTAATTTTTAATTGCAAATCGAAAAATAACATGGCATAATTTTAGGCTGCTGCTGGATTCGATTTGAGGTTGCTGATAAGCTGAACGGAAAGCTCAATGAAACTGTAATCCAACGTAAAATCAATTAAGTTCTAATCAATGTGGTAAAAACAACCGAAAACACAATTAGCTTAACACGCAATTACTAAAGAGCTAAGTCATTTATTTTGGTCACAAATTCTTGTGGTTATTTACGCCACCTGGTTGTATATGTATAAATTCGCGCGTGGTGGAAGTCCATAAAAAAATATGTTACGGAAATTAGAAACGGGATTGTCAGACTTCTGACACCCTAATACAAAAATGATGCGAATAGATATAGATTAGATATTCTTGAACTATGTTTGGTTTTTTGCATATCTATTGCATATAAATCGGCACTTATAACGAGAGATTTAACATAGGAATAATGCTTGTTGTGCATAAGTCAATATGCCCCTTAAGATTTGGCTGCAGGGCATTTTAATGTCTGACACTGTCAGCAAGTGCTGCTGACTGCGTTATGGCATATTATGGACACTCCCCAATCCTTATCTGCAAACTGCACCCAGGAATCGTTTATTAATGCAGTTTACGTGTGCAATCGCTAGACTGACACTTGACGGGGTTGTCAAACGTGCACGTTGCACGCGACTGATATTTTCAAAGTGTTTTCAAGGTTGTATGATAATGTTATTGCCACAAATTGTTGCAAAACATTTAATCACGATATTGGAACATGCAGTGAAATTAAAGTCTTACAAGTCTTAAATATGTTTTGCCTTCTCAGTCTCGAAAAAAACGTTATATACATTTTCAAAACGTCATATCCTATTATAATATGAATATATTAGACTGTAAAAGCTGCTGCAGACTGCACATATAATATAATGTCAATCATTCTTTGAATTATATAGAAACTGTATCTAATTTTATTTTAGTAAAATTGTTATTCAGTGACTGGCAACCTTGCTCTAATTATAGGCTCGTTTGATTCGTATTAGTGGCATAAATTTATGCAGGCTGCTAAAATTAGCAGGTAAACATACTGATAAAAAATTAGTAAAAAAAATAATTGAAAAATGAAAAAACCAAACGTACACTAAATACTCTATTACATATTATCAATCAGCATACAAAAATGAATCAACATTTTGTGGACTATCTAAGATGTTGTATCCTAGTTCAATGATTAGATATTTCAGCTGACTATTTAAACATATGTATATACATGCCAAAAGAAAGAGTATGGCAAGGCGGTGTTGTCGACTGGTTAACTGCACTGATCGCAATTTAAATAAAAAAATAAACAAAATATACAAAGAAAAACAACAACAACAAAAAAGAGGGGAAAAAAGCAATAAGAACGAAGAAAATAATAAGTAATCAGAATTCTTATCAATGTGCGATTAAGGTTCGTGTGTGTGTGTGTGTGTGTGCGTGTGTGTGCCTCGAATGTTGTGGCTTTATCAATACATATAAGCAAAAAATAAAAAAAACAATATAAACAAAAGCATAAACATTGCCAGAAATCAAAACAAACCTGAATTATCTGGGTGAAAAGCATTTTGCGAATTTGCTTGCGTGCGTTTTAGAAACGAATTTTTTCATTCAGCGTTGGAAGCTCTAAGTATATTGACGGCCCTACCAAGTTTTTTTTAATAAGTGCCGGCGGATCCTGACCAATCCTAAGTGCTAAACAATGCAACTCAACGAGAACCTGAAGAAAGTGATGAAAATACTAATATTTGCCTTTCTATGCACCGAAATGCAGACAAGTAAGTTAAAACTAAAATTCGAAAATGCAATGCAAAATGGTGAAAATATTTTTGATTCGTTTTGTTATTCCTTTTAAATGCTCAAATTAACAATATATATACATATATATTATTATTCTGGCTCATATAAATTTGTAAATTTCACTAAAGTCCTTAAAGTTAACATGTGTTGTAATTACTTTTAATTTAATTTCTATATTTTAATAAATTGAATATATTTAAATATTCATTCTCCAGTGTTGACTTTCCCAGAATCTTTGCTAACAGCTCTAATGAGTTTTCATTTTTTTATTATATTGCAAAAGATATTGAAATATGTGAAACTGTCATTTTGAAATGATTTTCAACTGTATCAGCTGTTCTGCAAATCTGATAGATAAGAAAAGTCAGGCCAGAATGACCATAGAAACCCAAATAGTAAATACAAAACATCCGGCGTGAACCTGTCCAACTATTAATGATTTGCGGTTATTATTACCAACGTTTTAATCAAGGTGAAAGCTCAAAGTTAGCGCGATACTTAGATAACTTAAAAATTGTATGATCTTTGTACTTACAAAAAATTCAACATATATATATATACATATATATAAATAATGATTATCCTTAGAACTTTATTTTCCTGCTTTTTTGTGATGAATATTTGATTAATAACGACTCTTGAAACGTGGCTTTAACGACAAAGCTTTATTGCATTATCCTTAATGTCAGGTTCGACTCTATCTGCTGTTGTTTTCTTAAAAAACCAATCGAATGGCTATCTGTGGACATTCCATCTCCATTGTTATCGACCTACTACGTTTGTGATAAGTATTTTAACAAAATTTTCCATTAATATTAAATTATTACTGACTTTCTCTTTAACCGTAAAACATGTTCAATTAATTAAAGTTATCATTTTGAAATCCTACAGTTCTGTCCTTTAAGGACAAATTTAATGCAGTTGAGATCCCTATAGACAAATTCAAGTGCTTCGACTGTAGTCACAGATTATGAAATTCAAGGCTGAAAAAAAACCCGAATAGTAAATGCAAAACTTCCGGCGTGAATCTGACCAACTATTATTGATTTGCCGTTCTCACTATTATAGCCTTAATAAATACCCGCCGGGCTCTTGAGATTGAACCATATCGCAATTACGATAATACTAATGACCACAGCAAAAAAAACTAGTAGAAAAGCAAAGCAAAAACTAAATAAAAAATATTACAAAAATAGCCGCATATATATATCGAGAATATCAGGTGATCGCGTTATGCGTTCGTTTGCTGGCTTACCGTCGATATTGATAACAAGACGGCATTAGACCATATAAAATGCATTTCGCCTCTTGTTGCCAAGGCCAACTACCCGTTTGGTAAGGGGACAGGGAATGGAGTTTGCTACCATTGATAATCTTTAACACCAATAAATTAAACGGTGCCTGCGTTGGCCGACTGATTGGTAACTGACGTCCAAACTGGAACAGCCGGCAACAAACTTTTTTCAGCTATCTTTAATAACCTCTCGAGAAATAAGACCCGCTAAAAAATAAAATAAATAGAAAACCGATTAATAGTTGCAGTATCAATGAGTCAATTTTTTGAATGTTTTGTTTTGTGGTGGTGGTTTACTGGTATACGTGCTAGTCGCTCAATACAATTTTCTTTCTCTTCTCTCGCCGCTCTCCGCAGCCTTTACTCATCGCGAACTGACGAAACAACAGAGCTTAGGCACATCGAGCGCAACAACTGGTAGCAAGCACCACAGCAGAGCACCTTACCAGGCCTCCATACGGCTGCTGGAGCAGGAGATGGATTACTTTGGCAAGGGACATATCTGCTCCGGAGCACTGGTGGGTCCATCTGTTGTGCTCACCGTCGCCCAGTGCCTGCATAAGTAAGCAAGCGATTTGCCCAAGCCCAAACTGGACTACTAAATTTATAATTTGACTTATTTTTTATAGGCCGGACAGTGAGAGCTCTTATCATCCGGCTGAGCTGCGTGTTGTGCTGGGAAGCAGGCAGCGTTTTGCGCCAACATCTCATGCTCAGGTCTATGGCGTGACACACGTTTATCTGCCGCCCAAGCAGCTGTCAATTGCGATACTGATGCTGGATCAGGATGTGCCCGCTAAACAGACAGGTATTCAGCCCATTGCACTGCCCGTGGATGCGCAGCTATTGGAAGGGGATGCGGCGCCGTTGCACATCAGCAGCTGGGGGCAGGCTGGCGAGGATGGACATGAGTTGCACGAGATGCTCACGCTGCGTGTGGAGGAGTCGTCCTGCCAGCAGCCGCAACATCTGTGCGTGCTCTACGATAAGCAGGCAATGCTGGCGGCATATGAACTGGATGCAGGTGCTCCGCTAACCAAATCGAATCAGCTGCTTGGCCTGCGCAGTCACTCGACCTCTTTTGTCAATGTCGCCAGTCATATGAAGTGGATTCAGGCACAAACTGGCAATGGGTGCAATCAGAACAGTTCCATTTATGGCATTCTGGGCTTAATCGTCTTTACAATCTATGTGGTCAGTTGTAGTCGCAAGACTTTCGTCTCCTGAGCTGGAGAACACGGAAGTGAATTGATGATGAGCATTGATTAAGCATTTAATAGCTTTGATTAGACATTTATTTTATTTTAAGTTGAAATGTGATAATCTCTATTAGGGGTATGCCAAAAATGACAAACTGTTCTAGTTCATAATTAAATCCATTTTATATCTGTTCATACGAATTGTATATATTTCTATTTTATACTTGAGAGACTACCCCTTATAAAGATATGATTTTTTTGTTGTTTTTTTTTTGTATAGAATATGTAAATAGAATAATAAATATAAATATTATGATCCGAATAAGCTTCGAGCCACTGTATATATAAATAGAATTGTTGACATATTCTATTTCACTTTTATTTTAGTTCTTTTAGTTTATATACATATATACTATATATATATATATATTTGAAAAATAATAATAAATTATAAAACGTCCTTATAGATTTAACGAGTTTTTTTGTGATTGACACTTAATTTCCTTAGTCCAGCGATTGAGATTTTTCCAAGCGTTTGGGTTCCTAGAAAAGCGCGGAAATAAAAGGACATTTTGAAGCGAAAAATTGCTTTCTATACTCGGACAAAGCCTTGCAGATCTTGGCGAGTCCTGTGTCAAACATTTTATGTTGTCCAGGGCTATCAACCGACAAGAGGACACCGGAATCATTCCAGTAATTTCCGAGATTTTAAGATTTCGTAATTCTCGACTCGTTTCCGTTTTTTGTTTGGTTTCCTATACGACCAAATAATACTCGAATGCAGTTCCATACATAGTTAGATATATTTTTCTGAACTCCTAAAAGTATGCCACAATTTATATTTGCTCTTTTAATATACAACAAACAGTTCAGCAGTTCATACAAAATGCAGATTCATTTTAATGAGTAAAGAAAAACCTTATATACAGTAAGTAAATGGAATATTCGAATAATGTGTATAATGTATACATACATAATATACATTCATATGTGACAGACTTCCACATAAATATTGGCATATGCAGTTTGATAGATTGTGGGAGTAGCCTTAATACACAGTAATAGTAGGAGGAGGGAAAGGGGTTTCTAATCGAGCAGTGCTCTCACCAGGCTGCACAGGCGCTGTCCGCATAGCAACAGCACTGGCATCGATGCCGTCAACTCTTGACCGGATCGGATGAGTGGCCAGGAATACTGGAACTCAGCCATGTGGCCATAGGTGCGCTGCTGCCAGCCCTCAATGTGGGCATAGCTGAACAAGTAGAAATTCTTGGAGCCGGCCGCGGTGAGCACCAGTAAATGTCGTTCCTGGGCAACAACAAATGGCAACAGCTGTTGGATGCGTGCCTCCAAGCGAATCTGCTGCAATGCCACAAAATGCTGACTCTGCACGTCAAACAAGTGGATGGCAATGTGGCGACAATTGTGACAGCTGAGCAGCAGCTGCTCCTGCTGCTTATGGAATACGGCCAGATCGTAGTCACCATCGATCTGCTGGAGTCGCACAAAGCGTTGACTGTGCGCATCCAAACGTTGCACAGCCACAATTGGCAAATGCTGATGGCGGGCACTGTTGAGCAGAAGTGTTGTGCCATTCCGCTCCAAGTGGAGCAACTGCATCAGGGCTCCGGTGGAGGGCAGTGATTGCCAATCGCTGAGACTGCAGTTCGTGTGATTAATGCGTAAAACACGCAACTCCTCCATGGTGTCAATCAATAGCAGACTGTAATTCTGCTGCTCGAGCAGCTCCAGTGACTCCACATGATGGGGCAGTCCCAGGGTATGCATCTCTTCCCGACAACTGATGTGTATCCGACTGCGAATGCGACTGTGCAACTGCGGCTGCAACGGTTGTTTGTTGCAGTAATTTTGCGCCCTGATGCGCAACGCTAACCGAGTTGCATTGAGGCGCCGCAAACGATTGGGCAACTCAACCCAGCTGAGATGGACGCGTGCCAGCTGCCGGTGGAGTTGAGCACGCAGCTGCTGCTGCGGCTGACAAACGTTGGTGGATCGTGCGATGTAATTGGCTACTACTTCGAGTGTTTCATTTGCTGGAGGCTCACTCCAGCTGGCCTCCAAATCAGGCTCGTAGTCCAGATAGAGCAAACGTTGTGTCCGATTTGTGGCCAGCTGTTGCTGCACTTGCTCCATCAACTTGTGCAATTCGCTCTCCTTATTCTTGTCATCCGTTGGCAGCTGGGCCGCTTGCCGAGATTGAGCCATTGGGGCATCGTTGAAGAGACCAGCCTGGAAGATAGCTCCATCGAGGAGCAGACTATCGATGTTATAGTCGCGATCGGTGAATATGGTTCGCTGATAGCTTTCGCTTAGTTCCTTGCCATTCAGGCGCATCACATGAGCAGGTCCTTTGAATTCGAGGCCGGCCTCAAAGGTCTTCACACCGCTGATGGCCTGGGCACGTTTAGCATTTTTGTAGACGACATTGTGCAGAGGAATACCGTTAATGCTGCGCAACAGTGCATCCTTGCCCAACTGCAGTTGCTCAAAGCGCAGTGTGCCAAATAGCTCCAAGGCGGCGCCACGCAGCGGCACTCGTTGCTGCAACAGATACTCCAGATTCATGCCATTGATCTCATCCAGCTGGAGTTCGTGCTCCAAAAGCAGTTGCTTGAATACCACAGGAGGGTAAACCGCATTCGGCGATTGCTCAAATATGTTGCCCACTGCGATGCCATTCACTTGTCCCTGCAGCTGCAGCTGCTCCAGTGTGGGTGGTGTTTCAAACTGGAGCCGAGCCTCGATGGGTAGACCGCTGGAGCGACGATATAGCGAGGCATTCAAGCGATTCACATCGATCTTATTGAGCAAACCAAATTGCGCATCCCTCTGCAGATTAATGGAACGCGCACGTACCACTTGCAGCATTGCTTGAGGGGATCGAACGATTTGTGTGCCTGTCCAATGACGCAACAGCGCATCTTGCGACACGTGGCTGATGTTGAGGTTGCCGGGAAAGTTTTGCGCTGCTTGAACCTTGCCTAGACGCGGCTGCTCAAGTACCACATGTCCCGAGATGATTTGTGTGGCGCCGCAACGACGTACGGCATGTTGCCGAAGGTAGTCCAGCTGCTGATAGCAATTGGGAGCAGTTGCCGCCTCTGGCCACAGGGCATCCTCGAGCACAATCAGCTGGCGCCAGCTGCGCTGCCGCAGCGCTGACAGCTTTGCAGTCAGATGAGGCAGTGGATTCTTGGCCAGGGGACAACTCAAACTGCCATTGATTGTGAGCTCATCCAGGTAAAGATCCCCTTGCAGCCGCACCGATTTTTGCCGTGTGTCCAGAAATTGACCAGCAGGCACCCCATTCACCAGGGGCACATCCACATTTGTGGCAGTCATGCGCTGGAAAGTGTAATTGCCACTAATCGATTGAGGCGTTGTGCGCATCAGAGTATTCTCCAAAAGCGAACTCAGATCGAGTTGGTTAATTGTAGGCGATTGCAGGGCATCTGTGATGAGAACTGGCTGCAGGAAACTCTTGCTGCCCGCAAGCAAAGTGTTTTCGTTTGCATTAACTAGTCGGCTTAAGTACTGCTCCCAGTCGATTTCGTTTACGGATTTCAGTTGAAGTTCACCCTCGAAGCGCACATTACCCTCGATGATGAGCTGTTTGTTTAGCAGCAACCGCTGATTGCTGTCCACGCTCAGCTTGCCAAAGAGCTCATCGAATGCCAGACCATTGAGTCGCTGGAATATCAGGTGCTGCAAGTGTGGCGTCTCCAGCAGTTCCAGACGCTGCAAACTCATCGCTGGCTGCAACACCTGGCTTACGTCCACACGATTCAGACGCTGTGCATTCAAATTGCCCCCAATCTCCAGTTGATCCTTGACCACAATGCGTTTGAACTGCTTGAAACCGGTAAAATTGTGCCTCAGCTGCGACTTGAGCACCAGATCGGAGCTGGGTATTCCATTTAGACTGGGACTGGACAAGGTGTCCACTTTTAGTGGTGCAACGAAATGCTTGTGTCCCATTATTGTGGCCGTCTCACCCTGACGCACTGCATCCCTGGAGAGTTGAGCCAAACGGGAGCTCAAATTGCTACAGTTAATATCCCCATCGACGGTGACATTCATGAAGATGAGTTGTAGCGGCTTGTGTGATGGATCTGCCAAATGGCCAACACCGTGGAGCAGGTGCTCAGCGGTGGGATGTCCATTGATGTGGTCACTGCTCAGAGCGGCAGTCGTCACCTTTGCATGTCCAAATATCAGCGACGTCAGGTTCTGAGGACAGAGTGGAAAATAGAATGATCGAGGTAGACCAACTCTTGCTTAATCCCAAACTCACCTGCGGCTTGTGGAGTAGCAAATATTCGGCGTGCAAGTCCTGTGCACGCAGAGATTGTCCATTGAGCTCCAGCTGCGTCGCACTCGTGTCCCCCTGCAAATTGTTAACTGTCAAGGAGCCATTCACTGTGATCCTGCCCGTGTAATATTGCTGCAAATTTGCCGCTGGCATCTCAGCCCCGCCCATTTGTCGCGCCCACTTGGTATCGTTGGCAACGAGTATATCGCCGGACACGCTCATCTGATAGATGCGAACGGGTGCTACAAAAATTCAATTCAGAATTTCAAATTGTTAGCGGTGTAATTTAAGCAAGTATCTTAAGTAGTAGGTAAACTAAGGCTTGAATATTTAATATCTTTACTCATTATTATATTACTGCGATCTGCTAGATCTAAGGTGGCCGCTTCTGAGTCTATAACTCCTGGAATCTGTGTTTCAAAGATCTACGAGTTTAAAACATTTTTCTGGCTTAGGCGAATAATGATAATGATAAATGAATAAATGTACCATTGCTGAATCAAAACTTATGAGAAAAGTATAAAATTATAGAACATAAATAAAATTAAGTTAAAACCTTAAAATTTGGCTATATAAAAATTAGACTTATCCAAATTATTTTTGATATGTGTGCTATTTGTTAGTTTTTGTGGAACTTGCTTAGAATTTGAATCGATCGAAAAATTGGTGAACCTACTTTTAATTAGCGTATTGTTGACATCACGGAAAACAATGTCCTCGGCAAAGTTGAGGCCATTGATGAGATTGGCGTCCAATTTGGATACAAAGAAAGCGGACATGAAAATGTTGGAGGCAACCACCTGCGGTTGCCGCAAATTGAAGAGCTGCGCCACCTCCAGACCATTGAGCAGCGGCGTCTGTAGATTCACCACACGACCCCGAGATTGGATGACGAGACGACCCTCGATCTCAGTGTCACGCGAGTGCAAAAAGAGCGAATCGTAAAAATCGAACCAGGACACATTATTTATACGCTCCACCTGAAGATGCCGCACCACCAACTGTTGCTGATCCACTCCGGACCGCTTGTATCGCTGTGGCGCCAGCAACTGTTGGGTGTGCAGCTGCTTGGTCAGCAGTTGACCATTGATGGTGAGAATCGGTGGCTCCGCCGACTCCACATAGTAGCCTATTGTCAGAGATTATATATAAATAAAATACATATTTAGATGTATGGATTCAATGCTATTCTTGCCGCATCTCACCTGGCAGCAGTTCGCCATGGTAAATGAGATTGTTCACATGCAGGCGACGCACTTTGAGCGTGTCCACAGCTGCAGCGTTATGGCCTTCATTGGCAACACCAAAGGAACGTGGATAGCGCCCACTGGCCGCATACTTCTGACGCACTTGCTCAATGCGCCGCTGCAGTTGTGTGGGTGTCGCCAGATGCTGTCCCCGCAGATGCAGCTGCTCAATGCGCGATCCCCTGGCCACACGGAGCGCCTGCTGCAGATTGAGTGTGGTGCCGTTCTGCTGCTGCTGCAGCGAATGCGTCAACTGACGCACTGCGTCCAGCTGTTGCTTGCGGCGCAACAACAAGCTGCGCAGCTCACCAATTGACTCCTCGAACTCATGACGATGCTGCTGAACACTGCTCAAATCTGTTGGACATTGTGAATACCCTATTAATATAAAACATTTATTTGATAGACTAATGTTTACCATCGCTGTTAGGCTCCATGGTGGAAGGTGGCAATGTGACACCAGCCAGCTGCACCATGCGCAGCAATGTGGTGTCGGCATTGCGCTGATACTTTAACAGGATAAAGCTCTCGTTCTGGGGATTGAGATGGGTGTGGAGACCACTGGGATGGGGATCGGTGCCGAAGCCGCTGTAACAGTCCAGGCGATGGCTATTGAAGACCAGCACCTCGCCATTCGCCCGCGCTCCGACGAGCAGCTGTCCCAGCTGGGCTGCGGCCAGTTGGCTGAACTGCAGCTGGCTCAGCACATGCTTCCTGTACACCACAAAGTTGCCGTCGACCATGCGAAAGAGGATGCACGACGCGGAGCTGGAGCTGGAGTTGGAGTCACAGGCAAAAAGCCAGTTGCGATTGCGAAAACGGATAGCGAGCAAGTGCCGGGATTGCACAGTTAAACTCTGACGGCGCTGCAGGTGGAGAGAGGGCGTCAACAGCTCATGGACAGTGAGCACCAGCTAAAAGGCACAATGAGGAAATTAAGAATTTCTATAATTCTATATATATAAGCTTACTTTGGATTGTCCGCGTAGTAAGCGACCAGTGACTAAATAGTGGGGCTGATGACCCACCACCTGAAAGGTTTTAATTGGCGGCAAAGTGAACTCCTCCACGGGATTAAAGTACGTCTCCAGCCACTCAAAGGTTCTATCATAAGAGATAAAATAAACTCCATTATAGGCGAATGTAATTTGAGAACAGAATATAATAATATTAATCAAAATTATGGGAGTGGTCAATAAAATAGTAAAATAATCTTGAAAACGTATATTAAAATATAAATTTAGATAGGTCTGGGCTTTAATTCTTGAGATGTGCACATGTAAAGGTTCCCTTATTAAGCAGACAGAATGTGGCTATAAGGATTCGGATTAACACATTGATCAATATTTGATCTACTTGATGGACTTTCTAATATGCCTCTTTTTACGCTCACCTGCACTTGGCCTGACTTTGGGTGAAGTTGCTGGCCAGCAGGAGCAGAACCTGTTCGGGATTGGGTTTGAGCAGGTGCAGCTGCTGCAGTTTTGCAGCCAGTGCAAACTCCTGTATGGGCTCAAAGTGCAGCTGTATGCTATTGAGGAGGGACTGCATCGACAGCTGATAGAACTCCAGGGACTGGGGCAGGGCCACTGCCAATAGCAAATACTGTCGCCAGATGACCACGGCAGCGGTAGTCGCATCCTGTTGACTCACTCGACCCGCCAGTTCGCCCAGTCGGACGAGTCGTTTGTCCCGACTGCCCACATGCAGCTGGAAGAGCTCTTGGCCATGCAGCACCAGCAGCAGATGTTCCGTGCGCAGCACGTGAAGAGATCGCTCGTGTCGCAACTCCATATCCATGAAGGGCAGACGAATCTCCACGCTCAAACTGCTGCCGTTCACATCCTTGCGGCAAACACTTGGCATCAACTTTGCTGGACTACCATGAGATTGTCCACTCTGAAGATTGCCCACAGGCGAGCCAGCAGGCGCAGCACCTTGTCCATTGCACTGAGTGGAAGCCATGTGGTGAGAGATGGTACTCAAAATATGAAATTGTGTCGTTTGCACTTACTTTTCTCGTTAAACTAATAAGCACACATAGGAATAACATAAGCAACTCCATTGAGGACACAATATATATAATATATTAATGCAGATCTTGAGATCATCTACGAAGTGGACAACAAATAAACACAATTCTCACGCAATTTGTAAACTTTACGCATGCGTTGCCAAAAATGTACTAACTACTTCTTTTTGTCAGAGTTTGTCACAAAAACAGTTAACTGATTAGGCACAAAGAGAGGAGCAGGAGAGAGGGAGAGAGAGAGAGACAGAGCGGGAATGAGATTTACCGTTTGCATTGTCAAGGTTGCACAGTGGTACGCAATCTGTAAAATCAAATATAAATGATGTAAAAATGGCAATGTAAGAAATGTGAAATACTTTTTCTATTCTTTTTTCAAGAAAAAACGATTATAATTTGAACTCAACGAGTGTTTGAACCTTCGCACTCACACACACACACGCATACACACACACACACACACACACCTTATCATGTATGTACACGGACAGGAATACTATTTAAGAGACATTTTTCGCTGGATGTCTTGGGGCAGAGCCTAAAAATAAATGAAATTGGTAGATGTAAATGCTTTCGATTTTGTTGTGTATTGAGTCAATCAGCTTCGATCATTAGCGGAGGTCATTAAAGGCATTAAATCGGCTACATAAATGTGCCAGTCACCGCCAAATACGACACACCCCACAGCGGAAGGAAGAACTAAAATCACGTCAGATTAAAAATACCTTCCAACAAATACCAACAAAATCTATTCGTGCTACTCGACCCCAACTCCAAATGATACATTTTAAACCGACTACAAAAGCGAACAGGCCCTATTAAAAGGCAAACATACCATATGGACTGACTTCCGTTCGATAATATGCAGAAGCATAATTCAAAATCGAATTAACGAATTTTTGTGTATCACTGAATGAAATTGAGAACAAAATGTATTAAGTCTTTCCTAATATTTGATATACTTTTCTATTAAATTGGATATATAATGGGGAAATTTATTGGCATTTTCTTGTTAATAGAAAATTAGTTTCCATAAAATTATAATGGTAAGAAATTTATACGCTATCAAGTAAGCATGTTCTAGTCGATAGAGCTCGATCGGCTAATATTAGTTTGTTCAGCATAAGCTTAAGTTTTGGTTAAGGGAAATCTATGTTTCATTAAAAAATGTATTTTTGATTGCATTTGATTTTGATCGATATTTGTGTAAAGGGAGGAGCTATCGATAAGTCTCTAGCTCGTATAGTTTCCACAGGCACAAACAGACGGTTAGACGGACATGATCAGATGATCAATTCTGTTCAAGAATATGTATACTTTATCAGGTTGGACATGCTTTCTTCCGTTACCTTGCATACCTTACAAAACCTTATTATTATTAATTTTCAATGGATTCAGACAACACACGTTCAACGTACTTTTCAAAAACTCTTTTCTTCATTTTTGTTTAAATTGTTCTAATAGATCAAACAGCAGCTGTTTCTGCAGCTGCAGTTGAATTTTGCCATTCTGCCACATTTGCCATTCGGCCAATTTTGGTCATTTTGACCATTTTCGAGCCGCGACTTTTCGTGACTAATTAGCAAAATTTGCGACATAATCAACGAGACAGGCGGCCTCGAAACAAGAATTAAAAAAAGAAAATATATAAGATATACATATATACATATATATATACATATATATTTATGTGGTTATGCAAATAAAAAGGCAGCCAGGCAGCAGGGACTTATGTATATGTTTGAGTTGGGGTATTTGGCGCCAAACCCTTGAACCCCGTTATAACGATTTGGCCAAATGCGTTAGCTCATTTAATGGTCGATGCTCGATGCTCGATTGTCATGCATATCACACATCAGCCGTCTGCTGGCACTGATTTGAGTGCTTTCCAATTAGAAACTCGCATGCGATATGGAACAACGGATGCTTCCTCTTCCGCTGGCGCAACAGTAACACAAAATGTTCCATATGGGCCTATAACGTATGATGATGCCACGTATGTGTGAAATGATAAACAGGGTATATCGATAACTAAACTTTTCTCAACAATATTTACGATTCCCGATTTGGGAGTATAACTCTAACTGTACTATATACATGATATGAAATGATATGCCTTGTAATATGTGTACTTCCACATACAGGGTATGTGATAGTCTTTAATGCACAGCTGCAGCATTCTTATTGGAGTGTGCTCGCATAAGCAAAGGCGAAGAGGAGAGAGCGAGAGTGGGAGAGTTGTTAGGAGTGCATAGAATGAAAATTCATGGCCGGGAAAATGAGAAATGCACACACAAATCGAAAGGGAGGCACACGCAAAGAAATAGCGCGAGAGAAAGAGAGAGAGAGAGAGAGTGTGTGTGTGTATGAGAGTAATTGAGAGCGCGAGAGTGAGAGAATGCGAGAGAGAGCGTTCGCTTGCTGTGGCGTATCTGCAAGATACAAGCGAAGCGAAGCAGAGCAAAGCAAAGCGAGACAACTAACTGTAAGATCGTGGACAGCCGGCTGACTCGTCGAGTGGCGTCTGGCGGACTTCTGAATCATTGTGCAATTTCTCGTCGTATACGCCGGACGTGCCACAAAAAGTAGCAACAGCAGCAACAGCAAATTCGTCGCGACGCGTCACATTTGAATTTTTGAATACTAGCGCGCGCCCCAAGTATCTGAAGTGTGTGTGCGAGTGTGTGTGCTCTACATTTTCTTTTATTTTTCCTTTTTATTATTGTGTGACCGCGCCGCCGACTAATGCATTCACATATGCATATACTCACACATATGCATTTGTAGTATTTATTTGGGATTCTTGATTATGCAGCGCCTTTTGAAATTGAGCATAAAACTCAGCAAACCGAAACCAAAACCAAAATCAAAATCTAATTCAGAACCCAAAACACCAAGTGCACCACAGCCTCTATATAGTTGATAAAAATAAAATAGTATTGGCATAGCCAAACAAACCAACAGAACAATGTCAACCTAAAATATATACACATATATACATATATATATATACATATAATGTGTGTGTTGAATCCATTCAAAATACTTGACATTCAAGCAAAATGAAATTGTGGAAATCAAAGAAGCCCATTGGCGGCTGTGTGCCGGGAAAATCCAGTGCTCTCAAACAGGAACAGGAGATTGCAACCAAACAGCAACAGCAGCTGCAGCAACAGCAACAGGAGTCCAATAATATTGCGCTGGCGCCCATGTTATCTGGTAAGAGCTATAATCGGGAAAATAAGGTCTAATCAAAGTCGACAAGCAACGGAACTCAAGTTCTTAAATAAATGAAGGATGATTTAAATAAGTTTATTCTTATTTGAAATCAAAAACTGTATTTCTCGCTTGAGTTCTTGAATCAATGCTGGTATTATTTTTCAATAAAAGTAAAGCACTCAGAGTCAAGAATTTGCCTACTTAATTTAAGAACGAGAACATTTGTTTCTTACTGCAATTCTGTTATTAGTATACTTGATCAATTTTGTACTTGATCGAAGCAATTCAGTGCCAATTAATTCAAAGATGTTCTTGCTATTTGATAACGCAAACGCTTGACATTTTCTGTCCGTTGCCCTTTTCGCCAAGTGTCTTAGTAATTATTCTCAGTTTCATTTAATTTGACATATAATATTTCGACAGACCAAAAATGAAAATATTGCTTTTGCTGGAAGCTTACAACAGAGTTTCTCTCTCGAATAAGTTCGAAATCAATCTACAAGCATATTTGCCTGCTCTTCACCCTCCTGCACTATTTTATATTTTATGTTTTATGTTTTTCTTTCGATTTCCCGTCGCTCAGGGTTATCGCATTTCCGCTCAAGGTACTACGACTGCCTCCCGTTTGCCGCACAAATGGCCCTCAAGTGCTCAACAGAAGCGCGCTTCTAATAAGTTTTCCACGTTTGCTTGTTTTGCTGTTGCTGTTGTTGTTGTTGTTGTTGTTGTTTGCTTCAATTTTATTTTTCAATTTCTCAAGCAGAACGCACTGTGCACTGTGCACTGTGCACAGCGATGCGTATTTGTATCTGTTAGATACATTTTGCTGGGCAGCAGTTGGTCGCGACTTGAGTTTGGCTGGCTGGCTGGCTGGCTGGCTGCTTGACGACTTGGCCGACTCTTTTCAGCGGCCAACATGTTTGACATTTTCAATTAAAAATAATTGCTCGCATTTCGTTTTCATTTCAAAAGCTAAATTTTCACTGCAATTTGTCAATTTCGTGTACTGTGCATGCGTATATATCTACCTCTCTCTCTCTCTCTGTCTCTCTCTTTCTCCTACATATACACACACACATACTCTCTGTGTGTGCTTCTGTGTGTGGGCATGGAAATGAAGACACATTGACCTGACCACTGATTCTCCATTGAGTTATAGCAATAACCATTTGTTTGGTTTGCAAGGCGGAAAATATTCCCATAAATGCGTACAAGAAAAGGTTAACTAATTAATCAAGATCAGTTCAAAAATGGTTAATGTTAATGTGACGTTTACTGGGAGAAATAATGTCTGTTATTCAAAGTTCAAAATACAGACCAAGTTCAGTTTCAGCTGCAATTCCAGAATGTTTAAGTGAGTTCCTAACTTTTATTTTTGAGCACTGACTTTTTTCAGACTCTTTAAGGTTATATTATTATCTTTGAGTTGAGAATCTTTCAATAGTCCTCCTTTAAGATCCCATAAGCAACGACCTCAAACTTATCTTAAATTTCTCTAAAAAAGATGCAATTTACTAAATAAAATATGAAATATTGAATTGAAAATTTGTTAAATTTCAAATCAATGCAAGCATTCAATGAGCTGAAGCCCAAGCTGCAGTTTGTCTTTAATGTCAGTTTGCTTTAAACTAAATACAATAATAACCAAGAGTAACTGATCTTATTATTCAGAAAGCATTCCAAAATATGTCAGTCTTTCTAAAAACCAAGCAGTAGCTGAACTTTTATATGGCAGTCGAGAGAACAAATTTCCTTACTATTTTCTGAATTTTAGAAACGTTTTTCTATTTCTAAATTTTAGAAATATTCGCTATTATATTATTTTCAATTTGAAAATATATTTTTTTCTTTATTAGCAGTTAGTTTTTTAAAAACAAAAAACTTTGTAGTTTTTAAGTCGATTTCTTAAAATTCGCGACATTTTTGTGTTCCTTTTTTTAATTTAAAATTAAAATATGTTAATTAATATTTGGTTTGATATAAAGATAAAATAAAAAATAAAATATTAAACAACTTTTGCAATTTTATGGAGTGCGTAATTTACAGCGTTAACTCAAAGTGGAATGCCCACAAATATTTTTGCAGTTATTTCTGAGATTCCATTTCGATGCACGACTCACGATTGTAAGGCAGATATAGACTCCTGTGAGCGGTTTCAGTTTTATGTTGCAAATACGCTTATTGCCGCTATTCATTGCATGCTGTTGCTGTGGTTGTTGTTATTGTTATTGTTGTTGTTGTTGTTGTTGGTGGTGCATTGGAAGAGTTATGGCACATAACGTTTAACCCTGGACGACCAGAGGGTGCCCAGCTTTGAGTGAACTCTGTTAATGAATGAAATGAAATCGAGTAACGAGAAACGAGAAGCGAGAAGCGAGAAATGCGCAAACGAGATGCGACGAATACAAAGTACTTGTATCTGTATTGCAGCGTATCTTTGTATCTTTGTATCATTGTATCTGCATCTGTATATTAACGCATGCAGCTGACTGATGAACGAACACAGAAACAAGGCGCAACAAGGGGCAGGCGGCGAAATTGCCTCGTTTGGCATCGTGGTGAGTGCTTGAGTGTGTTTGTGTGTGTGTGTGTGTGTGTGTGTGTGTGTGTGTGTGTGTGTGTTAAGCTTAAGTTGCATTTGATGAATTTATGGCATGGGGAGAGCGTAATTAAGCATTTAATTAAATATTTTCGTGATGCGGCGCATTCGTTGAACGGCTTCCAAGCAATTTGCTTGTCTAATCTGCTAGCGCGGAATGTTGCCACAGATTGTTGCTGGTCTAATGAATGCTTCCAAGAGTGAGCGTGCGTGCAAGCGAGATAGTGATAACGGCCCACAAAGTGGGCCACCCACAAAATAGTTAAAGATACAAAATTGAGATACAAATACAAGAAACATTTACACCCGCGCCAATTGTCACAGCAGAGACTCAACTGCTCATAACTGAATGCATTGTTGATGGAATCGAGTGGAATGGATGAGTGCCCAGATGTCACTTGTTTACACAGCGACAACAGCAGTAATCATAACAGCAACATCAACAACAACTGCAGTTTACTCAACACTCCACTCTGTGTGTGTGCGTGTGTGTGTATGTGTGTAAACAAGGCCTGAGAAAATTGAAAGGTGCTCGAGTGTCAATGCACCACAATCACCAAATGGCACCAGATTTCATAGATACCCCAATCCCCTAGCCCCGCTAAAACCCTAACCCCTAACTTCTATGTGCTACCCACCCCTACCCCCATATCTCTACACCCCTCCATATGCGTATGTGCCCATCGTTTATGGCTCACATTAAACAATCATCAAATCAGCTAAGCAATTCTCACAAAAAAATAAAACCAAAAACAATTTCAACAATGTCTGCAATAAAATGCATCTTTTGGTTAAAACATAACTTCATCTATAAATTGAAAATTTTGGGGAACCATAAAAATATATACTCCCCTATGCAAGAGCACAAATTGTTGCCAGTATTCAAGTGAAATACAAAACTAAATTGATTCGTAACAACAACAAAATTCGTAGTCTTAACATTACAACAATCAGCAAAAAAAAAAAAAAAATAAGTCAATGGAGTAGATATATATACAAATATATATATGTATGTATATATGGATAGGATTTGAAGGCGCTGTTCAAATCTGAGATATATTTGCGTCATATGCCAAAACTAATTTGATTTGATGTTTGTTACCCATTCGAGCACCGGGAAGAGCTACATTTGATACATTTGAACGTGTCCAGAGCTAAATATGAAAATGTCCATGAATTTGTGGAATTTAGACAAAATTTGAAAATTAGAAGCGCTCCACAATTTGCATGGGCGTCAATGGGATGTTTGAGGAACAAATACAAATATGCGTGCATCTCAATCTATATCTCAGGCAGTTGCGTTGAGTTGTTAACGAGTTGTGCATTTCGAACATGATTAATTGAAAATGTTTTTGGCATAATAAAAACTGGAAATAGAACGAAATAATGGTCAAACGTGCCGCGAGCTATGTAAAATGTGAAATACTGAAAATGTAATATGACAAAACAAAAATGTTGTTCGCAATGCGCCGTTGCAGTTGCAAACAGATCATAATTAATATGGAAATTAGTTTTATGAGCAATTAATTGAATTTAACAAGAAGACTGAAAAGCTTTAGCTATATATATATATAGCTATATATATATATATATATATATATATGTGGATATATATATATGAATGATGTTCGTTGCTGGATTTTTCCTAATCCATCAACAGGTCATTTAAATTGTTGGCGACACTTTATTGTTGATGGCTTTATTTCGACTCTGGCATTGAGCCCAGAGCCGGAACCCAGGCGCATCCACTGAGAGCGAGGGAAGAGCAGGGTGCCTGGCATCGCGGTTGGTATTGCAATAAAAGTCTGCCCCTCATTTGACTTCCCCCCTTGGGGCCATGAGGGTGGCTCGGGGGATTTTCATATTGCTTGCATCGAGTACTTTTTTTTTGTATTTTTCTTGTGTTTAACTGCATTCAATGAACCTCGATGGCGCATAGGGGATACGTATAGGCAGTAAGAGGAGGGTGGGAGTGGGGATGGGGGTGGGGGTGTGTGTGTGTGCTACACGTTAAGGGGGCGGCACAGAGAAGCTGTAGAGGACGCGTCACTGGCAAATGAGTAAACATTCAAATTTGTTTCTCCTATTCAGACAGAGACATGTGAAAAATCGCTGAACTGCCACGATTTTACACAATCGAACATATTTTGGTTGTGTGTGCACATGGGTGTGTGTGTTTGTGTGTTTGTGTGTGTGCATGCGTGTTTTGTGTTTATTTTTTTCGCCAAGTATAAACAAAAGAGGAGAGCTGCTGCCATAAGTGTGGTAAGAGCCACAAAAGTTGCCACAACAATTTCACGCAATTGAAACGAAATGAGCACAGGCCAAAAACCAGCTACCCCACCTACCCTCCTACCCCCTTGCCGCATAGGCAGCAGTGTCAGCATTTGGTTTTGTTTATGGAACACACACACACACACACACAGAGTAACACACACTCGTCTGCAATTCCGGAGGGCGACTCTTTTTGCGGTAAATCCTTTTGGGTGTCGCGCTCATTAAGCTGCCACACCAAACGGAAGCAACAATGGGCGACAACTGCAACAGCTACAACAACAATGACAACAACAACAACAACAACAATAACAACAGCATCAGCTGAGCATAAGGACAGCAGCCAGACTAAAGGCAAATGACATTGACTGCTGTTGCTGCTGCTACTGCTGCCTCGCACTGTGGAACCAATTGACTAAGCGGACTACAAATAGTACATATTTGTGTGTCTATATATATATATATATCAATCTGCAGCTAGTTTAAGATTACAAAAGATCAAACATTCTGTTATAAATTTAGAAAATTATTATTGACTGCAGTGTAAAATTGAGTCCAGTTCGGAGGCAGCTCAAATACATTAATCTAAGCACCTCCAATACAAATATCATTTTCCTGACACATAGGATCTTCGATTACAAGTGTATATGGGTATGAGCGTGTCTTCAGTGTGTCTAACATAATCTCTATTTTATAAATATATATCTTTAAGCCGTTTTGTAGCTAATTGTTAGGTGTTAAATAGTTTTGATATTTCAAATTTGTTGGCCATATTATGTTTCCATAGTGCGTCAAATATTGTTGCTTGCAATTGTTGATGTTGCAACTGGTGTGGCAATTGTCGAACTTTTGTTTACGCTTTTGCGAAAAATCTGCTTTGACGACTTTACTCAGCACGGTATACACGCACATACACACACACACACGCACACACACATTCGTATATCATTTGTATTTAGAATTGAAAATGCATAAATACTAGAGAGAAAAGTGAACAGCAAACAGAGGCCGAGCATTGTACTCGTTGATAGCAGCATTCACATTAATACAACGTGCCCCAAACACACACACACACACACACACTCATGCTTCAGTGTGTATGCAAGGGACATTAAATTCATTGGTGTGGATGCATCTTTTGGTCTTGGAAGCTGGCAGGAAAAACTGTCACAATTTCAACGTTGCTAAAAATAGTAAGAAAAATAAAAACAGCAACAGCAACAGCAGCAGCAGATACAAATGCAATGCGAACGATCTCGTTGCGACATTATGCGACTTAAAGATGCTCTGCTTTGTTTTTAATATATTCTTGAATATATATAGTTAACATTCAATCCGAAGCTGTACATAAAATCAAGGCTTTTAATGAGTGAGCTGAAGCGAGAGAGAGAGATGCTCAAAATATTGATATTTGGCTGGTATATGAAAAGGATATGAACAAAATTTGGTATCCTTATGAATAAGGATATCTGGATTCCAATTATATAGGATATATGTGTAAGAGATGTGTTATTTACCCATCCATCTTAAACATAGGGTATAAGCGAATATGCAAAGCCTTGGCAAATTATCATCAGCAACAACATCATTATCATCTATACACACACAAAACACACGATTAATGTAATTTTTTGCTGTTGTTGTTTTTGGTATTTTGTTGCTGTTGTTGTTGTTGTTGTTTTCGTCTCCCGTTTGGATTAATTTGAAGAAGTCTACATCGGATAGCATAACTCCCAATTTCCCTCTTCCATTTTCCATCACCCATTTCCCATCTCCTGTCTCCTATCTGCCATATCCCATCTTTCAGCCCCCTTCTGCCGACTCCATCAGCATAATTATTGTCTCTGTTGCCGGAGCGCAGTTGCATCTGTAAATGTGTCTTTGGCTGTGTATCTGTATCTGCATATGCATCTGTATCTGTATCTGTATCTGTATCTGTATATGTATCTGTATCTGCATGACATGCAACTTTCAGAACTTGGCCGTCAGTATTTTTGCGATTTTTGTCAACGCCCTCTGCACGTGTTAATTATGAATGTGGAGAATGTGCCGCAACTTCTCAGTTTTTAGAGATGTTTTGCGAGTGAGAAATATTTCTCTTCTGTGGCATGGCAGCTGTGAGCTTATAACAGTTTTCTGTTATATACAAATATATATATATATATATATATATATATATATATTTAGTGTATACTCATATTTTTTGTTTTGCTAAATGAGTTGAGTCGAAAACTCTGCCATTTATTAAATATAAATTAAAAACTGTAATATAAATTTTGACTTGAATGCCAAAATATATTTTATGTTTCTGTTAACATATTTCATATTAATAAGGAATACTTATTTATTTTATTATAAAATATTACATTTATACTCAAAATGTGTTCCTTTCCGCTGATTTAATTTTGTCAAAACTGAATTGATTTTTAAAAGCAAAACCTTTTAGTTAATGGTTAACAAAATGATCTCTGATACGATTATAACACAATTTGATGGTGTATTTCTATCATTCAACACTCATTATACAGATAGAGGAAACATATTTACACGTTGCAGTTATCAGTGGTCTGGGAGAAACGCCTTTCGCTGTGTGGCAACTGTCAAATTGAATATCTAAACGTGTCGAATTCATGTAAATCCAGACCGGGAGACCTTATCGGGAAAATAGTCGAAAATAATATACGGGGCGGTCCGGTACGTGTGTCTGCTGTGCGACCGAGGATTGGTTATGGGCTATTAACAATTCGGGGCATAAATCGGTGCCCCTTATAGTTGCAAGCACACCACGTTGCATGCGAGTGCGAGTTTCTGTTTGCCAACGATAAGAAAGAAAGCAGCAGACTGCTGGGAATTCATATGTATCGATACACAAGTATTAATCGTTGCTGTTATATTCAAACATATTTCAACAGATTTTACAGTCGGCTTCGTTTTAAACTTCATTCGGAGCAAGGTATGCAATATACATAAACAAAACATCAGTTTCATTTTCAACCTCGACTCAGTTTTACATTTCAATAATTTAACAAAATTAAAAGTTTACAAAATAATAAGTCCGCAGAAATCAACTGTAATTCAGTGCTACCACATTATTACACTATTACCAAAGGAAATGGCAGATAAGAAACTCAGCATGATTATAAGTCGATTGCTAACGGCGGTCAATCAAAATCTGGACTTGACAGAGAATGAAGTTTCTGAATTGTGCCGCGAGGCAAAAAAAAAGCTTTCTGGGTCAACCGATGCTTCTCAAGTTGAAAGCGCCCCTGAAGATCTGTGGGGATATTCACGGACAATATGCGGATCTCATGCGAATTTTTAAGACCGGAGGCGTACCGCCCAAAACAAACTATCTGTTCCTTGGCAACTACGGACCGTGGCAGCCAATCCCTGGAGACGATCTGTTTGCTATTCGCCTACAAGATCATGTTCTCCGAGAATTTCTTCTTGCTGCGCGGGAATCACGAATGTGCCAGCATCAATCGTTTATACGGTTTCTACGATGAGTGCAAGCGTCGATATAGCACAAACTTGTGGCACGAGTTCACGGACTGTTTCAATTGTATGCCAGTTGTGGCAATTGTAGATGAGAAGATATTTTGCTGTCATGGCGGACTGAGTCCCGATCTGAAATCCATGGAGCAGATCGATCAGATTACACGTCCAACAGATGTGCCCGATAAAGGCTTGTTACGTGATTTACTTTGGTCCGATCCGGGTAAGAGGTCTGGCTTTCATCCCAATTATAAACGCTCTGCTGGTTGCACCTTTGGCGCAGATGTTGTTGACAATTTTCTGCGCGAGCACAACCTCGATAAGATTTGTCGCGCCCATGAGATGCAAGTGGATGGTTACCAATTCTATGCCAATAGAAAGGTGATCTCACTCTTCTCAGCTTCAAACTATAAAGAGTACGATAATGCTGGCGCCATTATGTCCGTCGATGAGACGCTCACGTGCAGCTTCCAGATCATCAAACCCCTTAAGCCCCACGAATTCGAAATAAATATTGATACGACGGAAATGATGGAAATGCTGGAAAATGTGGAGAGATTATCATAGATCATCGTAAATGCACATCAAATAAATTGTCAATGTATCGTTTTGATGGTCCTTGTATTTGATATGTAAAAAGGCGAGGTTGCTTGAGGGTGAGCGCTTGACTGGGAAATACCCTGTAGACTAGACTTTTCTTTTCTTTAATTTTACTCTCCATACCCTATCGTTAAGATGTATGCCCTCAAATGACTACTGTGCTTAAAACTACAGTTCGTTCCGAGAGAATTATGATTTGGGAGGCATACAACAGCTGAGACTCCAGCTGAACACAATTTATAAGGTATACACCAGAGGCGAGGGGTTTGTATTATTAATGCGAAAATTGTTGTGTATAATTGTTTGGTGTGTGGCCGTCGTTTTGTTGTGGTACAGTATTTAATATGGTTACATATTTAATAATGTCAATCTAGTGGTGGTAAATACCATAATAGTCGATAACTAGGACGAACAATCGGTTAATAATGCAAAAGTGCAAAGCGGCCCCAAGCTGTGCGGATTTATGTGCATTAATAGGGGAGAAGAAGACACTATGAGGTATAAAAAACAGAAAAACGTAGATTAAACATAAAACAACCCTGGAATTAAGAAAGTAAAGACCTTGGTTTTTAGAAAGAGCTGCATTTTCAGGTCAACCTATTTTCTGAGTGTAGTTGCCTTAGTATTTCACGTGAAGTCGCATTAAAAACTAATGTTTACGCCAACTAAAAGGCAGTTAATGGAACTGCTGCCAAAATTTCCACCAAATAATTCATTTAACTCAAGACTAGCCAACAATTTGGCCAGTAAAGAGAGCGAGTGAGAGAGAGAGAGATATATATAGAGAGAGAGAGAGAGACACAGCGGGTGGAGAATTGCGGGTGTACTGTAATTTAGAGCAAGACAATCGAGGCAGAATCGATTGAAGCTGGCAATTACAAAGGCGTAAGTCTCATTACTGGTCGTGATTGAGATAGAGATAGAGAGATAGAAAGAGAGAAAGAGAGAGAGAGAGAGAGAAAGATGGAGAGAAATGCAATATATTATCATTAAAAATGGGAAAGTGCAAAACTATGAAACAGGCAGAAGAAGACATCACCAATCCCACAAGGGATATATGTTCTTGAACAGCATCAATTGCTGAGTCATTCTAACCATGTCCATCTGTTCATCTGTATCAGAACGCGTATATCAGAGCTAGCGACCTCAAATTTCGAATATATGTATATATATAAATATATATATAAAGATATAATATCATATGTGCTATATCGTCTATATGCCCAGTGGGAAATGAAGCGCGGAAGGGGTTGGGGAAACGGGAACGGGAACGGGAACGGGAGTGACTGCTGTTGCAAATGAAAATGTTGTCTGTGTGTTGCGTGTTTTATTTGCATTGGCTCTTTATTAAGTGCCTCACATGCATATATAGGAGGCGACACTCAACGCCTATGAACCGCCCCTTCGACCCCTCGCTCCCACTGGGGGTGGACTCTGCTTTGTTTCTCTTATTTTTTTTTTTTAAGGAACTGACGCCGCGGCGACAACAACAACAGCAGCAACCACAACAACTCGTTTGAGCATAAATCAATTCACTTGCAACGCGTCGCGTCGTTTTGTTTGCTCGCTAAATATTTGCCTCCAAAAAGGCGCAATTATGAGGCACATATTCGCACACACACACACACACACACACACATATGCACATATATACTATATAATACATGTAGTAAATATGTGTCTATATACTGTCTCCTGTCTGCTTGCCATTCACATTTAATTCCGGGGCAAGCAGAATAATTCAATTAAATTCAAAGCTTTTTCAAAACCACTTTTTCGTCTTTGTAATGACATTGAAAGGATAAGGAAGGGAAAGCAATGGGATCAAAACATATATACCCACATCCATATTTGCTTTTTTTTACTGAAAAAATCAGGATAAAAAACTGCAACGATTACTTGATGAAAGTTTGGAGCCAATTAAATATGTGAACAGAAACCCTTACATAAATTCGGTCAAATTCGGTAGCGGTTTGACACCTTGACTGAAAAGCAATAACAAATCACATTTAAGGGCTTGCAACATTGTGAATTGCCCAAAAGAACTGAATGAATCTAAGAACAACTAACGGAACAACTAACTAATACTAACAGCGAGTAATATGTACGCAACCAGCTTAATATTGGATTGGAATGTTAGTTGTAGCTGGTTTAACAATGTGTTAAGCTTGGTTTACACACACAGGCACACACACAGACACAGTTGTTCATGAAACTGGCAAACTTGCAACAGCTGTTAAAAATATTACGCGCATGAACTAGTTCATTCAATTGTCGTTCTTCTTTTTTTCATATATCTCAACTCAAAAATGTCATCGTCTTGCTAAATAGTTAAGGATCTGAATGCAGTAGCTACAACTGCCTGCTGCATGCCACAGCCAGCAACGACAAACACTCCCCTCTTGCGAAATTTGTTTTTTTTTTTTTCTTCTTTTTTTTTTGCACGCAACTTTCCGTTGCGTTGAGTTTTGAGTTGCGCTTAGTTCAGTTCAGTTGAGTTCAGTTCATCGGCTGTTGCACTTTGGCTGCATCCGCTGCCCTTGCAACTGCCCCCTCCTCCGGTTTGGGGGCATATGTTCGTTGCGGCTTTATCAGATGTTGACATTTTATTCTTTTCTTGTTTTTTGTTTTTTTGCGGAACCACACTTGAGTTCATTTGCAATAATTGGTTTTTCTTGTTGTCTTCGCCTGTCGCTTGGGGGCACCCGCCGTGTTGCCCCACCCCTACAGTGTGCTGTTGTGAAATTTTTGACATATTTTCCAGTAAAACTATGCCTCTGTAACTGTCGTCCATTATACAAAGTGCGAGGTTAATGGACACATTAATATTTATGTGTGTGTGTGTATACTCCAAAGTTAAGGCGCGGCAAGTATTGCCTCCTCTCTCTGTCTACTCTTTTGTTTTTTGTGCATTTCCAAACCGTACCAGGGAATAACCAAGCACTAAAATATAATCGCACGTCAATCAATCGACACACTTTTCTCGCTTGGCCCACATTGTCGGTGAAGGGAAGGAGGGAAGCACCTGTCAAACGGGCAGAATGTTGAAAGTGAAAAGTATGCTTCTTACAGAATGGAGGAAGAGTGCTCTTTTTACAGAATTGTAAAACTCTTATTTTCTATTTTAAGTTGAAATATGAAGTGGGAGACAGACGATAGGAACAAAATATAAATAAAAGAGGAAGAAGCAGGCAGGCTGGACTGGACTTGATTAAAAGTTAGAATTATTATTATGATTTGCCTTTACTTCGATTTCTCTTTATTAGTTCCTATCAGATTACTTCACTTATTGTATATAGAATATATATCTATACCTATCTATAAAGTTCAGTAATTCGTAATTATGTACAAGCAAGAAGTCGTTAAAAAACATATTTCAAATGAACTCATCTAGTTAAAAGATGCTCGCTGCACATAACCAAAACTTCAACAGATGAATGTATTCATTAAGGGCAGATACAGTGGGAGAGAGGGGATTGTGCAGGGAGTACAGCTCCTCTTTGTGATTTTGAATGATGTCTATTTCCAAAGTAAATGTTGCAAAGCGAATGGAATATCTCGCTGCAAATGTGCCGTAAATTAAGGAGAAAAAAAAACAAGAAAATGAAGAGACCCCCAGCGAACTTGTGTGTCGAACCAATTGTCAGTCCGTCAGTCCGTCAGTCAATCCGTCGCTGAATATCTTCAGGCTGTGAGTTGAGAAATCTTTGGGCTGGTGCGGCCTTCAAGTTGCTTCAAGAGCTGCCATTCAAAACTAAACCAACTGTCCAACTGTCCGTCTATTTCAATCAGCCTGCCAAGTGAACTGTGTGCGATCTGCGATCTGTGTGATCTGTTTAATTGCCAGGATTAGTCAGGAAGTGGTAATGCCAACTAGCACCATTTCCCCGCTAATGTTGCGACGTTGCGGCTCAGCGCAATTTCCGCCTTGCCACATGCATCAAGCAACAAGCAGCAAGCAGCAAGCAACTTGCAACGCACAACTGTCGCCGATAAATTTAACTGCAACTTTTTCAGCCTGCCAGCGAATGCCAAAAAACCGACCATAAAAACCGAGCGGACGGCAAAAAAAAAAAGAAAGAAAAACCACCCAAAATAGTTTTTAATGATTTCCAACACCTACCCCACCCCCGGGCAGACCGACAGCCTCCTGCAGCACTTGGCAGCAGTCGCCTCTTTAAACGGAACTGCAAATGGCACCGCGAATTTGCCCGTCAATTTGCAATTTCCTAATGAAGTCACCCAGAAAGTTTTGTCACCCGCAACAAATGTGTAAGAAAATGAAAGGGGGAACGGAGCTGAGTGGAATGGAACAGATTCGCTCAAAGCATTATGTTTAATCCCATATTAAGGAATACTTACCTACATATGTATGTATGTATTTATTCTTCAACTGTATTATTAAGAATTTTAAAAAATATATTTGAAATTGTATTTTCAGTTTAAATATATACAGAGAATCGCAGAATTCGCAAGTGTTTTGCTTTCGATATAAGGCCAAGGAATGTAGAATTGAATTTTTGATAAAATCCAAAAATAAAATGAAAAGAATCAATGAATAGCCTTCACTGGTGTCTCAACCGACAAACTGATTCTGATTCCGGTTGAATGGCCAGAATTGAATGCTAGATGAATACATAAATTGATGTACATACATACATATATGTTGTAGTTTCAAACTGAAACTGATTTCCGCTCGACAAATCCGATGAGTTATGTTGGAAATACAACGGCAGTAATAAAAACAAAATTAAAAAAATGAGAATGAAAAACTTATAGCGACGCCGCTGGCCGAAATCAAAATAAAAAGTCTAACAAAAATAGCAAAAAAAAAACAGAAAAACAGAAAAACAGAAAAACGCACTCCAAAAGCCAACGAAATGTAAAATGTGAAATGACATCAAAGCAAAATGTGTAAAGTGGGCAAAAAAGAAAACATAAACAGAAAAAGAAAAAGAAAAGCACAGCAAGACGATGAAGAAGTGGCGGCCAAATGTCAGAAGACGCAGCCAGCATAATGTGCAACCAAAAGCGGCACTAACACATACAAAATTGGCAAAAAGCAAACCCAAAAAAAAGCTAAGCACATTCAATAAAAATAAATGAGTTAACCAAAATCAAACGGATTATGTATAAACATATAAAATACATATAAATAAATGTATACATATATTATATACAATGCCAAAAACCAAGTACTTATATACACCTACATCTGTGTACGTAGATACGCATCTAGACAAATGTATCTGCAAGATACATTTATTGTTGTGCTTGGCAAATGAGGCGAAACGCACAAAATCTCAACGCTAGGTTTTTTAGCTTCTCCGCCCTTGCCGCTGCTTTTTCTAAATGTTTTTATTTTCTTTTTGCTTTTTGGTTTTCCTAATTATTGCTTTTGTTTTTCCGACTCGGGCGCGGGCATTAGGAAAAACTTTATGCGCCATTGAAGCATTCGAAAATAAAAATCGCGTTCGCTGCGGTCGCCGTTTGCGTCAAAGTTAAGGCACATGTGTGTGTGTGTGTGTGTGCGTACAAGTGTGTGTGCGTATAAGTGTGTGTGTAGTTGAGGTGTGCATCTGTTTTTTTTGCCGCACATGTTCGCATCAACAGCGACAATTGTAGCCCATTGCGTATACGCCAGCATATCCCGTTAAAAAGAAAACTTGCAAGCCGAAACACTCAGCAGGAACAGGAAAATGCATACAATTCCCAATAAGCTCAAAACACCAGTCGAAATCTGTCTCACATTTTGTTACCAACCCTAAACCCTTTCGCATTTTTGGAAAAGTAATTATTAAAAATCGAAGTTGGAAAAAATCGAAGTTTTTTTTGTGGCTATTTTTTATTTGTATTTCATTCACATTCGTTGTTTCAATCTTAAACTATATATGTGGCCAGGTTGCATCTGCTTCTCACACCAATGTATACAATTGTTGCTCAATGAAATAAATTCAAAATTGATTTTGAGGAGGAATTCAATGTTGTTGTTGCTGCCATTCATGCTTTGCTCTCTGTTGTGCAAGATCTGCTTGTCGATTTGGACATGAACATAGAAATCGCATCAGTGAATTCGAGCAAATTGATGACGAGACGGTCAAACACATACACACAAAGCACAAATCCAGCTAAAAGGGACTTTACACTTTAATTTGCATATCACATTTTTGGTAATTGCAAAACGTAATTGGAAACTCAATTACAGTTTGTATAAATAGCATGCGAGTTCTTGAAAATCCATAAGGAATAATGAATGATATCTGATTAAGCACTTATGGGCTTAATTTCAAAAATATAATTACCGTTTGTCTTAAGTTGTACAACAACTTTTCTTACTGCTTAAAAACCGTTGTGCGCAATAATGCTACAAATTGTTTAATTACGCTTCAAAGCCTGTTTAAATTTTTGTAATGATTGTCAAAATTGCATGGGATAATTTTGGAATATTTCTCGGAGGACTCTTGGGGGGAAGCAACTGAACGCTTGCAACCAATCAGCCTGCTTATGAATCAATTCTAAAGCAATTATGGGTAATATAGGGGCAGCTGCTGATGCTGTTCTCACTCCTACCGGAAGGCGAGAACTCCATGGCGAAATCTGTGGGTCGCTTTGATCTTCTGGCGCTACACTTTTCTTCTTCTTTATTTTGTTTTGGGTAATGCATGGGGGAAATGCGCAAAGCAGGCCCGTTGTCCCCTCGTGCAACGGTCTGTTGCATCGGATTCGGTTTTTCTTGCTTGCTTTTGGCAAAATTTTGTGCGGTGATTGGGGGGCAGGGGGTGCCGGTCAATGAACGTCTTTGTCTGGGCCAAAATACACCTTTGATGTTGATTTTACGCCATGCCTGATCTCCGCTCTTTATCTTCACATTTTTTTCTTATTTTGCTTCGTTATTTTTTGCAGTTGAACGTGCGATGAGCCCGGCACAGTCGGAAGACTCTGGACTTGCACCGGAAAGGGGCACAACCTATACAACGATCACGCTGCCACGCAATGCCCTCAATTTGGCCATCAGTTTTGCAGGTAAGTGGCAGACGGTGTCATCTATCGCGGGGGCGGGTTAAATGCGAATTGACACATTCAAGTGGACTCCTAATGTGGCATTATTATGTACCATTATAAATTATAATTATATCAATATTGATGCCAGCTGCTCGTCAATTTCTAGAAAAGGGGATTTAAATTTGCGATTCCAGTTTCGAGATTCCATTGAGATTGAAAACAGTTGCCCGCATATTGAACACACACACACACACACACACACACACATGCACACACAGTTCAATTATTTGGCTCTTGTGATTTTTGACAGCTGTCTGTTATAGTTGGTAAATTCTTCAATAATTATTCCATAATTAAGTTAAATCAATTTGTAAGTCGAAGGGTTGCTTTGCCTTGTTATCATTCTACAGTTACAAATGAGGGGCTGGCTAAGCATTTCTACCGATGCAATTGATCAAGTTTAATATAAAAATACATAAAGTAAATGAAGTGACTAGCATTTGTGTAATATTTAAATTACAATTTGTAATATTCAAATAATGGAAAACGTGCAGCTTGAGCTCAGTTTGATGAACAACTTTTCGATCTCCTGAGAAAGCTTAAAACTGAATTGATTTAGAATTAAATTGGATTTTTTTAAAAATTAATTTGAATTTTTTAAAATTCAACTAAACTTACATATATTATATATATTATAAGTATATAAATTATATATATTATAAGCATATATATATTTATATTTTCTTATTCTATTTGTCCCAAATGGATGCTCCACAATGTTATGATATCCTTTGCTGATTTTTTTTGAAATGCATACATCCTTTCGAAGAGTTAAGTGAAATATGTATATTTGTGTAATGTAAAAAACAACAAGCACTGACATTCGCATAAACAAACAAACAAATATTTAAATGGTGCTCCACAATGCAATATTTATTTTGGCCTGTTTCGCTTTCTTTGTTTAATGCAAATATGTGTACTTCTAGGTATTCATGCGTCTGATTGATACTCAGAAAAATGACAAGTTTTCTACTCGAGTCAAGTGCAAATACCATAACAGTTAAATATTTCTCACGGTGTAGCACTTGGCTGTCTTCCGATATGATTTGTTTGTTGGCTGCTCTATGAACTATTGAGTCATAAGCAATTCATTAACTTGATACAATATGGGCTGGCCCCCTGTTTCAATTTGCGTTTCTTGTTTTCGGTTTTCTAGTTTATTCATTTTTTGTGTGTGAGTTTTTTGTTATTTTTAGGGGGGGTGGGGAGGGAAAGTGGGTTTGCGGTCGAACTGTGTTGATCTCCAGCCAAAAGTGGGCCGATACGATACGATTTGAATGCGGAACGCGTCCGCGTCGATAGCCGACGGACAAGCATCGTTTGTCGTCGTTTTCATCTTCTTCTTCATCGTCGTCGCCGCTGCCAAAATAAATCATCATTTCAATCTGCCAACGACGCCATCCCCCCCCAACCCTCCTGCAGTGCCATTGGGCTGCCATCACAGGCGTGGCGAGTCTGTCGACTGCCAGACATTATAATATATATTTCGTCTGCATCCGTAGATGCTGTCTGTTGTCTGTTGTCTGTTGTCCGTAGTCCGTAGTCCGTAGTCTAGAATTTTTGTTTCGTTTCCCTGACTAATCTCAACATATTGCGTTATATGGCGAGAGCTCGGCAACAGATTCGCCATGCCGCATGTGGCACGCCTCTAGTGGTAGCTATCAGACAGAGATAGTCAGTGTCAGCTACAAAAAATAAAAGATTGCAATGGCCATAGACTGGGATTAAGCCTACACTTAAAAAAAAGAAGACAAACAAATATTTATGCCATGTCTTTTTTTTTTTAAATTTTTATATTTCTGTACAAATTTATGGGAATGCATTTGATTTGTTTTAAATGTTTGATAACGATGAGTCATAATTTTGGTACAATCTTCGATTGCATTTTAGAGTTTAACATTTAGTTGTTTGAAGTGTAGCACCCCAATTGCGCGAGAGCTGGACTAGACTCCTGGCTTCCAGTCATCGTTGCCGCCTGTCTGACGTAAGCGTCTTCAACATTTGCGACATGTTGGCCCCAAATGGAGGTTTTGGGCGGGGCGTGGTGGGGCTTAAGTTGTTGTTGTTTATGTTGGTGGGCTGGCAACTTGCCAACAATAGCAACTGTAGCAGTGGCATCCACACACTCACTGGCTGCGTAGTTTGTCATAACAGAAACAACATCAACAGCAACAACAAACAACAATCAACAATTCAGCCAGTCGCTTTTTAAGCATACATTTATTTACGAGTAGTTTTTGGCCTTTTTTTTTGTTTCGTTTTTTTTTTTGTTGCAATTTGGCCAAAAGGCGCGACTGTGTCGCATGACGAACCGTTGACAGAATTGGTAATGGAGACCAAGGCAGAAAACAACGAGTGCCGCCAACCGAACGAGCCAAAATTGAATACGATCAGAAACTCTGAATGTTAAGTACGATTTATTAACTGCTCAATATTTATTTTTTCTGAAATTGTTGAAGGGCGAAACTAAATTTCAAAAAGTTGCGTGCAGCGGCAATAATATCTACAGACGTTGACTGTAGCGCAAACTGCAGATTACACTCTCGAAATAACTATATAATAATTTTCGTGTAGAAAATCGCTGAAAACACTAATTAAAATTTTCCGCATAAAGTGGCAATGGTTGCAAAAAATGAAGTAAGAGGAAATTGAAAAGAATAAAACAAGTACGAATGCCCCAGTCGATAGAGCTCGACTACGACCTACCCTGAATACACCTGTTCATAAATATATGCAGCTAGTCTTATTGCCAACTTTTATTTTTAAATATGAAATATTATTAAGTAAATAAATGGCATTTGAGAACCTATATTCTAAATTTGAAGTCTCATAGTCTCACAGATCCGTTTGTTTCTATAGACAGACACGGCTATATCAACTCGACTGTTGATCCTCATCTCATCGCAGATGCTTTCCTCTGTCAGTTACTTTCTTTTTGCACAACTCCAATATATTATATTATAAAAAAAATACTTATATACACCTACATCTGTGTACGTAGATACGCATCTAGGTAAATGTATCTGCAAGATACATTTGTTGTTGTGCTTGGCAAATGAAGCGAAACGCACAAAATCTTATCGTTACGTTTTTTTTAGCGTCTCCGCCCTTGTCTTTGCTTTTCCTAAATGTTTTTATTTTCTTTTTGCTTGTTGGTTTTCGTTCTTTTTTTTCCTAATTATTGCTTTTGTTTTTCCGACTCGGGCGCGGGCATTAGGAAAAACTTTATGCGCCATTGAAGCGTTCGAAAATAAAAGTCGCGTTCGCTGCGGTCGCCGTTTGCGTCAAAGTTAAGGCACATGTGTGTGTGTGTGTGCGTACAAGTGTGTGTGTAGTTGAGGTGTGCGTCTGCACATGTTCGCAGCAAAAGTGACAATTGTTGCCCATTGCGTATAAAAAAAAAAACTCTGCAAACGCAAATCGATTTCCGATAGCAATAGGAACCTTAAAGAAATATATTTCAAATTGAGAATGTATAAACCTTGCCCTAATATAGATCAACTATAAAAAATTATATCAAGACGTGTTTAATAGTACATTTTCCATACTACTGTATTAAGCAATTGATTACATATTGTTATCGTTTTCGTTAAAGAACATATCTTTCAACTCAAATATGAAATTATCGTCCGCTATGAAGCCTGCTGCCTTCCAAATGTAGAACGTGCAACTTGTGCAGACTAGTATCAGTGTGTGCACTCCTAGATATAGCCAGTAACTTTGATGCGCATACAATATAAATAAGATTAATATTAATATATCGGAGCATCTGTGAAGAGTTCGAGTAAATATTGATGGGTATTTTTTAGCACGGGTGCGAATAAATGAAGTGTGAACAGAAAAACATGTTTATTCGCCACATGTTTATTATGCAGGGTGTGTAGAAGAATGGCTAAAAATAAGAACGAGTTCTCGTGCTAAGATTAATGGGAGCTCATTGATAAACAGCTGATAGCTTGTTTGATTCCATTATGTTAATGGAAGGAAGACTAATACTGATTTCTCTATCGCAACTCATTCACAGAGCGCAATGATCTATCCTATCCACCGGTTATTGGGGCACTCAATCCAGTGGGTCATGCTGCCGATTTTCTGCTGCCAGGCGATCGGCTCCATCAGATCGATGGCATCTCAACAATTGGCCTCAGCAATCAGAAGATTATGAACATGCTGTGCTCCAGTGGAGCCGATGCGGCACCAGCTATTGTGGAGATCGAGTACTCCCTACCCGAATGCAGTAAGTCTGATTCTCTCTCTTTCTCTTACACTCTCTCTCTTACACTCTCTCTCTTACAATCTCTCTCTGTCTTTGTCTCTCTCGTGATTGTCTTGGCAGTTTCGCAGAATAGTTTGTATGTTACCTCGAAACTGGCCCAGATCACCGTTGAGCGGGAGAGCGGCTGTTTGGGCCTAACGTTGCGAGGGGGCGGCGATTATCCGCTGATCGTGACCCACGTTAGACTGCACGGCCCCGTTTATAAGACGGGACGCATTAAGCCCGGCGATCGTCTGCTGCGCGTCGATAATGTAAGTAAAGAGAGCTCGACTAGCACATACCCAGCATCCAACTCCTTATCATTAGTTGTGAACGTTTTAGATATTTAATATCTAATCTCAACCCAAATTCGAATGCACTTCGAGAAAACTGTTCAACATGATAGACTGCACCTGCCTGCTGGTCGACTCCTCCCATCGCGCTTGACAGTCGTTTCCGTTGTGCCATATCCGTAATCCAACTATCTCTCTCTCTCTCTCTCTCTCTTTGCATTGTTAGATCTCGCTGATTGGCAAGACCCTGGTGGAGGCGCAACAGATCATTAAATGCGGCCACGTTTCCGGCTACACAAATCTCACCATCGAATATGACGTATCCGTTGTGCAGAACGTTGAGTTCTCGATGGGGCCGCTAATCATCGAAATCGAGCGACCCATGAACGATAAATTGGGACTGGTGCTGTGCAACTATTCAGGCGCCGGCACCGGCTCCAGCTCGGCGGGCACAGCAACCAGCAGCAGCAGCACCGATCGAATTGATGAGGTTACCCAATCGGATATATATATTGCTAGCATACTACCCGCCAGTATTGCCGATCGGTGAGTATTTAAAAGATGAACACTTATTAACCAACCGCATAAGTAAGGAATCGATATCAATAGTTTATCGATATCGTATTCCCTTTTCTTAAATCATATTTAGATTGCTTGGATTTAGTTTGAGATGATTTTCATTACTTGCTTGTTCAATGAAAAGTTTGTATCAACATGTCAAAGTATTTGAAATTCATATCCAGAACCGAAAATCGAAATTTTCTAAGAGCTAGTTACAGACAGCGATATGACTAGTCCATAGACAAGCCAATCTATTATGAATTATTTTTTTTTCGTTGACTAAATTTGCAAGTTTTTACTTTTGGGAATGTTAATTTAATTTAGCTTTCATATCTCATAAAATACGAATAGCTATCATACAGATAGTGAAAATGATAGTATAACTAAGGGGAATCGGAATATGATTCAGTATGACCATCCTTGGACCCGTCCATGTTTTGGAGCAGAACTTGAACAAGAATTTTAAGCTAATGTCGTATTTTTAATTTGTAAAGCCCATTTTTTTAGCTCCTTTTCTTCAATTTGTAAAACTAAATTCTGTTTTAGTTTTTGATGACAAATATTACAAATATTTAACAAGAAATATATCCATAAAAAATGTAACAGTTTCCAGTTGGCATTTACGTTTGACCTATTCGCTAATCTTTAAGCCTGACTTTACAAAATATGTTTTCAACTCCATAAATTGTTCAAATTGAGATGCAAACTAAGAATTCGCCTTGTGTGATTTATTCTGAATCTGGTTTCTTTTGTATGCAGTTGTGGCGCCTTATCCGTTGGCGATCAGGTGCTATCCATCGACGAGACAATGATTGAGAGCACGAACTACACTCCCGATGAGGTCATGACCATGTTGGACACCAGCGGACGCGGTTACACACAAATGCAGATCATGCCGGCTTATGCATTGGCGCGACGCGGTAAGTTCCACCAGCCACAATACTCACTCCCTCCTTGCAACACACATATATACACATATGTATTTGTTTGCTAGTCTCCGTCTATTATTTTATGTTTGGCTATCTAAGTGCTCCAATCGGCGGCTGCTTGTGCAACACCAAAAGCCAAAAAAAAGCAAAGAAAACAAATAATAAAGCCTTCCAAGGCGCCCAACCAAAAATGGTGCTTTGAAGGTTGCGTTGCGTGGGCGTCTGGCTAATGAACAGCAGACGTCGGCCAGATCGGCAGCAGCTAAACCAATATGTAGCGAGGGTTGCACAATGAGTTGCCACTCAACTGAGTGAACCCAAGAATAATTGATGCCATCAAACAGCATTTTTAAGCATTTTTTTACTCCCACACGTTAACGAACTATTTGTGCAACCCTCGTTCAATCATGCTGAATGCCAATCAATTTGTGTTTGAGTGCGTTGAAAAGACGAGTAATTTGACTTTCGGGGGCGACAATGGACGACTACTTTAGACCGTAAATTCTTGGGCCAGAGCGACAGGCAAATAAACAGCAATGAGGCGACACGCACACACACACACACGTACAAGCACACACATGTGTGTGTGTGTGTGTGTGTGACTAAGCTGCGGATTAGCTGCAGTTTAAAGTGTATGAACTATTTCTCACACATGCCCATCAGATGGAAGCGACCTATTCCTCCTCCTGCTCCTCCTTCTCCTCCTACTCCACCTTTCACCAGTTGTACCCTCCTTTTGCGGCAGGGGCAAAAACGTGTGTTAAAAGCTTTTGGCCAAGTTTGGGCAGGCAGAATCTTTGCCAGGCAGGCCGTAAATAGTGGCTAAGCGACAGCTGCTCGCAGAGGGGTGTCTAAAAATAACAGCATCATTTAAAATGCACTGAAAAAAACCAATCAAAATACCTAACGATCCGCACTTTAATTGTGAAACAGATGCGCAGACTATATATAGCAGTAATATAATTTTAATACCTTCTGTCTTAATTTGAGTCGGAGCTCTGCTTCAATGTTTAGCGTGTTGAACAAGGTGTTTGTGACAAAAGGTCACATTCACGTTGAAATCGTGGAAAATGTGTTCTCTGCGAAAGGTGGAGAATTAAAAGTGGTTCTTCAAACATGTCCTACATAATTGCCAAATGCATAAACCATGAGGAATTCACAATGTCTGAGGTTTCGCATTAGGAAAGGATACACAGACAGGAAAGCTATCCACAGTTTAGCTTCAACAAGAAGGAAGGGATATCTGAAAATGATAAACCCTCGCAGATTGGATTTAAAACATCCGTCATCGAATCAGGCATATGATATAGTGGCTCGATCCGATTCAGCCATGCGTACTGCCTGCAGCAAAAAGTGCAAATTGACTCGGATAGTAGTACTAAACAAGAATATATAAGAAGCATTACAATTATAGTAGATATATAAATAAATACCTTGCTAATTCTGAGACTCCTCCCGCAATGAATGATAAGGGAAAAGGTGTAACTTGTTCTTGCCACTAATTTGTATGAGTACCTCTTGCATTGCAGGTATGACGTCGCTGGGCAGCCCCAAGTACAGCTTCAGCACACTGGAGTCACGCAAATCGAGTGGCAGGCAGCAGCGACAGCGATTCATTCGCAAGAGTTCGGTGACTCTGGAGGCCAATGGGACAACAGCCAATCCCAATCCGAATCCCAATCCCAGCTTGTGCCGGGCGGAAAGCTTTCCGGTGCTGCTCGACTGTAGTCAGGGTGCTGGCATTGTGCTGGGAAATGCGAGCAGTTGCGGCCGAGCCGTGACCATTGCCCACATCTTGCCCGATTCAGTGGCCGATCGCAGCGGCTGCATGCAGTCCGGTGATCGCATTGTGGCCATCAATAAGATGTACAGTTTGGATGCGGCGGCGATGCGGCAACTGCTCGAGGGTCGACCTGGCAATGGCACGGCCATATTGCCCACGGCTGCCAACTGGCTGGAGCTGGAGGTAGAGTTCGATATGCCCGATGCTGTGGTGCCCTCCAGCGGTGTCTTCAGCGTCAAACTGCTCCGTGCCGGCAAATGCGGCCTGGGTCTCAGCGTTAGCGGTTCGAGTGCCGGTCTGGTTATATCCGATGTGAAAATGGGTAGTCCGGCACATCGTTGCGGCTCGCTGCGACCGGGCGATATACTGCTCGCCGTCGATCAGCATCCCGTGCAGCATTTCAATGTGGATGCCCTGCTCAAGGAGCTGCCCACACAGAACCAAGCAGCAGCGGCAGCAGCAGGGAATACATCATCGAATGCGGACTTCACCACACTGACCATCAAGCGGGTGGTGCTGCCCGATTTTCTGCCCAGTCCCATTTATAGCAATTGCAATTACAACGATTGCATCTCGCTCAAGTCGAGCACCCCACAGCCAGATTACTTTCGCGCACCCAGTCTAGATGATACGGGCAGTTTGCAATCCGTGCAACTGCGACATCCGCCACAGCCGCAGCCACAGCCAAATGGTATCTGGCCACCGGCGGCCAATGGCTGCTCGACAAGTCGATCCTTTGTTGGGGCAGCAAACACACAGAGTCTGACCACCGAGCTGCCCGAGGAGGACGATGAACTGGATGAGGAGCGTCGCGAAACGCATCCATATGGTGGCTATGAGCTGAATCGATATGCTAGGTAAATGATTGACTGATTGAGCGATTGATTGATTGATTGAACAAGATATTTGATTGCTTGCAGCGTGGACTGCACGGCATTGCCGCCGCCAATGGAGAGCAAGGTGTACGGCTCGGCGGCCAGTTCCAGCAGCAAGAGCAGCGGGAGCAGCCTGCATCAGATCATCTTCACGGTGCACCTGAAGCCAATGGGCGGACTGCTGGGCATAACCCTGGCCGGCAGTGAGGATATAACCAAACCGATAACCATTAGCGCCATCGTCGAGGGTGAGTGAGCTCGATACAGAGATGTCTCTGATCCGTTTAAAATATATTTGTCTTCTTCGTTTTGGGGCAGGCGGCATTGCGCATAAGAATGGACAGATTCGTGTCGGAGATCAGCTGCTGGCAATCGGTGATCATTCGGTGCAGGGCATGTCGCTGTCGCATGCCACCACCCTGCTGCACAATCTGAGCAACGTTGTCGATCTGAAAATAATGCGCAGTCACGATACTAGCAACAGTGGTGGCAGCGGTGCCAACTCCAACTTGCCACAACAGACGCAGGCCATCTATGCGCGGGTGCAGCGACGTCCTCGCAGTCCATCGGCCAACACCGAGGCCAGTCTCAACAACAATGCCCCAGATGCACAACAGCAGCAGCAGCTGCAACAGCAGCTTCAGCAGCAGCGCATCTTTCATGTCACTCTTTACAAGGATAAGGTTTACGATGATTATGGCTTTTCCGTCTCGGATGGACTCTACGAGAGGGGCGTCTTCATCAATCGCATTCGCAGCGGCGGCCCGGCGGACATGTCTGGTCAGCTAAAGCCCTTCGATCGCATTATGCAGGCAAGTGCCGCAGCCATATGCCATCAATAATAAGCATAATCGGCATAAGGATCATTATAACTGGAGCATAAGATCCAAAAAAGGGTTAAGGCTAGTTAAGCATAGTTTTTATTACATGTTTGGAGAGATCTGTTAATCCTAAGCGAAACTGCAAAAGTAACTTGGCTGCTTGCGAAAGGACAAATAACAGAAATGCTTTTTGTACAGATACTACTTTTGGCCGATGAGGCCTATAATTGTCAAGAGTTTTGATTAGGGCCAGAAGATATATGTATGTTTGTTAAGGTTAAGCTTGGCATCTAAAAGTATTCCGAAATATAACTGGTTTGCCATGAAAAAAATAATTAGTTAAAATCAAATCTCTTCAAAATGCAACAGTTTTCTGGCGATGCTTATATATATGAATGTTATATATATAATTATGTAGAGCTCTAAGTTTATGTACAATATCCGCTTGCTGGATATAAAATTGATTTGAAATTTCGTCACTTTTATTTATAGATCTATAAATGTAACGATTTATGTCACTAGTTCCTAACAATACGCGGCATATCGATTTTAGTCGGTTTTAATAGACTCCGGCTTGAAAGCCTGCCTTATATATATATAGATTGTTATCCGCTTAGATTTCATATTTATAATTCTTGAATTTATTGTTTGTATCTGCCCCCAGGTCAATGAGATGAAGACGCAGGACTTTGACTGCTGTTTGACGGTGCCGCTGATCGCAGTCGCCGGTGACAAAATCGAGATGATTATGCAGCGCAGCGAGTGAGGCGATCCACAAATCACAATCCACCATCCACGATTCAAATCGAGAATAAATAAAATCATTTCTAATTCTATTTTTTATTTTATTTTTTTTTTCATAATCTTTAACTAGTTGTATTTTAAGTATCTTAATGCTAAGTGCCATCTTAACTGTATCTAACTATTGTCACATCTATGAAGTCCTTTGTAATTTCCATCAGATTTGTCCCGCGATTTACTAATTTTAACGACAATAAGTTATGCCAAGTGCCTGCAACGGTTTTTTTAAAATTTTTTTTTTTAATATTACTTAATATACATTTATATGCCATCGATCATAACCAAAAATAAATAATTGTGCAAAACGAGTTTCATCCTTAAACTGTTGCTCCATACAAGCATAATGCATAATTAAACAATTATTTTGTTTTATTACATGAAAATAAAATGAAATTTACCTAAATATAGCCTTTGAAATCTCATTGCAAATCTTCTAGATGTTGGCTTAATAAATATATTTAAAGCAGGCTATCAAATTGGATTTCAGAATCGGGACTCTAATTTATTTATTATTCACAAAACGCTTCCATTCAAATTGTAACTTACATAAAATACTTCAGTGCATTTATTTTTCAGTGAAATCGGTAAATCTAATACCAGATCGGTTGTTTTCCTATTACTCAATCAGTAATTTTGCTGTGAACGTTTTTTGTTTTTTTTTTCTTTCGTATTTGCACACTTATGTCAGAGGTATCACCTTGTGGGGTTCGTTTGCTGACGTTTTTTCAATGATGCACTTTGAGTTATTATTGAAAGCAAACCAACAACATTAACAACAACAACAAAAAAACAAACGCAGAGTTAAAAAATACCCCCGCTGCAATGATTATCGACGCGATGCGTATTCTCTTGAAAACAAATCAAAATCTAATAATAATGAAAATAACACATTGAATAAACACATTTGAAATGTAAGCATGTTGATCAATATTATTAATAATTTGTTTACCCTATTTTATATACATAAATTATAATGGATTTCTTGACTTTGATGTATAACTCTTTTCTAATTATTTTCGATCTTTCGCTTTGAAAATTCAAAATTTAAAATTATATGATCAATTAAAACTTTCCTAATGCTCAAATGGCATTATATATAACTAAAGATAACCTTTAAATAATGCTATTGTTATAACAATTTCAAATAACTTCCCAAAGAAGTAGCTGGCAAATACCCTGTAAACGGGGCTATTACTAAAAATATCCAGATCTGTAAACAGGGCTTTTGCTAAAGATACTCTGGAATAGGCCTATCTACAGGGCATCTTTAGTTCGATTTTCTGAAATGAAAAGCGATCAATAAAATGATCAAATATGTTTGTTTTCAATATATGTACATACATATATTTGATTCGCTTTACGCAGATCCCAACTCAGAAACTAACCTCGTCACACAAAAATCTATTTTAAAATCCAACGATTAAGGCGTGTCAGCGGGAGGGGGGTGAATGAGTAAATCAGAGATGAGCTCAGAAAAACAAAGGGAAAATACGACGAACAGCAACAAGAAGAAGAGTAATAATTATTGCTATTAAATGATAAGACAGCTGAGCTGATTTATTCTGGGCGATCTGATGCAACGGATCACCACTGGCAGCCAATTGACGTCAATGGCGCAAAATTGAAATCCTGTTGGCTACAAATCGAGCCAGCCGGTAAACACCTTTGCCAGTGGACTTTGGATGCCGAATCCGCTACACTGATTTATTATCAGTGAACAGCAAAGCTTCAGCCACCCGCTTCTGTAGCTGTAAACAACCCCAACGCCCCCTCATATATATATATATATATGTGTGTATGTGTGTATGTGTATGTATGTATTTGGCAGGCTTGCCGGGCAGAGAGCTTGACACAGTTTCTATTTAAGTTTCGCCGATTCAAGCAGCGCTTATCGCTCAGAAACAGTACAGTCATCTCTCTGCCTAAGAGAGTAACAAAAGTCATAAATTATATTTCGCTTCTCAGAAATCAAATTTAATTTATTTGAGATAAAAATATTGAGTTTTTCAAGTAAGTTGTTATATGCTATACAAAATTCGAAAAACAAAGAGTAGACTTTTTTTTCTGAGTGCAGTCTTTTGCTCTTTTACTTTTCTATATCTCTCTCTCTCTAACCCTGTAAACTTCACGTGGCAGCAAGAGCTTTAAAGCTTTACTTCATAGGTAGCGCGTGCTTTGGACCTCTAGCGGCGCAGCGAGTTTGATCTGCGATACGTTTGAAACCTCTTATCATGTTTAAAGTGCATCTGCCGCCGACGACACAACGACGTTTGTTGTACTTTGCATCTGTCGATTGGGAGGGGGATCAGCGCAAAAGCTTATCTTAGTGCCGTTATACCCCGCTCAACAGAAGCAGCAGCCGCGGCAGCAACCGCAGCAGCAGCGACGTCGACAGCGAGGCCGAAGCTCAAGTTTGTCAAGACATACAAATTGCGTGGCTCGCAGCTGATCGGCTTCAGTGCGCAGACAAACGTCGAACGCGAAATACGGCGAGCGAAGACTGGCGAGTAACAATTTACCGTTTACCAAGAACTAGCAAATTGATCCATCGGAAAATAATAATAAGCAAATCAAAGACAGACTGTAACAAAAAAAAGTGTGAGCAAGAAGAAGAGACAGCTGCGCTACTTAAACGCCGATAAGATTAATTTAATTAAAATCAAGAACTAGATTGTCTTTTGACAAAAAAGTTCGAATTAACTAAAGAAAAAAAAAACTGACGTGTTTCTGCCAAAAATGTTGACAGACTGCAACAAAAACAGCAACAAAAAGTGATTTTAAACAAGTGTAGAATAATTAAGAGCAGAAGAGGAAAACTTCTGTTGCAACCACAAGATGTATGTGGCAAATACAACTGGCGGCTTAATGCTGCAAACGATGCTCTATTTGGCAAATCACACAAGTCGTGCCGCAGTCAATACATTAATCGATCTGCCACCGGCGCCCAAAAGTGGTAAGTGCTCATAGCCAGGCCAACAAATTAAACACCAGCAGTTGCGAAAAATAATAGCACCACTATCACAAGAAATATACTCAAAGGGGTTTTTATTACATTTGTACGGTCAAGGAACTTTTCTTAAGAAAAAGAGAAAAGGAGAATGAAAAAGACAATAATATTATTCACTGTATATAATATACATAGGTTATTTTTGTTGGACAAGGCAGAAACTTCAAATTGTAGCTTGTGCTTCGACTTGAAATAGATACTATATATGTTGGAGTGTTTCCTATGAGATATAGTCATATCTGTAATGTATACATAGACTGAAAGCCCTTGTTGAGTAATACCCATTTTAGTATTGAAGTGCAATTGAAATTGACATAATACCTTTGATAATCGTTATAAATGATATTTGTTTTCAAGTGTCTATACTATGTCTATTTAAGTATGCAGCTTATCAATGTCTAACCATATACAAGTATTCAGTATATTGTCTATTTAAGTAAGAGTAAATAACCGTCTGTGATCTTAGACCCGGATACAGGGTATTTTTATAGTCGAGAATTTCTCAAGTATGCAAATTACTTGTAAGTAAATAAATTGGAAGAAAACGAAGAAGAAGAAGTGAGTTAAACTGAAAGTTGCTTGCCTTTCGTTATCAAACAAATAGAAACCAAACTGAAGACGAAGAAGAAACAGAGAAGTTGAAATTCTGTTTCTTAGACTTTTTTTTGAGGGAGGGGAGTGAAGCTTTTAGCTGCATTTGAGAAAAAGCTTATGTCGAAAGCAGAAAACTGCAATGACAATAATTAACTGTAGACATATATTCACATGAATGAACTGTAGACATATATATAAGTATCTTATGTAAATATCTTATATATACATGAATATATGAATCTTATATATACATGAATACATGGGCAGAGAGAACACATGCCCATCGAATAGAAAACTTCCGATATAAATATAAATAAGAACAACAACAATGACAAGAAACATTTTTAGCATTCGATTCGAATGAAATTTGATTGCCACGCAACGCTGATCGGTCAATCGGCTAAATAGCCGAAGGCCAACGACCCGAAGGAGTCCGTCCAATGTGACCAATGAGAATTTTTGCGTGCACTTCTCAGCTGCTGCTTCCGTTACTTTTGTTGTTGTTGTTGTGGTCGAGCAAGCATCATTCATTCAATGACATTTGCAAGCTGTTGCTAACAGCAGTCGAACAGTAAACATTTGTAGTTTTTGTAATGCCATCGAAACAGTCAATGTTATTATTAAAATCTAAAATCTATCTAATTAAAATCTATCTGATTGGAGAGACCTTGGTTAACATGAGAAATGCTTAATGTTAATGTAAGCATCATTAACATAACTGAAGCAGTGTGCTGTAATAGCAGATTAGCAGCACGCACTACTGTTCATATCAGAGCAAATATTAAAGTAAGGCTTTAACAGTATCATTAACAACACTAACAGAACGCACCTGTGTCAAATTCAGACCAAATATCAAAGGAGGGTTTATTCTCTTATAGTGTAAATGGGATGCTCCGTAACTTACTTATATTAATAGCTGCTGATGCTCTAACAGCTTCTTAACAGTATACACCTGTTTTATTTAGATTATAAAACGTATGTGTGTATGCCCTTAACAGCATCTAAACATTCTTAACATAACTAGTGCAACTATCATACAGAGTGGTAGCTACGCTAGTTAGAATTAAGCTTTGTTGATAAGATGGGCCTTAACACCATCTTAACTTAGCTAGTGTGGCTATGATGCTCGAACAGCTTCTTAACATGTGTCAGCTAGGTTAATAAGATGCTGAAGTTTCCACAGCTCCTTAACAGAACTATGCTAGGTTGTTAGCTTCTTAATAATATAGCACAGCTCTGCTAAGAACATACTCCACTTTTTAGATGACAATTCTTCTGGATTTTAATTGAAATTTCTTGCGATTCCGTTACAGATATCAATGAAGTAAAATGCTTTGGTGTATACGGCTGTTTCCCCATCAATGGGCCGTGGAACACAGTGACGCGGACGATAAGTGTGCATCCGCAGAAGCCATCGGAGATTGAGCCGCACTTTACGCTGCACACGCATCGCTCGATGGATCAGCCGAAGTACATCGATCTCAATGATCCCGATGCTGTGCAGGGATTGGCCATCAGTCGACGGGCCAAGATATATTTGATTGTGCATGGGTATCTGGAGTCGGGTACCATGCCCTGGATGCGGGAAATGGCCCAGGCACTGCTCACCCATTGTCCTCCCGAGGACGAATGCGCCGTAATGCTAGTTGATTGGGGTGGTGGATCGAGTCCGCCGTATGTCCAGGCCGTAGCGAATATACGCCTCGTGGGTGCTATAACAGCACATATGATCCACCTGCTCTACGAGGAACTGCGTCTGCCCAATCTGGACAATGTCCACATCATCGGACACTCCTTGGGCGCCCATCTCTCCGGCTATGCGGGCTCCCACCTCCAGCGTGACTTTGGCCTCAAATTGGGACGCATTTCCGGCCTCGATCCGGCTGCACCACTCTTCACGGATACCGATCCGATTGTCAGGCTGGATCGCTCCGATGCCCACTTTGTGGATGTCATGCACACAGATGCGAATCCGCTAATGAAAGGCGGACTAGGTATCATTCAGCGCCTGGGCCACGTCGACTTCTATCCGAATGGTGGATTCGACAATCCCGGCTGCGACAAGAAACTGCAGGACATGATGAAGAGCAACCGAAAGGCGACCCTCTTCTCCACCATGACGGAGTTCCTCAGCTGCAATCACATTCGCAGCGAGCAATTCTACACGGAGACCATCGTCGGCGGCAAGTGTCCCTTTCTGGGCATCAGCTGTGACTCCTTCGATGTGAGTACCCTTCGATTCCTTACTCCTTGTTGCCCCTTTCCCTTCTTACTCCTCCTCCTCTTTCCTTCCTCCTGCTCGTTCGTCTTCCTTACGCCTACCCAATTCTTTCTCCACTTTGAAACTAATCTCTCTCTTGTCTCTCTTTCCCCGTAGAGCTTCAAGGATGTCAAGTGCGGGAGCTGCGAGGAACCAGGCAGTCTCTGCATGCGAATGGGTTTCCACAGCGAGCAGGATTATCGCAAGCATATGGCGCGGGGCGTAGTCAAATCGGAGGATGCCCCGCCCGTCTTCTATCTGATGACGGGCGATCGGAAACCCTTCTGCCGTCAGCACTACAAGATCACAGTGCGTGTCTCCAGTCACGACGAGAGCAATCTCCATGGCGGCGAGGTGGGCACCCTCTCAATCCGACTGCACGAGGATCACAAGAGGATTGGCAATGGAAATGGGAATGGGAACAGCAACAAGCGGAGCACGGAGCGCATGAAATTCTCATCGAAGGCGATGTACTTTGAGCCGGGCTTTGAGTACACATCGCTGGTGCCTGGCCGGGATCTGCATGAGCCGGGACATGCGACAGTCTTCTGGGAATATCAGACGAATATTCTGAATCCGCTGACGTGGCGCATTATCTCCTCGCCGCGCATCTATCTGGAATATATCCTGATCGAGTCGCTGGAGTCGAGTGATTTGTATTTAAAGCTGTGTCCGCTGCACGAGGGCGCCATTCTCTCCGGCGCGGAGAATGTCCTCCACACCAAATATTGCAAGGATTAAACACTTAGCCAATTTCGCAACCATTTCGCCGATAAGCTTTCTCTCGCGCCCAAAAGCAGGCAATGGTTTTTCACTCTTAGCTCAGCTTACAACCATCCAAGCGAGATGAGTGTTTGCGTGTCTTTGCTAGCTGCCAGCGTTCTGTTCCCACTGTTTAGCACAGGCACACACCCAACACACAACAAACAAACAAGCGAAAAAAATCAAATGAATTTTGTATTTTTTTTATAGTATTTTGATTATCGCATAAGTTATTCAATTTGAAATGGAGGCGGAAGAGCACAAAGTTATTAATCTATCTATTTGTGATTAAGCGCTATATATAACTATTATTTATACTACTTTTTTTTTTGTTATTTTTTAGCCTACTTAATTAGCGTATTTATGAATAAAAACTAATGAAACGATAAAAATTTGTTGCACTTGACTACAGAAGAGAGAAATACATATATAAATATTCGCATTCAACTAAATATTAATATTCAAAATAATATTGACACTTTTGGGTACAAAACACAAACTCAGTTTAAGGATTTATTCCCGATAGAAATTCAACATTTTGTCAGGGGAATCAATATTATTAGTCCCTATATATAGTACTATAATGGAATCGAACATTCTGGAACCAGTTCATTTACCAATCTTAAATTTAGGATGAAATTAATTGAAATTAGGAATAAATAAAAGAAAGAACTGCTTTGACATAAGATCAATCATTCACATACTTAAAACTAGAATGAAAATTATTGAAATTATATATATATATATATATATATATATATATATATATAAGATATAGAAGATTCTGACTTTTCTGTTCTTAGACAAGAAAATGATGTGTCTCTCTCTTTATCAATCTGTCTCTCTATCACTCTCTCTCTCTCTCTCTCTCTCTCTCAGTTTGGTGTTATAGGTGTGTGGCAACAACAACAACAACAACAAGTGACATGTTTGTGGGCCACAATTCGATATCGATTAACATTATTAATGAATATTAAGAGACAACTTCTAAAATGCTGCTCGAAACCACAAACATCGAATGAATTTGACAAAAACTACAACAGAAATAAAAATACAACAAAAAAAAAAGGTTTTCTCAAAGAGTTCAAAATTTCCAAGAAATTGCCTCAGCAGCAGATTGTCAACATGATCATCATCCAAAAGGGGCGGGGCAGAGGGGAGGAGGGGTTTGCAACCACAAGAAAGACAACGGACAGCAGAACCTGGAGAACCTGTGGAATGTTCAAATCAACAACAACAACAACAAGAACAACACAGAAACGAAAGCAGAACAAAAAAGAAAATAAGAAAAAGAAGAGACAAAAAAAAGTCAAATGAAATGCAGATAATATCAATTATATGTAAAAGATACACCAAACAACACATGCGATCCGATCCGATCCGATTCGACCCGATGCGATGCGATGCGATGCGATAGATAAACCCGACCAGATAAGCATTTAAATTATTAACAACAACAACAACAACAACAGCTAGAAGAAGAAGAAGATGAAGCAAGCTAATCCATAAGATGAAATTTATATTTGCTTTGCGTACAATTTTCATTAGAATCGGCAACTGATTCAAATCATCAGTTTGGAGTCCCTCAAAACACACTCATTTGTTTCTCATTCGTGTATTCAGTATTTTTGACACAACATTCGCATTTTCAAATATTTATCAATATATGTATACGTTTAATATTTCCAATAATAGTATTTACGATGGCAATTCTGAATTTCAATTGGTATTTTAATTCGATTCAACCAAAAATGTTTCATTCTGTCGCAGAATATCTTTAAATAATGTTTTTATTCATTTCGAAACTTGTCAACGAAGAAATTGAATCTCAAATAAAAATGGTATTCTCTACAAGAAAGCTGCTCCAAGCTTCAAGCAGCTAAACTTTTAAGATGGACTCAATTTGAGACTATATATTCGTGGACTTCGATTTTTGCTGCTCCGAAGCTGTACACCCAAATACAACCAATCGAAAACTATTCTTATATATTACGAATATCAAAAAATCCTTATATGATATTAACTAAATAATATTTCTAAAGACCAGATATGATGGGTATATATATGTATATATATATATATATGTTTAGTATTTGGAAATTGATAGTATGCCAAATCAATCCCAGCTGATGAGAGAGATGATTTCAGATTACAGAGTGGAAAGCAACCATTTTGCAAAATTGCATTTTTCTTTATATTGAAGATTGCGAAGAGGTCTCGATTTGTAGCAGTGCAATGCTTGCCACGCCCCTTTGTCATATGATGATTAATTCTCAGCACAACTATTATATTATTATATATTATTACAAACCATAGATGAAAGATAAATTCGATTCGCTTCGTGTGAGTCTGCTTTGAATGCGTTTTGTGCTTGACTCCAGCCATGCTTTAACTTTGATCTCATCATTTTCTCACTGTGTATTATCCCACTCACACTGCAATTAGCAATTTGAATATCTTGTTTATTTATTTTTGCTCTCAATCCTGTCGCTTTTAAATTGTGTGCAGCTGGCGTTTGCAGGCGGCAGCTTCCGACTCTCATCTTAATTAGTTGAGTTCACCTAGCATACTCCTAACCCCTACCTAACTCCTGCTCCCCTACGCCTCTCCCTGCCTCCCCCCCCCCCCTCTGCTCCATGAGCATAAATCAGCGTCTGCCTATTTTTTTCATATCTTTTTTTCTCTAGTTTTTTTTAGCGCCGGCTGAGCGACATCAAATGCAATCTGAAATCAAAATGTCATAACTTCCACTCGGCGACACAAGCGACAATACGTCAACATGTCAGTGCAACATACATACACCCCCTCCCCCCCTTCCCCTTAACCCCTTTTGGCAGCACGTTTAATTAGTCACCTCCCCGCCTCCATTAAATTTAAGTTTAACTTTTAACGTCGGCGTCGCAAACAAATCACATAATTATGATTGAGCGCAGCCAACGCTAGCTAAAATCCCCCCACACCCCACCTCCAACACCACTAACACCCCTTTCTGCACTCCTTTCAATCCCCCACCCTCACCACCTCTCGCTTGTGGCGCATTTGGGGGTTCGTTTATGGGCGTTCGGCTAAAAATAAATGTGTCCAGCTCACAGCTGCCGTAATTGAATGCAAATGCCCATCCCAAAAAAAAGAAAATGTATATATATATATATATGTATGTATATATATATGTATGTATATATATATATGTATGTGGTATCTATATGGCAACCCCAACTCTCTGCGCCTGTCCCAAAAGAGGCGACAATCTGCTATAAATTATCGTGTGTAGGTGCCGTCTCCCTCCGCCTCCACTCCTCCCTGCCACGCCCCTGCTGCTGTATGCTCCATTGTGTTTGCTGGCGATGCGTGGAAAACTAATTTTCCTCTACACCGCCACTCCCCCTTCCCTCTGGGCAGCTTCACTTCACTTCTGCCTTTCCTTTTTCCTGTGTCATTTTTTTTGTTGTATTTTTTGATATCCATAATTTGTGGCGTGTGGCGGCTGGCGGCTGGCGAGGTACTCGACTCCTTGTGCCATGTTGTTAAATTGCACCACGTGTTTTTGATAATGACAACATAATTATTATGCCAGCCCCCATTCCTCCCCAACCCCCCTCTCCCATTCCCTTAAAAACAGACAAACAGCTCTTGAGCATTTTTCGTATTTTTAATCAATTTTTGTGCATTTTTTTATTAATTTTTTAATATTTTTACTTTCAACTTTTAATTTTTCTTATAAATTTTTCTTATTCTTTGGCTTGTCAAGAAAGTTTTAAGTCTTAATTTAATAAAGTGAAAACATATTACAATTATTTTAACAACATTATTAAATTATGATCTCGGGCATAGTAATTTATTATGTATACACATTTCTTAAATAATTCATAGATTATTTTGAATGCCCTAGTCCAGCATGCATGACTAGCAGATACCCTGTGCTTGCCAATTGGGTGTTCGTTGCCGACGCAAAAGAAAAAAGTAAAACAAGTGCCTAAAATGTGTTTGGCATAGAAAAACAATTGCAACGTTGATTCTACCCTTTGCATGCACTTTACAGGGTATAACGCTTAAACTGATTCAGAAGAATCTTTGCGTATTTTAGCAAATGCTGTTTAAACTATGCAGTTTTCAATGATTTCAAATTAATTATGCTCCAGTTTGTAAATAATTTTATGCAAAGATTAACAGCGACCTTAACATAACTATGAATGTTATTTGACTTCTGTTAACTAAACATTAACAGCAATGACTTTAGAAGACTTTAGTGCAGACGCAGAGAGAGAGAGAGAGAGAGAGAGAGAGATAGAGTTAGGTAGGGTTAAGTATGGCCAAGGGGAATAGGAGGGAAGAGGGGGGGCATGTGTCAGTCGCAGAGGCAAACAAATGAGATGACAAAAATAAGGTAAATAATCATACAAAGCAAGCGCTTGCGGTCATTAAGAGCACTAATTTAAATATCATTAGTAAACAATTAAAACAAAAGGAAAACAAAAAGAAAAACAACAAACGAAAGGGATGAGGATAAATATGTGGACCAGCAGGAGTAGGAGTAGGAGGAGAGGACGAGACGAGGACTTTAACAATGCGGCATAATCGCAAGCCGCCTGTCAACGCGCACCACGCCCACAGACTTAAGTGTGGGAAGGGGGTGGCAGAGTAGAGGTGAGGAGGGGGGTGGAGTAGCTTACATAAATGTCAAAGCAGCAAACAGAATAATGGAAAAGGAGAACTGAGAACTGAGAGAACTAAGAACTAAGCCCAAACAGAAATCAAAGGGCGACTTTTACTTGTTTTTGTTTTGCTTTTGTTGGCTTTACGCAAAGTTGTGACAGCTAACCGAAAACCGACAAAAGGATTGCGTCGAGGTAGAACGGAGAAAGGATTTCGGGGTGAGGAGGTGCAATTTGCGTCCTTTGGCCTTTATAATTGCAATGCACTCCCATAAAATAAATAATAATAATTGAATAGTACCAATAATACAAATATAATGATAATAATAATATTAAAAGTAATAACAACAAATTAGTAAACACTTAAAGAAAATATTACATATTAATGGCTAACAGAAAAAGTACAAAAATGCTGAAATAAATGAGAGTAAAGTGAAAATTTAATTCAATTTGTATTTGTTTAAGTAATTCCCATGGTCACAATAAAAATGAAACAGTTATTCTAATCATTCATATTAATTTAATATTTTTTCTTATTTTATATATTATATATTTGTAATGTAGCTGTAACACTCTGAGGAAAGCATCTACGAGCCTATCAAGTATATATATTCGTGATCAACCGAATATATAATAGATGTATTTGTGCATATGGATAAACGTGCCTTATCAGTGTAAGGGACGCACAGCCTGCGGCAATTCACATGGTGGACACGTGCCGCGCTGCCCCCAAGCCCAACCACATCTTGGCAAGCAGCAACCCCCACCCCAACCCTCGCCTTCACCTCCGCCACAGCCTTCGTCTTGGCTAAGTGCGCAAACAGCAACCAGCAACCAGCAACAACAACAACAACCGCAAGTCACCTGATGATGCTTTTCCCATGCCAAACTGCTGCCACGCCTCACTCCTCACCCCTTCCCGCCCACCACTCACATGCCTAAGCAAATGGGCGGGTGTGCTGTTATAATGGCATGAATTACCCAAAGGGGGGTAGGGGTAGTCCGTGTGTCTTGGAGTAAGGGGGAGGGATAGAGGGGTCGAGGGGTATACACATTTGATTGTAATATGATCCTGCGTGCTTCAGCATAATTTGTTATTTTGGCTATCGCATTATGCTACCTCTGCAGCCCAACAAACACCATGCCACCTCACACCACCCTTCACTTTTTCTGTTAATGCTACGCAGTTTGTTGCACAGTAGTCGCGCGCAACTTGCAACCAGCAGGATATGGTGAAATTATTTTAAAATCTAAAGTAAATTTATTGGGCAAAAGGCTTTTATTTATATTTATTTTTATATATAGGTTGTAAATTTAGTAAATATGACAACAAATTATGAACTAGAAACATTTAGCGAGCGACCACTGTAGCAACATATGTATATGAAAATGAATTTCTCTGTTGTCTCTTAACATTACAGCGGAACGGAATATCCTTTGTCAGCAAAAAAAAAAAGAAAAGAAAAAAGAACCAACAACGAAAAATATCGATTACATTCGCTGAAAACTTTTTGTCTGTATTCCGCTACAACAACAACAACAGCAACAAGCTGAAGACGAAGAGAAAAGAGAAGACGAACAACACGAAGAAGAAGAAGAAGAGCGTCTTGGAGCCCCGAAAACCATAACCATAAATAAGGGTAATAAAATTGATGCTCAGTTGTCGCTGCAGCTGTCCTGACTAAGAGCAACAAATAAATTTTTCGTCTTCTTCTTTCATTCTTTTTTTTTGCTCTTTTTCTCTCCCTCTCTCTCTCTCTCTCTGCCTGTCTTTACGGTTTTTGGCGATCTGTGAATGTACAATACTCATAACATTAACTCACCAACCAACGTACCCCAATCGCATCCAATCGGAAGAGCTACCAACTCTTTTTTAATGAGCCCCACTCTGATCACAGATTGCCAAAAGAAATGCGCTGAAAACTGCGACAAATCGTAATATATATAATATATATATATTAAGTTAATAATATATAATACAATCAATAATATAAGAAGCTTTAACTGCATAATTTGAACAGGACATCAAAAAGTATCATTTCAAATATATATGTATGTATAAAACTCAAAAAAGATTTCATTAACAAACCCAAATAAACAACAAAACATTTATTAGGTTTATAAATAGTATTTATGTAGTTAGCAATACAACATTTGATAGATAGAAAAAGAAAAACCATATAATTAACATTGGTTGTATTGTGTTGTTATAAACATAAAAAAAGTTGTTTTCAATTGTGTTCAGTTACAAAAAATGTGTTCAGTGTAGATATATTTGTCGGTATGTATGTATGTAAATATCGGGTATTTATTTGTTGGCTTATTTATTACTTACAACGAGTACACTCAGTAAGTACTCAATTTTCGATAATAAGCGCGATGTTCAATGTTCAATGTTCAATCACACTTGAGCACACTTGCAAGAGCCGACCCGACAAAATGCTCTTTTTTCTATATTTTCCCTTTTTTCCTCATTTTGTTGGTGTTATTTTTCTTCTTTTTTTCTTTTTCTTTTTTTGCTTTGTTTGGGTTTTTGCTTTTGTTTTCGCTGCCTGTCATTGTTTTGGGCCATAAGGCGAAAGATTGTTATTAAAAACAATATTCGCCGGGGATAAGCAGCCAGCCAGCCATGAATTGGGAATGCCAAATGGCAAATGGCAAATGGCAGCAACAACAACAACAATAAAAACAACAACAACAACAACAACAATAAGGGGAAGCAGCAGCAGGCAAAGTGATGAGGAGTGAGGGGGCAAATGTGCGGCTTATCTCGCATCTTTGCATTAACACTTCGCATGCCGCTGCTTGCCATTGTTGCGGCTACACTTAAAGAAATACATACATAACATGTCCTCGACTTTAGAAAGTCGCTTTCAAATTATATATATATAGAAATAAACTAGAAGTAATTTCTGATTTTAAGAAGTATTTTCCCAATTTCCGAAACATATTCTAAAGCTAGAATGCAGGCCGTTTAAAAATGTTCTAAAATTTCCTCAAAGTAGAAACGTATTTGTTTAATCATTCAGTTATTTCTAGTTTTCAGATATACTTTCATTAAAAATCGCTGTGCACAAAATTAAAGCTGACTTTGTCTAAGGTTTTCGTTTCTAAAGTCAAATTTGTTTCATTTTTTTTTGCGATATTTGGGTTCGTTTAGATACTATTGGATCTTATAATTATCATGTAACTGGTTCTTTATAAGCAATTTTGAATTGCGATTTCGCTTCTGAATTGCAATTGGTAGATTAGCGGATGTGATAACTGCAACAATAGGTATATAATAGGTATATGACCAATTATGTAGAGTCTCTTTCAATTAGTTATATAATGGTTGACTTCATCCAACTTTGGAAGCATATCAAAAATGTACCTCAAAAAATGTAGTTTGAATGAATGAATTTTCTGCAAATGAAGCTAAGCTGCATTTTGGCGATTTTCTAAATTTTTCTTAGTGTATGCACACACACACACATTCGCACATGGCACAAAATGGCTGCCACTGCGGGCATTTTCGCTTATCAGATTCAACACAATCAGCTCTGTGCGACAATGAAAATGTGGCAACTTGAATCAAACTCTCTCTCTCTCTCTCTCTCTCTCTCTCACTCTCGCTCTCTCTCTCTTTCGCACAGTGTGTTATTTATTTAGTTTACAACTTTTCAAAGGCATTGGCATTGGTGAGCATCTCACGAGTCAAACGCCAGACCTGCTTGGCGGCCTGCTCCAAGGCGCTGGGTGTTTTGCCCTTGAACATGTCGAGGCTGGGCAGGAAGTAGTGGGGACAGCGACGGTATTGCAGGCAGGAGATCAGCTGCAGGAATATGCCATTCAAACGGTCCGCAATGCAGCACTCGTCCCACTCAATGTCGCGCGGATGCTTCTCGCACTCGTAGAGCAGCAGATTCTTCAGATGATACGCCTGGATGGGATTGCCGGGCAGTTCCAAGTGACGATCACGCAGCGTCTTCAATATGCTCAGGCAGCGACGACGGCAGCCACCTTTGAAGATGCCCATCAGTTCCCATCATCCTCTCATCTCTCTCTCTCTCTCTCTCTCCATCTCTCTATTGAGCCCCTTCTCAGTCTCCTTCTCTCTCTCTCTCTCTGTCTTTGTCTTACCTTGCAGCAATCGATTCTCGGCCTCAAAGAAGCTCAGTGTCCAAGCATCGCCCTCCATGCTAGCCGCATTGTTGTTCTTGTTTTGCATAGTGATGCTCTCCTTGGACAACAGATCGAATCCCTCCGTCTTCACCTCCCCAACGAGATCGGGATGCGGCCAGGGTATATGGGCCAGAGGCCAATGCGCTGCCGAACGTGGCCAAATGCCGGAACATTTGAATGCTGGCGTTATTTGCACCAGATAACGCTCCCAAATGCGCAACTTCACCTCGCTGGTGTCGCCGACCACCTTTACCATGTCCCGATAGATGCACTTGTCGCATGCTTGCGCCACCAGCGTCTGGAATCTGGAGCGTATCTTTCGGGCCGACAAGTAACCAGATGCCGTAATGAACTCCACCCACAACGACATGGATCGCTTGCGTCCATCGCTCAGCTTGAGCACCGCACAGCCCGGCAAGGTGCCATCGTCGACGAAGTTAAAGACGCCCATCTGGTTGAGGTAGAGCGCGATCTCGAACTCATTCGGCGATATAACCTCAACGCCCTCGAACCTGCAACGGAATGGAAAACAGAGCACAGCGAGAGCATTACTACCATCGATGTTTGCCTAATCTCTAGCTAGATATATATACCACAGAAAGCGTTATCGATTGGTCAATCCTAAAGGAGCATTTGATCGATCAGCGATTATTCCCGTGACATGTTAGTATTCAAGAAACGAAGATTCTATCCAAAATATAGATTTATTGAGTTTATTTGCTATACCCCATAATGTCTGGCTAGATGTATACTATATAGTATTTCTGCTCTTATCCGATTGTTGCTGATATCGAGGCTGTTCTAAAGGAGAATTCAATCCAACAACGATTGTTGCCAAAAAGCTAATAAAAAATTTCCAATCTTGCTAGAAAACCGACATGGATATAAAACATTAGAAAACCTGTATATATAGATAAACAGAGAATTTAATCGATCAACGACTAGCGCTATGAAACCTATTAAAAAAAACTAGCTAATAAGTGATTGCTCCGATGAAAGCTATAAGATTAAATAAATTGGATGAGTGTAGTTGTGATATCGTTAAAATAAAAACGGTTTTATTCCAGATCTTCCATTTCGGTATGAGAAGGTCTTTAGGATACATGAATTTTTATAGTAAATACGATTTGGCAATAATCGTAGTGGCTCAAGCCAAAACTTAAAAAAATATCCAGCTAGCTGGCACTGTTCAAAATCGTTTTATATATATACATATGGATGCAGGGAAATCTGTTTTAATATATATACCCGCCGTGCACTGCAAGTACATTGCAAGTTTTTCCTCTCGATGTAATCCTTTGATTTCATTTCGAGACCTTCTCGTATTCCCCTTGTATCCTCCAACTGGCTGCTCCAATTGGATCTGCGTAATTCGGGCGTCTGACGGCTGTCATCGCAGCACTCACTGTGTGGCCCTCGTATCTGGCTCGCAACTGCTAACAGGCAAAACAACAACAGCAACAACAACAGCAACAACAACAACAACAAAAACTGAGATCCTCAATCGGATAAAACATGCAATGTCATTGCTGTCAAGTCATGCTCCTCAGTTCCTGCTCAATATCGATGATTACGCCTGGCGCACAAAACGTGACACGGCTCAAGTTGGTAGATATATATATATATATATGTATATAAATATTAATTAAATATATAATATTTAATTAGATCTTCATTTAGGAATGAATAACACCTTAATAAATAGAGTTCTTTATATGTAACCTTCTGATGTTATAGCTTAAGCCGTGGCTGTGTTAACATATGAATTTCAGATATTTGGGGTTCGATATTGGAGCATTTTACAGTTAGTAACTGAATTTTCCATTTACATTTGTTTTTTTGTAAGAGCTTGGACGATTTGCATTTCAAAATATTCAATTATCAACCGATTTGTTAATTGCTGATATTGGCCTATATTGTATGGTCAGAGCGTCTTTAAGTGTGAAAAAATGTTGATAATTCTAGAGGAATTTTAGACTGCTTGAAAATATGATCTGTTTCCCTTACTCGAAGCACAATGTAAAGCATCGATGTTTCTTTGGTTTTGTGGTTGATAATGGGTTGATCGATTCAACTCACCTGCCATTGCATTCGACCAGGCTGGAAATGAGGCGTGGCTCCTGCAGTTCCACCTCCTTCAGTATGGCCTGGACAATCTTACAGATCTCCCGGATCGCTGTGGCCGTCTTGAAGATGCGAGTTTGGACGCGTTCCGCATAGAAGCGATTCAGCTGATAAATCATGCGCGACTGGGCGGCCATCATGTCCGGCGGCACCAGCATATTGCTAACGATGATAGCGATGATAACGATGCCTGATTCCCAGTCCCAGTTCAGATCCGTATGCGGATCTAGGCGGCAAACTACAAACGTGAACAGACGTCAGGCGTATGCCAATTATTTGAAACTGCAAGCGTTAACCAAAATCGGAAACGGGGTAGTCGGTTAGGAGTAGGAGGAGATGGAAGGAGTTGGAGGAGATGAGGGAGATGGAGGCACTATAGGCGACACACAATACACACAGAAGACAAAGGAACAATTCAATTGTGAGTTACGGTTGACAGCCCAAAGTGGCAACAATGGGATAGCAACAGCCAACTGGAGCACAACGAAATCGCCTTTTTTTCTTCTGTTTTCTGTTTCGCGTATCTATCTGGGCTGGGATGTATCTGTAGCTGTCTCTGTAGCTGTAGCTGTAGCTGTATCTGCTTGCGAAAATCAGGCGGATTAGCAACGATTGCGATTGCGATTGCGTTATTGGTTATGCATTATCCGTAAACCGGGAATCAGACTCGGAGTCCAAGTCGAAGTCGGAGTTGGAGTCGTAGTCGTGTCTTGTCCTCTTGTCGTGCCGTGCCTGTCGAATGCGATGCCAACAAAACACTCGATACTGCGATTCAAGCGAACAGATACGCGAAAAAAAAAATTGTTAAACCGCTGTCGTCGTCGGCGTCAGAGAGTCAGAGTCGATGTTGCCGTTGTAAATCTCGCGGATATTTACTGCTTGGATATATAAAGCAGTCGGCCCCAACCCAAAACAAAAAAAAAACATAATAAAAAAATGTTGCAACTCGTTGTTGACTCTTCTTTTTTCTCGCTCTCTCTCTCTCTCTCTTTCTCTCCCTCCATCTCTGTCTCTCTCTCTCTATCTCTCTCGCTCTCTATCTGTGCCTTTATCTCTGCCTCTCTCTCGCTCTCTGTGCATATCCGCCATCTCATGAATGGAACTATAAGTGTACACCCACAAATGCAGCTGCAGATACGGACACAGCTACTGCCACAGCTACACTGTACAAAATTGGTCCTTAGCCAACATTTGAAATCCCACCAGCAATTAAATCTCGGGCTTGATTTCCCATTTCATTCAAACTTTACCAAATCAATAACGTTTTCTTAAAGTATGGTTTTTTTATGGGCTATATTCGAGTTGAGAAAAACTCTTCTTCCAGTGTTGTATATATTTAACATTTTTCTAACTATTCTCAGAAGGTATTCAAGTCACTCAAAACCAGGAATTGTAATCGCAGCATTGCTGATTGAAATTCAAAACCAAAAAACGGAACCATAACTCAACATTAGTTTATTTGAAATATTTATTTTATATTATAGTTTTTCCATTCCTTTCTAATATTTGAAATTAATTTTTTTTTTGTTATTATTTTATTATTAATGAGAAAATTGAAGTCCAAAACTATTCGATAAATTAATTTTAATATATTTTGAAACGGCATACAAATTATATTAATAAATTATATTTATACAAATTAAATTATTATTATGATTGCTTAGAAAAAATGTAGTAAATAATTGACGGTGTAGCTATAGCTGCAGATGCCGCTGCAGATACAGAGAGAGCTGCAGATACTGCATACAGGATACACCGATATGGCCACAGATACAGATGCAACTGTCAACGTGTCACGTGACAAGTCTCGTGCCAAGCCCTGGCGAAATTCGCACGTAAAAATCGATGAGATACTTGGTCTTTGTAAATGTATCTGTGAGATACACAACTGCTCGGGCAGCACAGGCAGCAGGAACTGCTGACTAATCACACGGAATGTGAAAGTATCTTTTTCTGTATCTACTGCTTGTATCTACGTGCGCGCGCGCGTGTGTGTGTGTGTGTGTGCGAGTGTGCTGTAGTCGGTATCTATGTGAGCGCGCTGCCGCATTGGCTGGAAACAAGCTCCGCCCACAAAACAAAAAAGAGGCACAAAGAGCCGTAGTTGCCGTCGGCCTGTGTCGCTCCGTCGGGCAGTCGCTGTCACGCTGCGGCAAACTCTTTGATGTCTCGCTCTTGCACACACACACACACACAGTGTTAGACTTGTGTGTGTGTGTGTGTGTAAATTTAATTTGTTAAATACATTTTGTGCCAGACGCCGTCGTACACGAATTGTGTGCAATAATTTATCTGAAATGTGCACTCATTTAGCAACGAGCAACGAGCAACGAGCAACCCTCGTCGTCGTCGTCGACGTTGTCGTCCAACAGCGATATCTTTATATCTCACGGATACACGAACACACAAAAGTTTTACATTTCACAGATACTCCACTCGCACAGCGTATGCAGCCAGCTCCACAGATCCACACATTCATAAATATGTCGCCTGGATTAATGTGCCAGTTGGCAATTTTTGACAGCGCTGTGTTCCAGCCAAACGAATGCCGTCTGTAATGCCCCCTTCCCAACTCTTACTCCTCCTACTCCTACTCACAACCCCCCCCCCCCCCCACCGCCCTTGCTCCTTGCTTCCTGCAACCACCCGTTTAACCCCCGGCCTATTGCAGGCTTATATTATATATTTACGTTAATTTTTTGTATGATCATGAATACATATACATATATCTTATTTACCTTACATTCCGTTTACACAGAGAGAAAACCTTGTCGAAAAGTCAGCGTTTAAACCTTACCCTAGGCATTTTTGTAGAATTGATTATCTTTCTTGGAAAACTAATTGAATGTGAGAATCGAATCGAAAAATCTATATCTATAAAATCTATATAAAATTTATATCTATAACCGGAATCAGAAGCACAAATTCCTCATTTATTATGGAAACTAGTGCTTCTAGTACCATAAAAAAACCGAATTCCGAAAAAAATGTGAAACGAATTCGTAAATTTGACCGGAACTTTTACGCTTCAAATACCGAAACCGGAAACCGATTTGGCACCCTGTTTTTCAATTTCGCAAATCATCTTCAATTTAATATTTTTAAATAGTTCGTGCTTAAGTCCAACCACTTAGCAGACAATACATTGTCTTAGTTGTCCAACTAATCTATATTTTAATTAAGTATGACAAAAATCAGAAATAATAAATTTAACATGGCAATTTTTTTTTTGCTGTGTATATAGAATTTAGCTCTAAACGCCTCCTTCCCCCCACACCTCCCATCAGAGTCATAAGAAAACATTTTTTAAAAGACAAGTGTTCCGCATTATCATCATCATTGTGGTCCAAGCAGACAGACAGACAGACAGACAGACAGACGAACAGACAGAGGAGACATTTGAGGCAGATCAAAGCATTCGTAAAAATTAGTTTTGTTCCTTTCAATTAGATGGAAATCTTTTGCATTTGGCACTAATTCAAATTGATAGAAACATAAACAGAAACCAAACAGCACATAAAACATAAAACAAACAAAACCGGATGATAACCAAAGACAACAACAAAATCGAAAAAGAAAATAAAATAAAACTTATGTATATAAAATAATGAACATCATGCATATCTAAATATCTTTGAAGAGAAGCTGGCAAGGAAACATTTTATATGGAATCAGGTATAGTCAGCAAATATATTATGAATATGGCCGAAAATAATTTAAATATTTGCTGTAGATTAGAGATAATATAAGTGAAATAAAATATGATAAGCATGATCGTTGTTTCCCTAACTTAAGCAGTCCTTAAACTGACCCATTCTTATTCTACACTTACTTAAGAAAATTGGAACAGTGAATGGAATATGTTAAGGCCAAGGATTCTAACAGGAAACTGGACCACAATTTTACCAATTCAAATTCAAATTTGGAACGAAATTCAGGTTACTTTAACCGATGTTATTAGTCGAGATAGAAATGGAAAGAAAACGGAATCGAATAGCGATAAAAAATATGGAACGAATTAATAACTTTGACCCGAACCTTAACACTTTAAGTAGACAAAAACGAACCGGAACCGAACTTCGATTCAGTTTGACAGCCGGGTTCAAGCTCTCAATATGCTAAGGTACATCTTTCTCAATCTCTTTCTCTTTCTCAGCCGCTTCTCTTCTTCTTCAGTTCCATTAAAGAACGTTAGTTAAATACCAAATATAACTCAGTAACTAATTGGGTTATATCAGCCAAAACAAAACTTATCAGAGCTCAATTTGTAAATGTTTTGTTTAAGTCAGCTGGCTGAAGTGCGACAGAGATAGAGCGACAGAGAGAGAGAGAGAGTATAGTCAAAGTTGTCAACGGCATATCAGTCTTGTTCCCCGTCTTCCTCCCTCATCTTCTTCTTATTAGAAGTATACATATATATATATATATATGCATGCTGTGATTTACGATTGTCTATTGGTTCTCAATTTGATTTCTTTGGGGAGTGGATCAGTGAAGGATCGCGACCAGGTGGGAGCGGTTCTTTCCAACATCATTTGGCGGGATTTCCACACGCATAACCAGCAAGCGAGAGAGGGAGAGAGGGAGCGAGAGGGAGCGAGAAGATGATATGTATTCAGATAGGCGCATATCTGCATAAATTTGAAACAAAGGGCGACACAGACAGGCGGACAGCGGGACAGACAGCCAGACAGACAGCGAAACAAGCACAAATGGTAAAAAGTGGAAACGAGCATGTACTATAAACTTGTGTGTGTGTGTGTGTGTGTGTGTGTGTATGTTTTTCCCGTATTTATATATCTCTTAGATCTTGATGAAATTTGAATATAATTTATGTGCAATCGTCGCGTTTTTCGGTTGGTTTATTTGCTCTACCGGTGATGGCTCTTGGTTCTTGGTTCTTGGCTCTTGGCTCTTGGCTCTGCCGCCTTCTTGCCCCTTGTCAAAGCCCCTGTCCGTATGCGGTACGTACCGTAGTACGGTCTGTTGTCCGGGGTCCGGGGTCCGGTTCGGTTTCGGCTCTTCGGGTCCCAAATGAAGAACGATCCATCCATCTAAACGTTTGTCACTTGCTGCGTTGTCGCCGCAACGTTTGTCTTTTTGTTCGCTCCGTCAGCTCTGCTCCTTCGTCTCTTTTGTCTTTACTCTACTGCCTCTACTGCTTCTTCTTCATCTTGCTGTTGTTGTTGTTATTATTATTGTTTTAAAAAGCGTCACCGACACCGTCGTCGCCCGCTCCGACCATTGACCATCAACGCAGTCGTTTATCTTGTAGATATATCAAACCTGTCCCTCTGTCTCTCTGTCCCTCTATCTCTCCGTCTCTGCGTCTGTCTGTCTCTCTGTCTATCTGTCCAGCTGAGCAACTCAACTCTCTTTCCTGACTGCTCCAAGTTTCTATGGCCAAGAACAATAACTAAATTTCACACGCTTAGGAAGAGAGCCTTGTATCTCTCTTCCTAAGCTTAGTAATTATATTTTATTCTCTGAATTGCAAGACTTCAAAACATTTTGATTTTGATTTGAAATTGCATTATCTTAAATACACTATTCCTATCTCCACATTACATATGTTTAAGTAACATTATTCGCTTAATGTAACTATATATATAAAGGATCGTAGCACACAGACTCCAATAATAATAATAATAATAATTAATAATAATGATAAAAATGGAAAATAATAATAATATTTATATCAGGCAATATTGACAAATCAAAATAAAATAATCTTTTCAGAGTCGATCTTTACTTGCACCATTTCTTAACTGTTTTTATGGCTGCTGTTGGCAAATGCGAATATAAATTGAATGCTTGCTTTTGGTGACTGTTAAATCAGTGGGATTAATATGAAAAGCGCCATTTGCAAATCAGTTCGATGACAATTTGTCATTTCTCATTTGTTGATCTCTGCACATGTGCTGACCTTATATGAACTAGTCCCCAATCCACAATCTACACACCCTCTCCCCTCTCTCCAACCACCAAGCCCAGCAGCATTTTCAATGCAACCCTAACGTTTCCCTCGGAGTCTTTGGCAATGCAAAAATGATTCGCTAAGCGGATTTGCGTTTAACATTCGAGAGTCATTAAACCCGTTTATGTGGTTGCATGCACCACACACACACACACACACACACGGACACACGCAGACACACATAAGTAAATCCAGTGTGGACATCAATGAAATAATAATAACCGTAAGCCTTGCGCTTTTTGCTTAAGTACAGGTGACATTTGACTACTTTATTGAATTATGACAGCGAACAAATCAGCGACACGTATCCACAGTCAAGAGTCGGGAGTCGGGCGTCGGGAGTCGGAACCCGAGATTGGAGCCGCCAGTGTCCTCAAGCCACGCATTGAGTGGCCCCCAAAACGGTCAATCAGATTTCTTCTTTATACTTTGTCTCTTGATTTTCTGTTACTTTTTTATAACTGGGTGCAGGTTCTGTCTTCGCTTCTCAGTTCTCAGTTGTGTTCAGTTGCTCATTACGCATGCGCCGCGTTGCGTTCCTGGAACGCGCATACGGCCGGGGGAGGAGTGTGGGGGAACGGGGGGTGATATGGCGGGGGCATGATGATCGAGCGATCGTCTCTGATCAAAACTTCAGACTCGACGGCAACTCTCTGGACATTGCCTAGTTGCGTACATGTGTTTCGCCTTCCACTGTTATGGAATACTAATTACGCCAGAACAGGGAGCGAACCAATCCCCACCCCCCAACCCCCCATTAGTGTTGACAAACATTGGCTAAAGAAGCTAAAAAGGAAAAAAAGTTGTAGAAATGTTGAGAAAATTGCTTCAAGTGATTTCCAGCCGCTTTTATTGACAGCTCCAATTTTCAGAAAATTTAAATAAATAATATATTTTAAATAATAGAAGTAAAAAAAATGAATTAACCAAATCTGAAATTGCTTCGACATATACATATGTTAAAACATGCGTTCAAAGTTTCTATAAGTCGGATTTTTTTTTTGTGGCAGATGGTTTTTTGAGTCAAATTATAAAATTGATGTAAGCGCTTTCAATATTCGCAACATTCTTACAGCTTTCGGTGTATTTGTGAGAAATCAGAGTTTTTAGCGGATATCAGTTATTTATTTATCTATTTTTTATTGTAAATCTAATCAAATCAATCAATATATAATTAAAGTTTCAAGCTGCACGTAAGCCCCAAATATTAAATATGTTTCTTGAGGTTCGCGGTCATGTTAAATTAAAAAAGAGGTCACTAAACGAAAGACAAGTAAACCATTATTTTCAATTGGCCTTAAAGCATTCTTAGCAATTTTCATAGATTTTGTTTACCTCTAGAAATGGCCAAAATGACAACACTGCTCCCAAGCTCACCGCTCAACACGTTGGCGATCTCTTAACTTACGATGTTGACGACAAGTGCACGCTAATCACGCAATGGAGAGGGAGAAAAAAAGAGAAACGGAGAGAGAGAGAGAAACGGAGCGAGAGAGGGAAAGGGAGAAAGGGAGGGAGATGCGTATCGTTAACCAAGCCTGTCATTTTGCTTAAGGTTAATTTCAAAAAAATAATATCATAATTTATTGTTACAGCTCTACCTCTCTCTCTCTCTCTCTCTCTCTCTATCTCTGTTTCTTCAACCCATCTCCCCATGTCTCCCTCACTCTCTCGCTCTCACTGAGTTCGCATTGATTCTCATTGCAGACACGTACTCGAAAATCGATCTCAATTTCGTAGTTCAGATATCACGCGCAAACAGCTCGTTGTTGTTGTTGTTGTTGTTGTTGCTGTTGTTGCTGTTGATTGTCCCTTTTGGCCACGTTCCACATAGTAGTCGTCAGACCCTATTCCCAATACCCTTCCACCTCCGCCTGCCCCTCACCTGTGTATATATACATTTATATATGGCCAATATATATGCGGCGGCCCTTTTCAAGCTCGGCGATGATCACGTTGACATTTTGCTTTGGCGATTCCAACTGCGGCATGTGGTGGATGCGGGTGGCAATACGAGGGGGGAGGGAGGGTTGGGCATAGGAGGGGAAGAGGGCTGAGACGTTGAGAACTGGGAGCTGGGGTCTCGCTGTTGACATGTCGCTTGGTTGTGATTGATTTAGGGCTGCTTGGCTGCTTTTTGTTTTCCGCTGAAGCGCAGCCGTTTGAACCCATTGTTTTTAACCAAAAATGGGCGTACGATTGTCAGAGAACAAAAACAAAACAAAAAACAAAAAAAAAACCAACGACGACAACAAACAAACGTGCGTCAGTGCAACAGCAACAGCAACAGCAACAACAACACTGCAATTGGATTTGAGTTTGAGTTTTGGTTTAGGGTTTGGTTTAGCTTTCGATGATTAAATTGATAGCGCTGGATTAATGCCATTTATATATACACATAATGCATGTCATGTGATTGAGAATGCGATCTAATATGCCCGATAAGCCACAATCCAAACAAGAGTTAATGGAAAATAAAATTAAATTATATACAATTTTGTGCTAATAGTTTAGTGTTTAGTGACATCTTTTTAGAATTCAAATTTGTTATTTATACTCACATGTAAAATAAAAATAAAATAATTACGACTTGAGCAGGGAAAATACATTTCTGATGTATTCATAGTTAGCAAGCTAATTAATGAATAATAATTAATAATTGTCTGCTCTCAGCAACAATTGTTAACTTCGGGCTATGTTTTTTTACTTAAGCCGCCATCTTCCTCAAAAGCTTAAGCATCCGATTATTTTATTATCTGTATTACCATCAACAATAATAATAATATGCATATTTAACAAGCTTCAAGTGAGTTAAGAAATAACTTGACGACACGATTAAAGTTAATTATGCTTGCATAAATATTTGACACTTTAGTTTTATAATGGCTTAATGCATCTTTATGAGAAGCTTCACAATAACAGCTAGTTAAAACCAGGGTCTCAAACCGGAACCGGAACTGCAACTATATCAATTGAAAAATTGAACAATTTTATACATATATATATATATATATATATATATGTATAGAACTATAGCGATACTGGATCCGATATAATATTCCAATTGACAGCCTGGTTAAACCAATCGCTTGAAAGCGTTTACCAGATGTTATACAGGGTATTATTTACCGCTTAAAGAGCTAAATATATATTTGTATGGCTGGAATGAATGTTTTGCTGGTTAACTGAAACCCTCATCGTCGTAATTACGCCTGCCATGTAAGCGATTTTAGCATTTATTTATTTTTAATTTTCTTCGTTTTGTTTTTTTTTTTGTTGTTTTTGGCTGCTTAAAGCAGTTTAAACAGTTGCCTCAGCTGGCTTCCCACTGCTGCTGTTGCCGTTGCAGCTTTGGTTGTTGGCTGCCTTGCGGCGCTTGTGGCTTGCGAGCGTATTAAATTAATATTTGCTTTTTTGTCAAAAGCCTATAATCAAGCACCCTGGCGATGACAGGCTAAAGGGTCCCTAATTACAGCTTGTTAACCTGATGCAACGGCCACACAGGTCGTCTCTCACTTGGCTCGCGTTTACTCGCGTCTCCCAACACCCCCCTCAACCCGGCCTCACCCGGCCTCCTCAGACTACCGACTCCCGATGCCCGATTCCCGATTCCCGACTGCTCGTCTCTCAACTCAAGCAAGCTTCGATCAGCAGAATTGGGAGTGTGCCCGACGTGCAGATTGCCTGGGCCCAGCCTTGCTTGCTAAGAAAAACAAATCCAAAATACATTTTCTGTTCTAATAGGTTAAGTTGTGCAATTGACTTGACATTTTTCTCGACGTTCTATTCTGTTATGGTATTATTTGTAATCTCATAATATGGAATTATGACACTTCTTCAAAGTATTTTCGGAATTCGTTGTATTTTGTAGCTGATTTTGATTTTAAATTTCAATTGATTAACGATCAGTTTTCGGTTTGAAGATACTCTCTTATTTATATTCCGATTTTCAGTTATGTTATGTATGCCTGCCCATCATCAAGAGTATAGGGTATACAAAAGAAAAAAAGTGCCTGCCTCCGTTTGTTGCCTCATTCCGTTTATGCTAAGTGGGAAGCGCCGACGCAAGCGCAGCTCGCAACGGCGACGTCACGTCACATCACCCGGCTCATCTCATTTGGCGGGTTTAATGCACCCCGCCCCCTCCACCTAAGCCCCTGCCCAATCCCTTCCCTTCGCTGGTTGTCAGTGAGCCGTTTGCAGTTTGATTGAAGCCCGCAAATTAAAATGGCCAACTGTGGCTGTGGCCCACGAATGCAATTCTCACGATTTCGCGTCATTTGTTCATCATTTGTGTTCCACACACACACACACACATTGAGAGGGAGAGAGAGAGAGTGAGAGAGAGAGAGAGAGAGAGAGAGAGAGACAGAGACAGAGAGAGAGTCGCATCATCATCATCTTGTAAGCGATTCATTTGGGCGTTTGCAACACACAAGATGCCCAGATTCCAAATTCATGATCTCTGATCCCCACATCGCCACATCCTCGTCCAGCTGCAAGATTCAAGATGCGAAATTCCACAGCGCAAGTCCGGTTTGTAGCCAGCGCCTGATCAAATTAACCATTTAAATAAAACATTTGTTTTGATTTTCGCATAAAAAAACTAAAAAAGTGGTGCTCCGGGATGCGGGGAGGGGCAGATAGGTGCACAGCGCGAGATGGTGATGCCGGTTGACAGGCGTACACACAAATCCACGTCGTTGGTAGCTGATGCTGCTGGCTGAACTGCAGTTCCATTCTCCGTCTCCATCTCCATAATGATCATACTTTAAGCTTTTGAGGAAACTTTAATTCCAGATTATCACAGCATTTACTCGTACTTAAAACCCGTGCACAGCAGCAAGAGCACATTCAATCTGTTCAATCTGTAGAACTCTCCAAAATGATTATACTTAAAAACTACGCGTTATTGAAGCGAAAATATCTGGATGTTAACATGGAACCTAAACCGATTTTAATTCCGAACTGGAACCGCAATTCAACATTTTTGTTAGAATCAGTTAGAGGAACTGATATTTCAGTTAATATCTATAATATGGATGTAAACATTAAGACCAATACCTGACTTAAGCCGGATCCTTTACACAACTAGTTTTACCCAAGTTTAAGTAGATATAGGATTAATCGGCTTTCCTTTATTCTATATACACATGTATTTGATATTGTACAAATATATATAGATTACACAATATATAAATATATATATACATATTTATAATATAATTAAAAATGATATCTTATGTAATTTCAGTATCAGAAATGATCGATATAAAGTCGTAACTTAGTTTGTAATCAAATGCTGATCAAGCAAATCATAAAATACACGTTAAGTAGCATTATCAAAAAATGCGTACTACGAAAATAAGCGGTTATAACAAATTGTGTGTTCAAGATGTGATTATGAGATGTTCATAAAAATGTGCTTCTGGCTTTAAAATGAATATAAATTGCATCGAATTCATTAAGACACGATCCAAAAACAAACAAAAAACAACAACAAGATGGCTAACAAATTGGCCTGAACTGACGTCTGGTGATGATGATGCCAATGGACAGGCGACAGCTCGAAGTGATTGTTTATTTTGGGGCACAAAGGAGTCAAGCGATGGGCTGGGCTAAGGTGGGCTGGAGGGGGGAACTATCATTTATTAATTGTTCTTTAATTTGTGTGGGAAGCAACGCATTGTTGCCGCTCTTTCCCCCTCTAACCAAAAAAAAAAAACACGAAATGAAAAGCAAAAAGCTAGAAATCAAATTATCAAAATAAATAAATAAATAAAATAAAACCAGCGACCGCAAACAACAACAAATAATAAATAAATTTAATTTAATTTTTTGTGCTCATATTGAAATGCAAATTAAATGCGATAAACAACAACTCATTAAAGGCGCAACTAACTGGCTAATGACCCGATACGAAAGACGCTCCCAATCTTAACGCCCCAACTGTAGACCAACAATCAGCAGCTAACAGCTAAAACTTAACAAAACCGGCCAGAAAAAAAGACGAACGCCCACAGAAATGAGGACTTTCAAGCAGGTGTAAAAATTATGATGCCTTGGACTATTCAAAGAATTTATAGAGAGACTTTTCAGACTCGTCTCTTCTAATAAAAAAATGCACAGATGATATTAACTAATTCAATATTTCGAATCATATTCAAATGCTGGAATTTGATATGTCATCTGATAACTATATGGAAAGACATGGGTTTCGATTACATACATATATGTCTTACAAATTTGTTGTTAGTAAAATCTATGCTGAAAATAGGGCAAAATATCCGATTTCAGTAAGCAAAGGCAAAGATAATGAATGCGAAATATTGGTGGTATTTAAACTCGAATGAAATACACACCAAACCACGAACACTAGGAGTCTTTCTATATATATTTATATTTAGTTAATTCTCCATTTAATATGTATCTATATATAAATAAAAATGTCGACTTTGTGTTTTAGTTATGATTACTTCATTTGATGAACTGGTTCAAGCTGCCATTTGAAGCTAAACAATAGATCGAAATAATCTTATAAATATTCAATATGACAACAATGGCACTCCTTCGAGTTGGGGACAGATATTCCAATTATGTATAATCGAAACTCGTACAAGCATAAATCAGTTCGAAAACAATAAAATAAACTTGATATTTTATAGTACTACGTACATAGTATAAATAAATGGAACAACAGTTAATGCCATAACAATAATAATAACAATAACAATAACAATAAAGCGTAAGAGCGAGAGAGTTGTAGCAGAGAGTGCTCGACTTGATGATGCCCGGTTAATAGTTGGCTACCTTAATGCATAATAGACATATTAATAATCTAGAAGTAATCTACTGATAATTATTGGATAGTTAAGCTAACTTTAATAACTTGCCAACTATGGCACACACCTCTATGATACTCTTTCTATAAACATATAAAATGCAGGGTATTTGCTTTAAGTATAATAAAAAAAAAGTGAAATAAATAAATTTATTAATGGCATTAAATTTAATTTGACTGTTATGTTTGTTGCTTGAAATTGAAACTCACACGTGATCCAAATGCCAAATGCCACAGTATGCGCCATCAATCCATCAATCAGTCAATCGCCGCTTTAACTTGGCCCACAGCCATCGGTCAGTCAGTTTGCGCTAACTCAGTCTCAAAGTGGGCCGCCACATCAGAACAAATATACAAATGTTCATATAAACATTTTGTATATTATGGCCATGTTGGGCCATCATTTTGCGACATTTGATGTAAAGTTTATTGCGCTTATTGTTAGCTGTCTGCAAAATTTGCTTAATGTGCCATTAAAATGCGAAGCGTGTCGACAAAACCGATCGACTGTCAGGCATGGACATATAGTACATATATTCCCGTTGCTGTCCTCTCTGCTCTGTGCTCTGCATAACATCGGGTAAGCAACGCTTCGACCTCAAAATCGTCTCCCAAACGACGACGATGACGACGACGACGGCGACGACGACAACTCAAAAAACATCAAACATCAAAGTACCGCCCCAAAGAACCACCCGAAGCCAAATTATTATTCAGTCTATTGTGTTTGCTTTTGAGAGCAATAATATAGCTTAAAGTCTATATAGCGTAATTGAAAGAGCTCTTTATATGCTCAGCATGTCATGTTCAGCAGCTGTTAATAAATACAGCACATTGCGTTTATTCACATTTGATAAACAAAGTGCTCTTATTAACATAAAACCAATAAAGAAAGTGCATTGAAAAGGGTATAATGAAGTTGTGCAAAGGTATGTAACAGCCAGAAGGAAGTATCTCCGATCCTATAAAGCATGTTCATTCTTGATCGGAATCAACAGCCGAGTCGATTTAGTCATGCACCAGAGAGACTGAAGACTATGCATATCCAGTCTAATGCAGTTTATCGATAGCTTACTGTTTTTTCCCAATATCGATCAAAATCGATTAGCAATTTTTTAAATTTTAAGTATTGTCGTCTGTATAAATGTTGTAAGGGTAGGCTTAGAAAAACAGATGAATATCATATTTTATATTTGGCTCCTCTGTAAATAGACACATATACATACATTCATACATCAATTCATACTTACATTTATTAATTCATACATACATACATACTTACCTACAAACATGTAAGCTGTAAAATTGGTAAAGTATCCTAGACGAGCTCTCTCGACTGGTGTATTCTTAGGTGTTCAGAGTTAGGCAGGTTCACATAGACGTTTCACTGTACACAAGGTAAGGTCATTCGCTGCTAATTGATTTGTTAAGCAGCCTGCAATGAACAGCGATTGCTACTGACGATGCAACTGACGTTAACTAGCTGTTACTACAAGTCAAGCTATTATTAACATTTAAAAGCAATAATTAACAGTTGCAGGCAAAATGTCAACTGGATGGAAACATCTCTGTTGACGTATGTTGAAAGCTGGAAGTAATTCAAATAATAGCATTGGCTAATCATCCGTTATAAAGGCTAAATGCAACTCTGAAATATATTTTTTAACGGCTTAACAATAAAAAATTCGATGGAAATTTGTTTTGAAAAAAACGCAAGTTTTTATTGACTAAACTCACAAGAAAAGCAAAAACACAAATAAATAATTTAAACAAAAAAAAAAGATGGTTTTCAACTTTATCTTCAACTTCATCATTGACCTTAACTTAAACTAAATACTTTAGCTAATTTTATTTGCCGCTTGGCAAAAATGTTGTGCGCAAAAAAAATTATTTATATACATATACATATGTGTATATATACATATATATATATATATATATATATAAATATATATTTATATATGTGATATTTAGGTATAGTTAATTATTTGATAAAAGTACTTGGGTTTTGTGCGTGTTTATGCTGCTGTTATTGGGTATTATGTGATAGATCTATGTAGGTTTATATATACGTATATACTATATTGTATTTATGTGTCTATATCATTTAAATATAGGAAACTCTGTAAGCGGCGTATACTTTTCAAAAGCACCTAAGAACTAAACAACTTACGCACTAACAAAATATCAAATAGTATTTGGGTTAAAATTTCCGAATTATGTAGTGTACCTCTCTGAGCGTTTACCCCCAGTGTGTGTGTGAGTGTGTGTGTGTGTGTGTATGTGTGTGTGTTCGTGTGTGTTTCTGTGTATCCCCAACTACACTACCGACCATTTCTAATCCGTATATGTCCACATTATGCGGCTTTTGCTTCTTAGCTCGTTTTGTCCACACGCAAAATATACAAAGTAAAAAAAAAAAGAAAAAAAAAACACACACACACATTTAGTTTGCCAGGATCCCTACAACTCCTCCAAACAGCGGACATTGGTCAGCATGATGCGTGTGAGGCGCCAGACCTGCTTGGCGGCATTCTCGAGAGCCCCCGGTGACTTGCCCTTGAAGAGATCCATATTGGGCAGGAAGTAGTGCGGACAGCGTCGGCACTGCAGGCACGAGATCAACTGCAAAAATATGCCATTGATGCGATCCGCAATGCAGTTCTCCTCCCACTCCATCTCCCTCGGATGCTTCTCGCACTCGTACAGCAGCAGCGTTTTCAGATGGTACGACGTCACAGGATTGCCCGGCAGGTCCAAGTGACGATCGCGCAGCGTCTTCAATATACTAAGGCAACGACGGCGACTGGCACCTGCAACAAAATACACCAGATACAATTCAATAAAGTTTCGGTTTTGTGCATAAGTTAAGTGTCAAATCCTTAAAAAAAAATATATATATATTAATTGCAAAATAAAAAACATTTTAACTTGAAGTCTAATGGAAAAATTGAACTTAAAATATATGTACAAGAATACTCTAGTCGAGAGAGCTCGACTGACTGATATTCTGCATAAGTCTATTCTATATATACATATATACATATGTATATCTATATGTGCATGTATATATATATATATGTATATATATGTATAGCGCTTTCTGCTGTGTAACTTGGTATATATGAAAATGCGATTCATACCGCATTTTTAAAGCAAGTTTTTACAGTTGATCAATATTTTGTGTAGGCTTATACACTCCCACTTAGAATGATATACCCGAAAAAGTATAGTTTTTATTGCTATCGAAAATCGATTTGTAACGATATTTTCGATGTGTTAAACTTTATAAAATTAAATTAACTCGAAATGTTAAACGATTGTTTATATTTGAAATTTGAAGTCTCCAGGTCTTTTAGTCCCCGACATCGCCTTGTGCACACATACGGACATGACTAAATCGGCTCATCTATCGTTGCTTATCAAATACATATATACTTTATGTGGTTGGAGATTCTTTCTACTCTCTGGAACATACTTTAGCATACTTTAGCTTTACACCCATTTAATTAATTATAAATTGGTTCAGGGTATAAAAAGATAAATTTAAGGTGAGTTCAACTTGTAATTTGATATTACGGATTTGACATCCAAACGAAAAAACAACTTTCAATTGATAATTAAATTTAAAAAAAAAGCTTGTCGTTGACAGACTTGTATTGTTCGAAATTAACTCTGGTCAATTTGGCATGAAGTTTGTCCAAAACCTATCATAATACCCATTGAACAGATATACATATATATATATATATATATTGTTGGCCATTGATTCATTTGGGGCATGCATTCTAACTGCCCTATTACTCATATATATGGCACTCAAGTGTCCAAAATGGTTTGAAATGTACAAAAAGGCATTTGTGAAGTGAGATAACTGGGAGTATCGCAGACTAATCGAATTCAAGCAAACCGTATATTTAATTTGCTGATAGTTGACAATATTTGCCATATCGGCGAAATAACCCTCTTTCTGGTAATGTTCAAGGTGTGAACACACAGATCGGTAACTAGGCCTCGACTACAACTACAACTACACCTACGACAACGACTACGGCTACGATTACGACAACAAATATGTTGTGAACCGGTTTGATTGATCAACCCACACAGCAGACGTCATGCAGCACATAAATCATGGACTTGGAGTGTCAAGACCTGCTAATCTCAAAACTGTACCCCCGATAATCATGCGTAGGGCACGTTCATATATTCTGCTGTTATGGACTAAGGCACATTGCTGAATAACATGATGTTATAAAAATAATAAAAAAAATTATAAATTGAAACTAATTCTGAGACTTCAAAATTACTACGAAGTGATAAGCATAATCTAGCAATGGTTGGGAGATATATACATATATATATATATAGCTGGAGCTAATTCTACTTAACTCCCACAGGTGCAGGAGTTCTAATTCAATACAAATACCACCAGCATAAGAAATATGGCTTATAGATTTCAACTCCATTTGTATATTCTAAATAATGTCCAAAAGATAATAAGTAAGACAACCAAGAACAAATCTGATAAAACTCATCGATAAACAAATCCAAACTTAATAGATCACTTGTTTAATCGAGTTATGGGGAGTTTCTGCAATATCCCAAGAGCATAATGAATACTCAAACGAATGATCCCAGCAGAGATCTGATAAGAGTGACGGGCACCGTAATCGATATACGATATTGTGATATTGCGATAACGACATTGTAATCGATCCGAGTCTCAGTTAAATTATTATGCGACAGCGCATTAAATTAAATGTCAAGAAGATCGAACTAAGATCGGTGGGCTGAGGCAGATGGACTGAAAGACGAAGATGACAACAAGGAAAGCACCAGAAATCAATGTGAGGGCCTGGAGATTTGATTTCGATTTGGGTCTTTCGGTTAATTTTTATTTATTTATTTATTTTTGTTTTTTTTTTTGGTTGTTGTTTTTTGGATTTTGATATTCGCTTTTGTCGTCTCTGGTGGCTTTTTTTTGGGTTTTGTGTTGTTTTTACTTTTCTTAGGGCCCGAGCGTCGTTGTTTTATTTATTTGTTGACTTTATCTAATCGCCGAGATTTAAAATATTTATAAAATCGTTTAGAAATTTATTTATGGCTCAGGCATTGGCATTGTTGATATCTACTACAACAACAACAACAACAATAACAACAAAACCAGTTTGCCTGACTAAGCAACTTAACGGCCCTATTGCTATGGTAGCGACTGTGACTACGACTACAACTGCGACTGCGACTACGACTGCGTTTTATCTGGCTCTGATCAGCGGATTTGTGCGCGTGGAGACGCGAAGACATCAGGCCCAAAGACCGGCAAAATGGGCCATCCCATCCAATAGCTGAACGGAGCTCAGATTTATGAGCCGCTGCACACTCATAATCATATACGGGCCGTATCTCATTTCTTATCTCTATGCTCCGATAAACGGATGCGTTTAAGGCGTTTGTGAACTTCATTTAAGTTGAAAGTTAATTGAATCTGATTTGACTCTTCGAAGTGATCAATGAGCTTTAGATAAATACAAAAATATCTACACTTGAAAACAAAAATCGTTCTAAGCTGATAAAATCAAGATAGGTTCGACTTTGCTTGAAAAGTTAAGGGCAAATTGATTTGAAGCAAGCTTTCTATAATAAATTGTAAGTTTAGCTTAGAATAAATGAAAACTATCTTCCTATTAACAACAATTTTGCTTACATCATTGTTGCTTAGGGTAGAGATCTGTCAAAGGCATAAAAGATATGAACTTGTGATATTGTTTTTTATTCAAAACTGTACTCCAAGTATTTAAATTCGTGCAACATTTTAAAATATATCAAAAGTATGTCAAACATAACATTAACTAATTAAAATTATTTGAAAATGTCAACTGATCTATGAAAAAGACTTTGATCACGATCAGACATATAGAATCGTGATCGTGAATAACGATCGCAATCAGTTTTAAGAGAGAAAGGCTCAATTCACGTGTTTCCAAGCACATCTTATCGATTGGATCTAAGAAACTAATTTTGAGGATTCATGTCGCCAAGTGGCAAGTGGCATACATATAATTTGCTGCATGATCGTTGCCACCTGATTGTGCGTCGTGCTGCCAGATCGAATGCCTAATTTACAAGCAATTATTTTTGAAACTACACTCGCTGATTTGCTCGAAATAAATCAATTAAATTTAAGTGTGTCACTGATTGTAAGATCCACAGCTAACATAGGGTGTTTAGGGGGTCTACGGTTCAGTACCCGAGTTACCCACTATGCTAGATTTCTAGATTTCTAGCTTAATTTACAATCGGATAATATTTGTTTTTGTGACTGGGTTAAAAAGGTTTTTGGTATAGTGAAACAGGGGGAAATGTGTGTTGGGTTATAAAAAGAACAGTTTTGGGTATGCTATCAAATGCTTGATATATAATGCTTAATAATAAATGACTACATTCCAAAGATAAGAGTTTCCATTTTAAAAAAATATTACTGGCTCCTATATTAGTTAAATAAGTATTAATCTTGCAAGTTTTAAGGCTAAACACGAAATATTAAAATGAAACTGAATAAGGAAAAGTTTTGGACTTTATATTCAAAGCTAGACTATACTCAATGTTGGTACACAAAATTATACGAAAAATGTTAATAAATAGCTAACATAAAGTTTTTAGTTATTAGAGAGAAATATTTGAAGTATTATTTGAATACCTCTTTGCAATATCTTAAATGTGAAACGAAGATATTCCGAAATCGATATGGAAAACGAATATTTGTTTGCCGACGGCAACTTGAATTGAATTAAATGATTCGGATTTGAGATGGAGTAATTGAAATACTTATGTAGATGGGGTCAACTCACCTTGCAAGAGACGATTCTCGGCGTCCGTAAAGCTGAGCACCCAGGCATCGCCCTCCATGGCGGAGTTCTTGCCCTGGAGTGCAATGCACTCCTTGGAAAGCATATCGAAGCCCTCAGTCTTAACCTCTGCAACAATATTTGGATGCGGCCAGGGTATGCCCGGCAGGGGCCAGTGCGATGCTGAGCGCGGCCAGAGGCCGGCACACTTAAAGGCGGGCGTAATTTGGACAATGATGCGCTCCCTGATGCGCAACTTCACCTCGGTGGTATCGGCGATCATCTTGACAATGTCGCGATAGGCGCACTTGTCGCACGCCTGCGCCACCAGCGTCTGGAATCTGGAGCGAATCTTTCGCGCCGACAAGTAACCAGATGCCGTAATGAACTCCACCCACAACGACATAGATCGCTTGCGTCCATCGCTCAGCTTGAGCACCGCACAGCCCGGCAAGGTGCCATCGTCGACGAAATTGAGTACACCCATCTGATTCAGATAGATGATGATTTCGAACTCTGTGGGTGAGATCACTTCCAGTCCCTCGAATCGCCCATTGTAATCGTTGAGCGAGGATATGAAGCGTGGCTCCTGCACCTCGACCTCTTTGAGCACATCCTGCACGATGCGACAGACCTCCTGGATTTGTTTGTGGATCTGCGCCTTGCGCACCTGCACACGATCCGCACAATATTTGTTCATTTGATAGACCATCTTGGACTGTGCCGCGATCATGTCCGACGGCACCAGCATTATTGACCCGGGCGACGACGTCGTGATGCTTTTTATTCTATTTCTTTTGTTTTTCTTATTTTGTTTATTTTTTGTGAATTCAATTCGCTTTAGAAACAGTTATTTCTTTTATTTTCTTTTGTGCTTGGTTAAATTTCAATTTGACTGCTCTATGCGAAACTTCACAGATGTTGCATGTTTTTTTTTCTTCTCCGTATTTTGGGGGGCACAACACAAAAAAAATGTATAACAAAATTGCAATTGTTTTAAAATATTCTTGTTTGTTTCTTATTTTATTTTTTTTATATATTATCACGTTGCGAACGGAGACGGCGGCGGCTTTTTGTGTGTTTACGTATCACGTGTAGTCACAGTTTGAGTTGAGTTCGCACGCGTCGCAGTCGCAGTCACAGTCGCAATCACATTCGAGATGTCGCAGTCGAGTTCGAAGTCGCAGTCAACTCGTGTCGCGTGTACTCGCGCCATCAACTCCAAGACATTGACTGATTTCGTATGGCGTGCACGCCGCAAGAAAAGTATCCGCAGTCGCAGTAGCAGTCGCAGCGCTGCTGCCCAGTCTCCATCTCGCCATCTCCCCACACACATACGCACACATGAGTCGGCAGCCGGCAGACGTGAGTGCGAGCGTAATAGCACTACAAATCGCAATACGCTTGGACTGCTGCGCGCGCTCTCGCTCTCGCTCTTGCTCTTCCTCTTGCTCTCTCTCTGGTCGCTTCAAAGAGAGAGCACATAATGGCTGAGCGCGCTCTCAGCGCTCAGCAGGCGTGTTTGTGTATGTGCGCGTGTGAATGCGTTGGTTTCACTGTGTGTTTGTTTAATGCTCATTTGATTGTTTGTTTGTTTAATCAAAGCGCTATAATGGCGACCAGCTGAAAGAAAGCGAGAGAGGGACAGAGAGAGAGGGAATGCGTGTACTTTCACTCATTTGAACCCACACCTAAACCCACCCCAAAAATGCAACCACTCCGCAAGCCCCTTTTCGTTTCGCTTGCAAGTTTTCATTTGCTTCTGTTGCTGTTTGTCGCTTAGCTCCGCCCACTTTTTCGCTCACACGCATACAGGCACTCACATAGATACGCACTAATACAGAGAAACGTCGCTGTATATTTCTCTCTCTATATTTTGCTTGTATTTATTAGGGTTGTGCTTATGGGTGGTTTACTTGGCTAAGTTTGAATTGCAAGTATGCGTTGTAAATAGTTGTTGTTTTTTGCTGTTACTCGTATTACCAATAAATATCTGACCAAAAAGGCAGCTTAGCAGTGGCTATTTACACATGTGATTTATGCTGAAAAGTCTATTAGCCAACCCTTAATACTAAATTAAATAAATACTATTTTAAATTTTGAATTTTTTTGTGTAAAGCGAAATGCATATGTAGAATGTGTAACATAAACAACTATATTATACATACATGAAATAACGGTTTTTTTTTTAAGAAAATAGTACTTTAAATTAAACAGAGAAATTAATTACACAATAGGTCTATAAATATTGTGTAGTACATAAAAGATAAATGAACTCAGTTATAGATTTTGAATAATGTTATTTTAAGAAAATAGTATTTTAAAGAAAATACTAATAAATAATAAACACATACTTGTATCAAATTAACTGAATATATGCCTAAAAATAAAATGAGTAATATTTTTAAGGAAAATAGCACGCAATTCTGAAATAATAGAGAGGCTGACAGATATATACGTATATGTATCTATATGTATGCCCAACAGTCAGCCATTACGAAAATCTGCTCCAGCTCCATCTTTCTAAGCCCGCAGCGCATTAGTGCATATCTAATTTGATTAATGGACGTTTAACACGAGCTTCTAACGTGCCTCGCATCAAGCTAGCCTGTGGGTGGCGTCTTGGGCTCGTAAATTAACACAGAAATTGAAAGAGAAAAGTAGAGAGCGGTGCGAGTGAAAGAGAGAGTGAGCGAGTGACAGAGTGTGGCTTATAGAGGGTATCATATCTTGCTTTTTATGCGCAGTGCGGCAACATTAAGTTCCACTTTAGAGAGTGGTAAACAAATTATTATGTATAATTCAGTTTGAACTGTGTGCCGGAACCTGCATTAAGATAAAGCTAATTAACACCTCAGCCCCTCAAGGGTCCCAAGCGACGACTGGCTAGGGTATAGGGAGAAGAAGAGGCCTGCAAGGGGAGGGGGGGGGGGGGGGTGCACCCTAACAGCAACGCCCATAAGTTTAAAGACCAAGATGTTTTTCCACATGCGTCTATCATTTTTCTACACTCTGACTACATAAGCGATAAGCGAAATGCGGAATGGAGCTAAATTGAGTTAAGGGTCCCGGACATCGAACCTTCTGCTTGTACCTGCCTCTTGCTTGTGCCGTGTGCCGTATGCTCTGGTCGTCTTGGATTGGTTGCATGTCATCGTCGACTATGGAAATGAGTGGCCGTTAATGTGCGAGAAAAATGCGCTGGGAATCACTTTAATGGCCGCGTAAATGTGGAAAATGATCAAAGGGACACGAACTTAATTGCGTCCATTATCGGGCTCTTTATAGCCCCCGATATCTAAAGATATTTATATAAATATATATACAGATGGAAAATGAATTATGCAAACGGCCCAAAACTCCAAATTACCAGCGATTCCAATAAGACATAAGCGGACATCTTCATTAGCAGCAGCAGGAGCAGCAGCAGCAGCAGCAAGCGTCTCAAGGTCTCCGCTGGATTGTCTTAGCTTATGGCCTTTTTATCGATAAGATAAGAGCAATCGATGGCCGACCGGGCGATTTATGCAAGTCACGCAGTGCGATCGATACTCGATCAGCGATCAACGATCAACGATCATCAGCGAACTCCTCGAACCGTCGAGTGGAGCAGAGCCAGCACGGTAGTCGTCTCGTTTAATTAAATTGTGTATGTTTTGTGTACGCTCTCCCCCTCCCCCACACCTCACCCCCCTCACCTCTCCCCACCGCCCGCCAACCCCTTCCACGGACGGCGACGACTTCATTCGCAGCGGTTGCCCTTATCAATAGCACGAGATCTGCATTGATGAGGTCCTCATTGAGGTCCACCTTATAACACTGGCATTGGCACATACGCTTTATGGTACGGTCCCTGTGACCAAATGAGCAAATGGCGGAAAATTAAATTCGCTGTGGCGACAACTGCAACAGTCCACAACTAACTGTTGCTCTACCACATACCCTGTACTCAAACCCACACTATCGAAACCTGATTCTTTACTAGCTTCCACTAAAATTACATGTGCAAATAGGAAAAATTACAAATAAATCAAATCAGAACCTCGAAAATAAACCCGACCAGAGTTTAAGTTTCTTACGTAGTTCAAAACTAAAACAATTGTTTTCATTGAATAGTCGATTTTCAGTTCATTTCTTAATGCTTCCCCCAGTTGTATTGTCATTTATCGATATGTTTTGATCCAGCTGAATAATCGAATGAATAAAGACAACAAATGCTTTCCTCAAATCTGTACATTTACCAAACTACAAGCTTATTCCTGTGGCCTTATCGATATTTTTCGATATGTTTTGATCTAATTGAGTTATCGATCGTAAAAAAAAAATATTTTCTGTCTTACAGATGGTATACAGATTGCATATGTTGCAAATTTCTCAAATTCAATTGATATACATATATAAACTAGATTGTTGATAATGATTACGAATATGGTTTATAGTTGCTGTGGTCAGATGAATATCTCGCAGCTATATTTTTAAGGGGTACAGGGTATAACAAAAACCCAGCACACTCACTCACACACATACACACACTGAGAAAGAGAGAGAGAGAGCGATAGATTGCAATCGCGGGCAACTCACAACATTCCCTGCTGCTGCTCCTGTTCCTGCTGCTGCTGCTGCTGCTCCAGCGTTGGCGATGGCGATGACGATGGTCCCTTCTCAGTGCTGGACACAGGCACCAGCAGCAGCAGCAGGAACAGCAGCAGCAGCAGCAGTTGCAGCTGCTACATGGACACGACACGTTCCTCGTAACCCCGTCGCGCTTCTCCCGGTTTTTGTTTTTTTCTCTCTTGACTTTGTACCTTTCCTTCCTGCCGCATGTTTTTTGTATGTGTCCCAATTTCTGTCGCAACTACTACTTGGCTACTACTTGCTTTGTGGCGACACTTGGACGTCGACATATTCATTTGTGTTGTGTTCCTCAGCGCCTGGGGGCCAGCTAAAGAATTGTGCATACATACATACAAATATATTTATATCTGTATATATGTCAATACAGCATATATTCCGAGTTTTTACACATATACAGCTTACCTGCTGAATATACATTTTTCTCACAAATGCTATATCGAAATGTATTTACTTGTACGAATTGTAAATTTTATTATTTTATTTTTAACCATCAGGAAATGCTTTTACAAGCTTACTTCCAAGAATAACTTGCCAGCTAAAATCTGTTAATTTGATGATCTTCAAAATAAAGCAGAAAACGATATGCCTGACATATAAAGTTCAACATATAATTGGTTACATCTCAAAATGCTGCTGCCTTTTCTGGTTTTCAATTTAAGCATAAGTGGCTTAAAAGGTAAAATTGTATCTTTGACTTGCGCTCAGCTGCACTTGTTATTCTAATCTCAAGTGGGCACTCAACAACGGAGATCGCAAAGAGAAACACAATTCAGAGAATGAGATTCACAGAAACCGAAACAGAAGCGAACCTTAATTAGGGCAGTGCCCAAAATGCCACCTTAAAACCCCGTCTAATTGACAATCTAGAGAGAAAGAGAGAGAGAGACAGGGAGTTGGAGAGGGATACGCAGAGCCAGAGGCAGTGGCAGAGAAGAGAGTTTCCAATGCAATACAAATGTCAGTTTGGATGCGAACCCATTTCAAATCCATGCACACACACACACATTCACACACACACATCTGCGATCATCGATCATTTTCCAATTGAGCTGGCCGAGCTCTGATAATCTGCAGAGCTGCCAGCACGCATTGCGTTTCATTGTGCAGTCGAGTTTGTCATTTGATATGATGGCAACGCTGACAGCAGCCAGCCCAAGATGAAGACGGCGATTGAACAAGGCATTATGGTGAGAGGGACGTCTACACAGCCAAAAAAAAAAACAAAAAACAAAACGAATAGAAAACAAAAAGAAAAGAACAAAGCAACAAATATTATTTTGAATATCAATTCTTAGCCGATTTTACTTGAATCAGGCATTAAGTTAATTAAGAGTAAATGAAAAATGTTTATTGTGAAAGTATTCTTGATTGAAGCATAATTCCTATAATTTATGTAACTCAGCGAAAAGATGTAGATATAGATATAGACATAGGTATAGATATAGATATAGATATAGATATAGATATAGATATAGATATAGATATAGATATAGATATAGATATAGATATAGATATAGATATAGATATAGATGTAGATATAGATATAGACATAGGTATAGATATAGATATAGATATATATATAGATATAGATATAGATATAGATATAGATATAGATATACATAGATATAGATGCTGTATGTAATTTGACTGTTTTTGTTCAGTGTACTTTGCCTGGCGCATTGACAGCGCCAACTGGCGACATATGACCTCTACGGCCTAAGCCATGTTGCTGTTGCTGTTGCTGCTGCTGTTGTTGCTGCTGTTGTTGTTGGTGTTATTATGTGGCATGTGCAAAGGTCAGCCGGTTGCAGGCAGCGACAGCCGCAGAGCTATCAACCGAGGGCATTGGCATTAGCATTTACTTACCTGTCTGATCAGCTCTACTCTTCTCTGCTCTCCCCTCCCCTCCCCTGACCAGCCATGCCCTGCTCTGCCCTGCCCTGCCCTGCTCTACTCTGCTCTGCTCTGATCTGCTGTGCTGTTGACCAAGTGGCGCCTGCATCCCGTCGCGCTGTGTCTGCATATGCGGAATATGCGTGAGCGTCGCTTAACAACAACAACAAGAACAACAGCAGCAACATCGAGCCGCAAGCCTCATACCTCATGCCTCATGCAACAAGCAATCTTTTGGACAGCGCCAGCGTCCCGTGTCCAGACATTCAAATCAGTGCCAGTTTTCGAGCTGAGAATTGCGATGCAGTCTCAGTCGCAGATGGAGACGGAAACTGAGAACCACCGCAGTTGCAGCGCCCCACCTGTGCCCCCACCTGCGGCACACACACACACATTAAATTCAGCGACATGCGGTTAAATATGCTTAAGTTTTTCCGCGGACAACTTGAAATTAAGTATATGCCACAGAGCAACGAAAGAAAGAGCACCAAAATCGTTGCAACTTGCAAGTTGCAACTTGCAACAGTTGCTGCTGCTGCCCTCCTCAGTGTTGCCATTTTAGCCTTTTTCCACAAAGATCTCTCACTTTATAGCTGATTCTACTTTTATATGCTAAAGTAGACATTTTCCATAAATTCGGAATATATTATTTAGCTAGAGGATTGAACATTGAATCAGTTCAATCAAAGGAAGTTTTACTTTTTACTGCTTAGGCAGATCAGTCATCAATCAGTCAGCCTATCAATCAGGACAAGCTTTTGGTTAGACATTGAATTAACTAACAACTATGTTTGTGCACTTTAAAAGAAATCTTAAGCTTAACTCTTTACAGTCAATCAGTCAATCAATCAATCAGTCAGTTAGTCGGGACAAACTGTATATTTTGGTGTAAAAAACAAAGTATGAATACTACTATAAGTGTATAGTTTTCTTTTATTTTTGGCTTCTTTTTGCTTTGAGCTGTTTTTTTTTGGCAGCACTCTTGTCGCCCCATAATGAGTCTCCTCCATATCGCAGTTCCAGTTCCAAGTCCACTACCCATTCCCAATCCCAATCCCAATCCAGTTGTGCGTCCCATGCAGTTACCTTAATTTATATATTGTTTGGCTCTGTGCAAATATCAACGCGCTTTCTTGAATGTAGTTAATGCGACTTCTTAGCCATTATCCATTCATTATGACCATTAGGCTGTGTAGCAGTACCAGTTAACCCCCTCTCCCTCCCCCTCTCCCTCTCCACCCTGTATCTCTGTTCTTCTGTTTGCTGATTCTGCTCCTGTTGATTAATTCCCGTTCCCCTGCTTCCACTTGCCATTCACCATGCCATCGGTGTGTGCTCAGTTTATGGCTAAGAGTCTTACGATTTCACGATATTTGCGGGTATTTGTAAATATCGAATATTGAATGACTCCGGGTGGATCTGTCGACTGATTCTGCTTATGCCAAGACTATTATTAAATGAAACTTATCAAACTGACTTATGTATAATTTAGTTGTTGTTACGGAACAGCTTTTTATGGTTTCCTTAAATTTTTTGTGATATTCTATCTGCTTCATGCTTTGCTTATAACATAGAGATCCTAGGCTCTTGATAAAGACATTTTTATGGGGTTTCCTTCCTCCTATATGATATAGTAATCCGACACAGCAAAAATACGAATATATGCCAAATTCCATCAAGATAGCTTTAACACTGACTGAGTTCACATAGTTAGTTGGATGGATGGGGCGAGTTTATTTTTGATGCTGATTAAGAACATGCATACTTCATGGGATATAGAAGGAGAAGGCAAGATCTGTTGTGGACTGCATCTGGAGTGGTTGACTGTTTTCTCAGCCGCTGGGTGTCTTATCTGGTCTGCATTTAAGTTATTGGCAAAGCAATCGGAGGACAGTCTGCGCTTACACTTATATTAATGCAATGCAACGCAGTCCTTTCGACTGGGATGGATCGTGTGATAACTTAGCCTGACTCGCAAACAGATCGAAGCAACATGGCAGGTATGAGCCATTAGCCATTAGTCGCTTGTTAATGCCAACCCAGAGAGAGAGAGAGAGAGAGAGAGAGAGAGAGAGAGAGAGCAAGAGAGGGGGGCAAGAGTGAGGGCGGGGCATTGCTCAATAAGCTGAAGCGGAAGGCTGACCATAAACATGAATATGCTATTATGGCTCCAGGCTGTGGAGCACTTTACGCTTTATCCTCGCTGATTAAAAGGAGTCCCCTTCCCCCATCCACCCAAAAAAAAACCGAGTAAAAAATATAAGGAACAACAAGTATTTGTTTATTCAATTAAAGCGGCCATTGAATATCCATCAAAGTCAGTGAATGAAAGGCTGAGTGGAGGAGGGAGGGATGAAATGCGAAAGCCATAATCTCAATGCCAGATCAGAGATTTCCCAACATAAACTCAACGAATTTATGGCTATAAAAACATGTCTCCTCGCTCGTATTCTAAAAGTGTTTATTTTGATGGCCACCACAGTCGGGGCGCTAATTAGGACGTGCTGCAATCTACACACAGCTCTACAACGACTGCAGTCGTCTCCCGAACCAGAACCAGAACCAGTCTCAATCCCAATCTCTCTAAGTCCACGTCTCAAGTCGCATCGTATCATTAAAATCAAAATCAAAATCATGCAAACGTTTAACAACGCTACAAAACTTGTCGCTTCATCTGAGCCAGGTGTGGGGGAGGGAAAAAATGAGGGGCTGAGCAGTGGAGGGGGGGGGGAGGGGTCATCTCTATTGGGTCGTAAAAACGCGCCGTTACAAGCAGTTGGCACTTGGCAGTTGGCAGTTGGCTCATAAACTTTATAAACTAATTGCCAAGTTTTTCACTGGAAACTTGCCGTTTCTGCGCTAGCTGTTCATTATACCCTGTGAGCAGCAAGTGGCGGTTGGGTATATAGGACCGTGTGTGGTCTATGTGGAAAACAAAGCTTACATCAATTTTGAAGATATATTTTGATACCGATAGCTACTTGAAATAATAATAATATTCGACACGCCCTTTAAACTTTAGTTTTATATTATATTTAAAAGATTTTTAGGGATCAGCTTGACATATTTTTGACTGTTCTTCAGTGCAATGAAATACATCTAATTTATATTATCTAAAAAGGTAAAATCTGTTATATAAGCACTATTGATTTTACCCATTAAGGATGAGATTAATATCTTTCTTCCAATTCCCACTTCTGCTCCAGCAAATCCTGCAAATTGAGATATATACATTTTAAGCTGCAATCCATTTTGAAATACATCAATCATCAGCTGGTCTTACTCTACGAAAAGAGTATTTAACAGTTGGTTGACTTTTCGTAGCTGTTTATTTTTTGATTGAGTTACTGGAAACGGCTCACAATTTGTAATTGAATGCATTTGAATTGATTTCGTGTGCCAACAGTCGTAATGTCAAACAACTAATTGCCTCATATCTGGCAAGTGGCCAAAGTCAGAGAAGCTCTCTCTCTCTCTCTCTTTCTGCAAAAAAAAAAGAAATAAGAAGGAGAGCAAAGATGCTCCGACTTAAGTGCGTAAATATTATCGGCAAGTACACTTTAGGCCATTAGCAGGCCATTTAGCAGACAGCTTGCAACGACTCCGAGAATAAGAATGAGAATGCGAATGAGATAATTTTGTGAGAGGCTTGCGCAAGAGCTCTCGCTGCTATCTTAAATTATGTCAGTTTTGTAATTTTATGCGAATCTTGTTAATTGTGCATAAGGTTGGCTGCTGCTGCTTGTTCGCTGCAATCCCTCCCCCCCCCCCCACACCCACCACTTGAAGACACGCACGCTGCAAGGCACGCAACGAAAGACTTAGGCAACGAACTCGCGACAGAGACGACAGCTGCATGCTATGGCTGTGCCACAAATGACCATGAAATTGAGCAACCTGCAAACAACAACAATAACAACAACAAGACAAACAACAACTTGCAACAACAAGAACAGCGACTGTCAACTCGATAAAAACAAAACTTATAAAAATTACCACAGTTGCTAATAAAAACCTGTTCAAGCTTTGCAAGAATCAAATTAGTATATAATACATATTCTTATGACTTAACTCGGACTAACATTAATTGTGACAGAATATCGAATTTGATAGTGCAATTCAAATAAATGTTTCATGTTTCATATTGAACAATCGCAAAATCATATACAAATTGAAAAGAAATCAATTTAAATAGCTTCGCAGAGAATATTATGGGTTTCTCGCAATGCATGTAACACATTTTAGAACTAATGGAGAAGTACGAAAACTGTACAAATGAAACCTCTACAAAATGGAGATATTGTTCATATCTGCAACTGCTTAACTGTCCACGCTAAGCTGATGGAAATCAGTACATAAATTGAATTGAAATTAACACCAACTGCATCAGATTACCAACTATTTCGACTGATATACAATTCAATTGTTGCCAACAATATAATTTTATTTTCATGTCAACAATTAGGCTTAAAGTATAATAAGCCAGAGTACAAAAGAAACTGCTTAAAACGTTAAAATATCAAATAATTACTTTCGTATGGGCGCAAGTGTATTGAAACTTCGGCGGATTTATGCTGCTTTTTATCATATTTCATGTGTTTTGTTTTTGATTTATTTTTGTTCGTTTGTTTTTATTTTTTTTTATTTTTGGCGCCGCCGTCTTCAAAATCGCATAAATTGTGGTTATTAACGCGCGCTTAGGCCACAACTCATGTCAAAATGTATCAATGGGTTCCATATGGGGAATATTTATATTTCTGTGCTGCTTTCGACGCCAGAGCGCCAGAGAAAACCAATAAAGGCTCCAGCAGCTGCAGGCAAATATATATCGGTCGGTTAATGCAGTGTACCTTTGTACCTTGCCACCTTCCCACCTATCTTCCTGACTGCCTGCCTGCCTGCCTGCCTTGCTTCCTGCCTGCATAGGATAAATTATTTCGGGACAAGCAAAATATCACTTCGATTAATTCAAACAAAGGCGAACGCAAAGCTGAAACCGCATTGCCTCCAACATCAACAACAACTTCAGCATACAGCTTTGGGTCTCTCTCAGTCTCCCAGTCTCCCAGTCTCCCAGTTGCCGCACCCAATGCAAATAGAGTTCGCATTATCGACGGAGCGGGGCAGAATTGAAATGAAAGAAACGCTGTGCGCATTGCTTCAAGATTCCCGGCGGTCAGAAAAGGACAAAAAAGAAAAACAAAACCAAAAAAAGAAAAACTGAAAGAAAAAAAGCAACATGTAGTTGTATGACTTGCTTATTTGGTATTGAGCTTAATTTGGACATGATAAGTTGCTCGGACGGCGTTGCCGGCAACGGTCGGCTCTGCCTTTCAAGTCTTTCTTTCGGTCTTTACAATCCAATTGATGTTTTACTTGCAGGCCGTGTGCTATACGAGACAGGGAGCGAGAGAGATAGCACTATCGATTCATTATCTCACAAAGTAGTTGCTGAAAGCCTGCAATGAATACGCCCCCAGTAGTTGTATGCGTCTTGGTTGGGTTTGCTTTTGTTTTCAGCTATGCAGATTCTGTAGACAACGTTCTTCTAATAATTGATTTACCAATCGGAATGCCTTAAGCAGAGAGTGAGAGAGTGAGAGAGAGAGAGAGAGAGGGGGAGAAGAGCGCTTTACCAATTTTTTACTGTCTAGTTTCATATTATTGGAAGTTTAATTCGAGCATACTCCGGTGCATTTTCCCATGCTTCTGCTGTCAACCAAAAACAGGTCAGCAAATTAAAATTTAAAGATCAACATCAAATTAAAATGGAAGTAACAAAATTACATAAATTCAAAAATTAATAAATAAAAATGGAAAATGTAAAAATCAAACTATGAATTTTGATGAAAATTAGTCCAACATTTATTTACACATGAAACATATAAAAATAAAGTAGAATCTGACCAAAAATTTGAAAAACGTTAGTAATTGATTTATACGGAATTTACTACTCCCAGCAGCAAGAACAATATAAATATTGCTTTTGGCATAAACTGGAGCAGAGCATTATCAGAGCCAATAGCAGACCACTTAAATGAATACCTTTTCATTTGCCCTGCTCTGCATTTGTAGCTACTGCAACAGCTATAGCAACTGCAGAAGTTTTCCACTATTTGCTCTCAATTTGTTGCAAGTTCGTGGCAGTAGGAAAAAGGAGAAAGGTGTAGCATTTTCAACCACTGGCAAAGCAGAAGTTTGAGTGGAGCCAAAGGAAAGGCGCAGTATTTATTCAACTTAAGTTAGAAGCTGTTTAGCTTATGGTACTTAAGGTCTACCGATGCACTATATCAAAACGGAATGAAAAGGGATCGCAGCCGAAGCGCCTCTTCACAGCAAAAGTGTCTTAAATTGCATACCCGAAACACATAGCGACCAACAAGAAGAGCATGGAAAAGAAACACAAGCAATTTAGAGCAATTTCGATTAAAATCAATATTTACAAGTCACGAGCGCCATGGCAAAGGTTCTGGGTGGTGGCCGGGCACCTAGAAAGCGGACTGTTCCCTTGTGGGTGGACGAAGGACGGGGAACGGTGGACAAAGGACGGTGAACGGAGGGGGAAGTGGGCTAAAATTACGAATTTAAACATGAAAAGTTATAAATAATGTGACGATGACAGAGACGGAGACAACACACACATATCACATGCAAGCAGCACATGAACAGCAACCTGCTGGACCTGCAGATACCCAGTAAATATATGTGGAGGAACTAAGTACTTACTAAAAAAATCTATTTTTATATATACTCGAAATGATTCCAAAGAAATAAGATTTCGTTTGTTTATGTACCATCAATGCTGCAATAATCTTAACTACTTTATTATTGTGGTATCAACGTACTTTCATTATAAAAACATCATTGTAAAACATCATTGTTATCGTATACAAATACTAACAGTAATAATATATACACCATCGATAAGAAATAAATGTATTTAGTCAGTGCTAAAGGGTATTTAAGAAACGAGTCTGAAAGATAAGTTTGGACAAAGCCAGAAAGTTTGTGGCCTGTGTTCGGAGAGTCTTTCGTGCTGCGCGATCTGAAATAAACAAGGCGTTTGCCCCAAGGCGTCTCTGGCGGTTCGATGCGCAACCGTTTTGGGGAAGATTCGACGAGTTGTCGGTTCCGACGTCAGTCGCTCGTTTTGTCCTAAAGAGCTGTTGATGCGTACCGGGGCCCTGACTGCCAGCCTTCCTACAACTGCCTGACTGTTGATCTTGGCTGACCGCCTTGTTGGCTTGTTTGCTGGCTTGGTGGCTGGCTTGGTTGCTGGCTTGTTTGCTGGCTTGGTTACTTGGTGTCTGGTGTCTGGTGTTGTTGGTTTGCTTTGGTAATCACCTTTTGTTATAAACACTGTAATTAGGGCTTCATTAAAAGGGTGGTCCCCGCTTGTCTTCGCCTGGCATGCCGAGCGGCTGAACGGTTGAACGTTGATTGAAAACGTCGCCTTCCGTCCGCCCTACTGTCCGGTACTGTCCGATTCACCATTCAAGCAGGTACATCAACAGTGTGCTGTGGGTACGGAGACGGGGTACGGTCATGTAGCGCCGATCAACAAGCGTGCCACGCCCACAGCGCACGCCTCATAAATAATAAGTGAAATGTGCGTGCGGCCCGAGTCCCGTGGCACAGTGGTACCGAAACACCTAAACACAAATTGAATACCAGCTACCGTTTCAATCGTTCTGCTCACACAATTAACACAGCTATTCACATGATTAACGAAACGAGAAAACTTAGTTTTTAATTGTGATTTTTGGTTTAGCAATCGATAATGCTTTGGCCCAGTGTGCGATCTGGGGAACCCAGAGCTAAACAAATAGCGAGTCCAGCATAATTATAGCATGCACAAAGTGTTTTTTAAGAAAGGGCGGACAGTTGCAGCGCAGTTTATTCACCTGCCGTCCCACTGAGGCACCGAGATTCCGGAGACCCACCGCAACGTACAAATTTCACGCCTCGAAGCTATTTGCCACAGAGGACTAAGCCACATCAAAGCCACAACTAGTGATTGTTCCAGATGCTAAAGCAAAGCCCTACAAGATAACATTAAGCTAAATACTCTTAGAGAAGATTATGAATTGAGGCTTTCTTAGCACTTCAGTTATCGGATAATAATGTTGAGTTGTAGCTGGTTTCAAGATGATTTGCAACCAAGTTCTTGAATTCATTTAATATTGCTGTCGCATCTACTGAAAAATTATCAAAAAATGCATTGCTTGATAATCGGCTTAGACTGGATAACTTAGGGGAATTAAATTCAACAGCTTTCTGTAGCTATGTATGTACATATATGGGGTATGCCACAGATAGAACTTTCCTGGTCGCAGCTTCAGCTGTTGTTTGCCCTGATAAACGAAGTGTGCTTAATCATTTTCAGTTGGCATAATTAAAATGCCATCAGGTAGATGCTGTGACGTCAGAGCAGCTGAGAGAGAATTTACCTGCACCGCTTGGCAACTGATCGCTTGATCGAGTGCATCGGATAAGGACACAAATGTTCAAGAAAACAACAACAACAACAACAACAAAAACTGTCACCGAGAACATTTGTTGTCTGTTGTCCGTTTTCCTTTTTTTTTTTAGGTTTTCAATGAGCATATGATTAATGTGTTGTACTTTTCACATGTGCGGGCTAACCTGTTCAGCTCTCAGCTCGAAGGACCTTAGATAAGTGGAGCTGATATGGAGAGTCACGTTGTAGCAAACTGTGTCGCCTTCTTCTCATTCTTCTCTTTTTTATAGATCAGCTTGGTTCTTTTTTTTTTGGTTTTTCTTAAAATATATGTCAAAGTGTTTCGCTTATAAAGAAGTATTAGTCTTCCAGTAAGATAACAAAACAAATATAGTAAGATTATAGTCTTGGAAATTGGAAATATTTAACTCAATATATATGTATATATGCTGAAATCAGAGTCCCAAATGTGCATTTGATGTAGCTATAAGTTGAACACTTTAAGCTTTACATTTAGTTATAAATAATTTTCATATAATTATGCTGAATATAAGAGAGAGGTACAAAAAACACCCAGTCTAACTTTACTCCAGATATACACATAACTGTCAACTGTCATTATCAATTGAAGTAGACAATTAGAAAAACAAAAAGTTAAAGAAATCGACCAATAAAAAACCCATAAGGGAAACTTTAAACTGCGATTCGATCCCTTATTTGAAGGATTACGCGAAATGCATGACTTAAATTACAAAATTAACCTTGGTTATCATAACACGCCTCATTTGATAGGGCATTAAATATGCGGTGTTACTCTAAGCTATAAAATGCAGCTGCATTTTGTCAGCTCATTTGTTGTGCTTATTAGGAATGTTATTGTTGTTGTTATTGTTGTTGTTATTGTTGCTGTTGTTGTTGTTGTTGTTGTTGTGGTTGTTGCTTTCTTTGTTTGTCTTCGAACGCAGCGGGCTGTCGAACTGATGACCCTCCCGTTGTGTTATCCATTGATAAGAGCGACTGGCGCCTGCGCTAAAAAGTTTTGGATGATCTCTTTTGGACTTGCTTACAGGCTAAAGCTATTGACTGTTGTTGGTAGAAAATAATGTGTCATTTTAATCTTGTTTCAAGTGATTTTTATTTAGCTTTATTGTAGCACTGAGATCTTGTCAAGGTACTGCACCCCGTTGTCCCCTTCCCTTTCCTTCTCCCACACTCCCTCTTGTAATGGCCCCCTGCCGCTGATACCACTGCCTCCGCAGGGTCGTAAACATTTATTGGTTACGGCTCATTTGGGAAGGCACAAAACACAAATAAACAGTCAGTGGTAGGGGTAGGGGTAGGCGCAGTGAACAAACCACCTGACACATGCCATGCCAGACCTGGCAACTGGCCGTACGCAAAGTAAGGTCCAATCTACCGATCTGCAGATCTGCAGATCATCCTTTCACTTTTAATGAACTTAATGAACAGCCCCATAAATCATCATCCGAGCAGACCACAAATGTCGTTAGTTTGTCGCGCTCATTAATGGATACCAAAACTAGGGTTGGGGGGAGGGGCAGCCGGTTGAGGTAGAGCCCGTTTTTTACCTGGAGAGCCGGCGACCTTTTGCCACTACTACTTACTGCTTGCCACGCCCCAATGTTGCGGTAGCATTAGGCCAGCCAACAACAACAGTTCACGCTTCTCGACAGCTCGACAGCTCGACAAGACGACAACGTTGTGAATTGTATGCCTATTAATCTATTGTTATGGCGCACTCGGAAATTAACTTGCCACATCATTTCTTAGATGCTCCACTCAATTTGCCTGATCGTTGCTCCCGTTGCGAGCCGCAGGTGCAACATCAACTTTTCTGTGTGTGTGAGTGTGTGTGTGTGTGGAGTTGTGTGTTCCTGGCCAATAATTATTTTGGAATGAGCTTGGTTAAGTCAATAGGCATACAAAACTGAATTTCCACAAATTCGGAAGTAAGTTGAATTCTGTGTGGAATACCAATGAGATCGTTGAGGTTTGCAACTAATTCATGCAACTTATAGCCGAATTCGACCAATTATATTTGGAATTAAACGGAGCCGAAGACAAGGTAGTTTTGGATGTTTCAAATGATTCAATTCTATGTTTATATAAATCTGGGATTACGTATTTCTGCTATTTGTATTAGTCATGACAATCATGTGGCAAGCAGTAAATTCTCTATCTAGTCTAAGACGAAGACGACTTTCATGCACTTAACTTTAGTTCTGAAGAGTAATTATGATTATATCACATTTAATTGGTAATTGGCTAATTACGAAAGTTTTTTCAATTCTGCATATGCTGCTCATGTCGTGAATATTTCGTTCTCCTATGTGGCAAGTCGATGCATTATGCTATTTATTTACAACAGCTGTGGCAATAACAACAGCAACGCCCCTCAACGGCTACAACAAAGGGCAACCAGAGCGAACGAGAGGGAGGGAGAGAGACAGCGAGAGAGAGAGAGAGAGAGAGAGGGATATATATGTATATATATATATATATATTTGAAGAGGTAGCGGAACAAAGATACTAACAATGGTCCATTGTGGCCATTGAGGCAGCGTCAACAAAATGTGGCAAATGCGAGTGCTCAACAATTGTTTGAGGCATGTCGCTTATCGGGCTTGTTAATCAGTTTACATCAGGCTGGCTGACTTTGCTGAATGCCTCGAGGCGCACAGTTGCCACAGCCTGCAGCCTGCATCCTGCATCCGTCTGCTATTCTCTCTCTTTCTCTCTCTCTCTCTCTCTCTGTCGCTCTCTCTCTATCTCTCTCTCTCTCTCTCTTTCTTTCACGATTGCGCATGCGATTGTCGACCCCTTGAATTTGAACTTTGGTTTTAAGTTACCATCAAAATGATGTACAGATTTGACACGTGATTAGAAAACATGGTTTTTGAAGTACAGCTACCCTTGTATCTATATCTAAATCTATATATATATATATGCATCTATGCCGCAACCCAACCCCAACCAAATCTCATGTTTTGCCAGGGCTTTGTTAGTTTTAGATGCTCCCAATTTCACTTCATTTAGTTTGAAATGTTTTTAGGTGCGATTTTAACTTGTGCCAATTGAAGTAGTTATTATTATTTATTTAACTATATTTTATTTATTTCTTTTTATTTATTATTTTATTTTTAATATATTATTATTATTCCAGCTTAGCAGTAATCCTCGCAATCTCAATCGGGCTCCAAGGCTCCAAATATGGTTATACTATTTACAACACCAGACAATGCGACCAAGTTGAGTTGTATTGGGGCGTAAAACGACATGTTCTTGTTCCACTTAACGATATATATATATATATATATATGTATATAGATATATATAAATATATATAGTGCCAGTGATCCCTGGATCCCTGTTACTATTAACCATGCACAAGGCCCATTGACATTGTTATTGCTGTTATTGTTGTTGTTGCATGTAATTGTTTTTGTTGCTGTTGTTGTTCTTATTGTTGTTTCATGTCGTGTTCAGTTGCCGTAATACCTATGTGTGTGTGTGTGTGTTGTGAATGAGTGTGTTCGTTCGAGGCGAATTTGTTTGTTTTATGGCCGCATAAAATTTAATGCCGCATAAAGTTATCGCCTAACGAGCTCAATGAGCGCAAGCAGCAAACCAGAGTCGCCCTGTTGCGCACGTCTGGTGCACCCTGTCCCACTTACATGGCATGTATTCCTCCTCACGACTCTCCTTTCCTTTTTTTTCCTGCCCAGTTGCCAGTTGCTGTTGCGAACAATTTTAATTTGCGTTGCATTCTCATTGCTCCGCAGCTATTTTCAGGCGCTGCATACGTTTTCATTTGTGCTTTTATTTTTGGTTTTTTGCTGCTGCTCGATTGGCGTCTTGTAATTTGAGCGTAATTCACGTAAACAGCGAATTCCAATGCTGCAGATGCCATCCTGCAACGCAGCAGTGGCTTCGCCCTCAGGGGGATCCCCGCGGAACGCTGCTTAACCCTCCTTGCGCACTCTTTATGATGCTAAAGAAAATAAATTGATCGATTCTTAAAAGCTGACAAATGTTTATTTGTATTGATTTTAATATTTCTTAAATCATTTGCATATTTTTAATAATAATATTGCTTAAAGCGATTGCTTTGATTGCAAAGCCAGTTAGTTTGTTAGTCAGACATCTCGATTGAAATAACAATTCAAATCGGCTTAGATACGTCTAAGATTGCTTCGACTTACAGTCCAGACTCATTATAAATCAAAAAACCCATCGATTGTTGCTATAATAGCTTCTCCACACAGTAGACCGATGTTGATCATTCATTTTGCTTACATGTAAGAAGCATCATAAAAAGCGTACATCTTATAGAAGTTGTGAAAATACACGATACAGCGAAAAAAGCCAGATATGTGCCATGTTTCATCAAATTAGCTTAAAAACGGAGGGACTAGTTAGCATAGTAACAGACGGACGGATTGACAGACGCACGAACGGATGCTGATCATGAATATATATTATATATATTCTATGCTTCCTTCTGCCTGTTACAAACTTGTTGCACAACTTAATTATACCCATATTTGCAGGATATACAAGTGAGTTTGTGTAGCGTGAAAATATTTTTAAGAATAGTTTACGATATTCAAAATCACTTGAGATATTTTTAATATTTATTTATTTCTTATAAAAACATGTTTTGCCCATTGCCTTAAGTCTCTTTACACTGATTAAGCTAAAATCACCCCTGGCTGCGACGCCTCTGCGGAGGCATTTAGCTGGGCAGTCAATTTGCTTGACACCTCACGTTCATCAACGAGCAGAGCAGAAGTCGCCGCCGTGTTGCTTGTCACTTGCTAACCAGACTGTCTCTCTCTCTCTCTCGCTCTCTCTCTCTCTCTCTCTCTGTCTCTCGACCAGTCCTGTTTCCTTGTTGCTGTCCTTGCCGACAAACATATCAATCTGTAGCTGTCAATGTGTGCGTAATTATTCCAGCAATTTGTTGCTGCGCCAATTGCAACTGCATTCCAACGGCACCAGCCTCTGTTCTCTCCATTTTTCTCTCTTCCTCCCATCTCTCCACTTACTCTACATAAAGCCCCTTCCAGCAAGCTCTTCCTCGTTCCTCGTTCCACCCATTTAAGCCTGAGTTTTATATATTCTTTCCATTTCCCCTCATTTTTGCGCTTCCAAATTATTATCCAATTCAAAATTCCTTTTGCTTGAATACATGTTGGTTTTCCACTTTTCTTTAAATTCAAAATTTAAATTTGAAAAATTGGCTTGATTTTGATATAGGTCTGGCTATAGAAAAACTGCACCCATCCCATCATTATTTAGTAATATTTTGGTTAACAGTGTGGTTCTCAATCAATCAAGACAAACTTTTGAATTACCCAGATTAATAATTACAAAAAAAAAAAGAATTTCAAAATTCAAAAACACTGAAAATCTTATCACATGCGTAAATGGAAACACACTGAAAAAATAGAATGCTGTTTTTGTCTCTCGCTCCAAAATCCGTTGTCGAGTTTTCTGAAAGTATTTTTTGCTTGATATGTGTGTGTGTGTTTTTCCATTTAGCTTTTTGCTCTGGTTGTGTGCTGAAATGTGTGAAATTTATTGCCAGCAATTTGGTTGCATGACATGCCGGGGCGATGCAATGCAATGCAGTGCGATGTGATGCGATGCGATGCAACGCGTTGCAAGATTGCGACGTTTGCAATAATTAAAAGCGGAAATGCATGCCACATGCAGCAAGGGGAACGGGGGGGGGGGGGGGGAGTGCTGCTGCGGGTACAAGAAAAGGTGGAGGTATATGGGGAGGAGGTATTGTGCCTTATGTATGTCATTAGTCGCTAATGGGCCAATCCATCAAATGATGCACTCACTCTCTCGATCCGCTCTTGATGATCCTCCATTATAAATAATCAATTGGACTGAGTTGAGCTGCAGATAGAGTTGAGTGTTTTTGCGGCTAATTGATGAGTGCGCACCAGTTGCACACACACACACACACACACATATATATATATATTTCAAAATAGCACCAGGTCGATTCAAAAAAAGAAGAAGAAATACAGGTAGCTCTTGCCAGGTAGCTAGCCAGTTAGCTAAGCTGGCCGAAAAGAGCTCGGCGCACGCGCCACAGTCATTTATCATGCAACGACTCTCAGCTTTCAACTTTAACCCCCGACCCCCGGGCCCATCACAACTGTAACCGCATCCAACTCCAATACCCTATCCCCGTACCCCGACGCCGACACCGACTGGGGCAACTTGTTTGTGGTAGTGGCTATTAGTGGCCGCTTGTATTGACATTTTGGCAACGCCCTTTCTCATTAGCAACAGCAGCGCTTACTTCCCATAAGCTAACCTCAAAAACTCTCTCAACTTTGCTTGATTTATGCAGATATCTGTGCGTATACTCTTTAGCCAGAAAGTGTGTCCAAAGGGGTATTATGAATATGTGTCCAAAAATGCAAAGGTCTGTTTTAAATGAAAAGGAAACGAGAAACGAACAGGAAATGCTTTTGTATATGTATATGTATATGATGTACAAGTGTGTACAGGGTATCTGTTAGTCAGTCACTCTATTATTATAGCTCTTAAGCCTCATTGACAGCTCTCTTCTGAGGCACCCTACAGCTGGTACCGGTATATTAATGCTATGGACATTGCTAAACGGCGAAATGATCCATTGCGAGACACACACATAGCCACTCACACACACACACACACTCGTACACACAGACACACACACACATACACGCTTAAAAATTCCCACACAATTATTGTGTTTTGTTTTTAGTCAAATGCTCTGCTCTGCTGTGATTTTAATTTCCTTTTTACGAGCCTGGCGCCAGCCAAAGGGCAACGGGGAGGACAAGGGGATGGATGGAGAGGTGGCTGGTAGAAGTAGAGAAAGAAGAGATCGACTGGCTGGCTTTAGCCATAAAGTTTTAATTATGTCCCATAAAGTTAGCCGGACACAACGCCCAAGATGAAGCCATAAAATCGAAAACAAAAAACAAGACACAAAAAAAGTGAAATAAAGTTGTTTCGAAACGATTCGAGGATCGTTAAAGTGGGCATGCCTATGAGGAGATGTGTAGGAGCTACCAGTTTTGGAGATATGTGAGCATGATAAAAACAACGAGTGTAAAACCGAAACAAATCAAAAGAACTTACCGCATACAATACAAATCGTTTAGAAGCTAAGCACAATTGATATGGGATCAATGTTCCAATTCACCGATCTATTGGAAACAGTTGAGAGAAATTCAAGCGTCAAAGCGAATCCATAGATTGAAAGGTTTGGGTTTGATTTTGGGCTTAGGCTTTGGCTTGGACTTGGACTTGGATTTGGGTTTGGGTTTGGGTTCTAGCCAGAAGCAGTCGAGTGCGCCTGGAGGCTCAAGGATCTTAAGCGATTTCCCTGAATCGCGCGCAGCAAACAAAAGCCAAATTCACAATCAGAATTCCACAGTCCCAAGTCTTGTTATCATTTTAATCCGCAGACTTCTTTTTATATGTATGCTCTGTTTGCTAAGGGAACCAGGCGTATATATTGCCTTTTGTGCTTGCCAAATGTGACTGAATGAAAATATCACAAAGATTGTTTTCTTCAAATATATTTCAATTAAATACCTTCTGTGCGAAAAGTCAACTACATTAAAAACAGAGCAGCCTGCAGTCGGGTGACTTCAACAGCAATTTTCTTATTTGTTTTTATTTTTAGTTTTTGTTTCCTTTTGAACGAAATCCAAAACCAAAAATGCAGCAGCCGCCAGGCACTTGCCGTACCCCAAACCCAAAAACCAAAACCCAAAAACCAAGAGCCAAAAATCAAAAACCCAACCTGAGTTATTTTGTTTTAGTATATTCTTTTTGTTGCATCAAGCGTGAAAATACCGCGAAATTCGGTTTTGTACCCCTTTCCTTGCCCCCCCCCCCCCCTCCATCCACCCAACCCTTAAGCCAAGCCTCGTTTCTATTTGAATTCGAATTCAACCGCAGACTTTGTGCATTATTTTTATTTGTGTTCTTTTTCTTTTATCAAAATATAAGCAAGCATGTGCGTTCGGGTCGAGAGTGCACGACCAGCAGATACCCTGTACATCACTTATGAATTTTCAAACACACAATTTAAATATCAATAATACATGAATTTGCAAATATGACTGTTTCCTAATGAAAGCAAATGCACATCAGAAAAACAAAAACCAAGAAATTTTCATCAGCATAATCGATAAACGATAATCGATAATGGTATCGTCATCAACAGTTGAAATTGGGTTCGCATTGGTTCATAAGGAATAGATGATAGATAATTCACAAACTATTTTATACATAAATATATTATTTTATTTTTTAACTCGGCTATTGATGCTGATCGATGCTTGAATCTGCTCGTAGTTGCTTCCTTCTGTCTGTTACATACCGTTGCCACAATATTATAAGAGCCGCCTTGGGCATTTCGAATGGGTACAGGGTATACAAATAAGCGTTAACATGGCAACAATCGCCTCCTGCTGTGACATTAAATTATTGTTATTGTGCATTTTTACGACACTCTCCATTTGGTCAATGTCTTTCTTTCTTTCTTTCTCTCTTTCATTCGGTCCTTCTGCTGCCACTTCTTCTTCTTTATTGTTATTGTTGCTGTTGCTGTTGTTGTTGTTGTTATTAGCAATATTGTTATGATCGTTGTAGCTTGAATGCATATCGATAATTATCATTCATCAGCATTCGATCCAATTAAACAATTTCCACTGATCGAAAGTTGTCAAAATATACACTTTATTTTTCCATAATGTTTCCCTGAAACCCATGTGGACTGGTTGACCGGTATACTTGAATAGTGTGTGCAATGCCAGTGTTGACAAGTTCTGATACTCAATCACTCACTTATTCCAAATGGCAAAGCAAACAAAAAGATGCACTTCAAAATATTGAATATTTTTCGTATTTTAAATTTTATTCGAAAATTCGAAAGTCTACATCAAGACTTAGTCCCAAAGACTCTTAAGTTTGCTTTTCACAATCTCATCACTCTCAATTAATTTGTTTGTTTCCAATCGCTAATTGAGTACATTTATCTTTAGGCAAAATTTTTTTATTATTCTGGTAACTGCATGAAATCAGGTATCTCGGATGGAGTGTGTTCAAATGCGTAACCTCATCGGTGTCAACAGTATTTGTTTGTTTCTTTTTGTTGGGTTTCTAATCTTTGATTAAAATGCCGCTTCCTTCCCCGCGCTGGCTGCCGGGCGAACGTTCACTGATTGTTTCCTTCCGTTACACTTAACGCTTAACGCCCATCCACAGAGACAAGCCCGCCCTCCTCCTCAGCCCACCCCGAATTGCGCGATGTTTGTGTCCTTGTGTCAAAATGCAAAATTCAAAATTCAATTGTTTAGCCCTTTGTCGAGTTGAGCTGGATAAAGGATAGAGGATGCAGGACGGGGGATGGAGGATGGAGGATGATGTACTGCGGAGTGGAAGTTGCAGTAATTTGGGCAAAATTGACATAGAAATCCATTTGTCAGCCCCTTCAGATTAAAATCAAGGATTTAAAATGTAATTTGATTCATGGGTTAGTCAAGAGCCAGTCTCTCGCTGTCTGTCTCTCGCTCACTCTCTCTCTCTCCCCCTCTCTCTCTCTCTCTATCTCTCTCTCTCTCTCTGTTTCGCGGGGAAATGCAATCAAAAGAGCAAAGTGTGACACCAGTAAAAAATCAGACAAGGAACACACAGCGGGAACAGCAGCCAGGAACCAGGCATGATTACAAGGACAACACCAATAAATGACAACAAATACACCCCCCCAACAAAAAAAAAAGGCAAGCATAGGAAATGGTGGGGAGGGGAGGGGAGGGGGATTGTGCTGACTGTGGCATGTGGTGGCACCACAGTTGGGTTCTGGTCTTGCTCGAGAAAATGGGGTTGCGAATCGGAAGAGTGATTTTAACCTCGACTCCTGGCGTGCGGCGGAAGGATGCAAGGGTGTCGGCCACCGGAGAGCTCAAATCTCCCGAGTGCTATTTTATGCCGGAGTGTGCCAGACGCCAGACCCCCCACCCCCCATTCCCCAACCCCATACCCCCCTCCCCAACACGTAGAGTAAGCTGTGTCAGTAGCAGTACCAGTTGCTGTTTGAGGATGCGTCTGCGACGGCGCCAGCGAACAGAGGCAGGCAGGGGTTGGAATTGCATGAGTTTGTGGGCAGGGGGATGGGGCGGTGTGTGCGGGGCTTAGGTTTTTGTGCAACCAGTTGAGTCCATTAATCATTTTCTAATTTGTGGAATGTGGAGTGTGGCAGAGTGGAATGCTGCTGGCCCAAGAGGGTCGCTCCCTGCTACCTCTCACGCTCTCTCTCTCACTCTCTCTCTCTCTGTGTCCCAACGGACACCGGGTTACAATTCTCAACTTGCAAGTTGTTGTTGTTGTTGTTGTTGTTGCTCTGACACTCAAAATGAAATTTTCCCATCTGTAATTTGTTAAGTGCGTTTGTTATTTCCATCGAATTATTTCACTTTTATGGGTTAAGTGCTTTTTGAATTATGTTACTTCTTGCTCGGATCCTTGAGGGTTGTCACCGTCTGTGCTATTAGGCAACACTGGCCGGAAATATGCGACATACAATTTAACTAAATTAGTTGTTTGGGAATTGCCAGCTACCCAATTGTCGGGCCTAATCTATTTAGATGTAACCAGATGAAAAGAATGCAGAAACAATATTTTCGTCTGAGCACATCACAAAACTCCCAAATGTGAACGACTAGCAACAACTTTAGTATTGTTCAGATTAAAACTGCAAAATTTGTATGCGAAAAACCACTAAACTTCAAATTGTCATTTATTTGCTAACATATTTCTTTATTTATTTATCCAAGTTATAAAGTTATAAATTGAGCTACTTGTGGAATTCTACAATAACATTTAATTTAAACTAGTTTTTTTTTTATCTTAGACGGGGTTTTGTTTAATGAATTTCAATTTAAGAAACTACAACAACTAGTTAGTTAGTTATTTATAATAACATTTGCAGTTTGAAATTCTTTTAAGACAAGTCTGACTTGACTTGATTCACACTGTGAATTTTTGATTGATTTTGATTTTGAAAATCACCTGCTGCCGTGATCAATGTAGGTTTATGTTAATTATCCATTCAATAGACATCTTCAACTGAAACTCACAGTTAAGTCCGCCTTTCTCTAGTTGCTTGGGTTCTTGGACCAACTCCCGCCTGGAATCCCCATTCTGATTGTGCGGCGCAGTTTGGGCAAACACTTCCAGCTCATAAATTTTTGCAGCCAACTGACTGAATTTGAAGTTGATGTCATTTGATTACTTCATTTGCGACAAGTAATGGCAAAATTATTGTTGTTGCCATTGATTCCTGCGACAAGTGAATATTTGCGCATTTGTCTTTTGCCTTTTGAGTGTGGGAGAGGCATGCATGTCCTTCGAGGAGGCGAGGGGGTGGAGTGCTGTCCTGCCGATTGTCGAGGGTGTCATTTGGTAATTGTTACAAGCTGCCGCATATTTGGACAGTCAAGCACGACGCACTCAAAACAAACAAATGAGTGCTGGATCAACCCTCGCAACAGGACATGCCTATCCACATCCTTAACATGTTGTAAGCGGATACGCACAAAAAGACACCACACACACACACACACACACACACAGCAAAAACAGCAGCAGTCAGGCAGGATCATAAACAGATGAGGGTTGCGTGTTGCGTGTTGCATGGTGCGGGGGTGAAGCTGATGGTGGGGGCAGGGGTTGCAACTACAAATGTCATTAGTTTACAGTTGTCTGATTTCATTTCAATATTGTGATCGATGGTGACATCGTCTCCTGGTGCTCCAAGACGCATTGCCAACTGGGCAAATCCAATGGAAATCATCGACCCAAACTAGCCATAGATAATGTTCATGTTGGTCGAAAATGCACTCGGAATAGCACGGGATAAGCACTCACAACTGATTATCATTCAAGAAGAAAGAAAACCTTGACTTGGGTATTCCCAACATAATAAATCTATGTAAAATCTGTTTCTTTTCGAAACTGCTCCTTAAGATTTTCCTAGGCAGCTTCTTCAGGGTGTCAAACGGAACTCAAAACAGAACCGCAACTTTACCGAAACCAAAATTAAACTTATTTAAAAAAAACAACAGTTTACGTATGATAATTATAATTATATAGAATTATATATAAAGTCGAAGACCTCAGTTGGGACTCGTCCATAATATGTTATGCTTCCAACTTATTTCATAGTCAAATCCAAATTTTGTATCATAATGGAACACAATGCGAAAAAAATATGTGGAACCACTTCATAAGCCTGAAGAACAACTTTATACACCAGAAACGCCGGAACCGGATCCGCAAAATGATTATTATTATTATTCTTAGATTTACTTTTCCAACTCTCCAAGAGCAAATATTAAATAAGCATATATATATATATATATATATATATATATATGTATGTATGTATACTGGAAACAGTGTTGCAAAACCTTGTTGTAAAAGAAGGCGACTTGGAGCATTTGTCATTGGACTAGTCAGTTTTAGTGTGGAATGAAAACACTTAAGTTTTGAAATAGTGCATTTATTATATCATTAGAAACTGGAACACTGAGCTGACTGCATTTTATGGTCTTCCAAATGATTCCGAAAATGGCCCTCAAATGTACCGCAAGTTTGTTGTTGCTGTTTCTTGTTGCTGTTTGTTGCTGCTGTTTGTTGTTGCTGCTTGTGTTGTTGCTGCTTGTTGTTGCTGCTTGTTGTTTAGCTGCCGCCCCCTCGAGCTTTCACAAATATGAAAAACCGGCGACATCTGCTGATGCTCTACTCTTGTTCTTGTTGTTGTTGTTGTTGTTGGCGAGCATTCGATATGATTTGTGATTTACAACAGGTTTCAATTAACAAAAAAAAAAGAAACCCCAGCCCGCACCTCCCACTCCCACCCCCCTCTGCTCATGCAACCCCCCCTCCCAGCGACTGCCTCGAACAGGCCTCCCCAGGCCCGCTGAGAAGCACTTTTCGTCTACACTGAAAGTGGATATTTTCGTTCTCTTACTACACATGTAACGCCTGCAAATGATAGTCGGGAGAGCTCGACTCGAAGCTACCCTGTACCCGGCAGTTTATTTTCATATGATAAAACGTTTTACCTTCAAAATAAACTACATATAGTAATATTAAGTATCAATGTGCAAGACAATATCTGTACAGCTGCTTCTTTAACTGCTATCGGAAATCGATTCCTATCGATAATCGTGATGAAATAAACTTTATCTGCAAATGGCATAAAATAACTTTTATTGATGTTGATCCCCATCATGAATATATATTTATATGCCTTCCACTGCTTGTGCTTCAAAGGGTTTAGGGTATGAAAATTTACCTGATCAAGTATATATATATATATATGTATATATTTTAATACAAATAATACTAATTATTTAAAAATATTATTCTCATAATGCGAGATGCAATTGAAATATAGCAAAATGTAAGAATATTTACTAGTCTATTTATTTTCTTCGTCTTTTTCTGAGTGTATCTTCACTTTTCAATTATTTATTTATTTTTTTTTTTTTGCATTTTGTAAAAGTAAGCAGCTGAGAGGCGTTGACAGGGACATAAATAAAGATCGTTTAAGTATCAAGTAATGCTAGACGAATAGTTTGAAGTTTGATTTTGTTCCCCCTCTGCTCTCTCTCTCTCACTCTCTCTATTTCTCTCATCTCTCTCTCTCTCTCTCTGTCTCGATCTCTCACTCTCTGTGTGTGTGTAAGCAGAGATGCCCGAGATGCGCTCCCGAGGGGCAAGCACAACAAGAGCAGTTGGCTGGTTGCTGGTTGCAGTTGCAGTTGCAGTTGCAGTTGCTGGCTGCCTATCGACTAATTGAAGACAAGGCGGCAACGCTGGCGGCATAAATTAGACAACAAGCCAAACAACAAGAGTGCCATTAAGTGGATACCCCGTAAAAGTGGAGGGTGGGCCTGATGGCTGGGTGGGGGGGAATGGAAATGGAAATGTCTGATTGATTGTTAAATGTGTATGAAATGTCGCCGCGACATATTTCAATTAAACATACGCCAGCGACAAAATGTCGCCACATTTCATTGCAGCCGTCTCACATGAATACCCTGTAAAATAATACCCAGCACATAGATCGAAGAGTGCTACAAATGTGATTCGAATAGTTTGGTTTTGAATTTCCAATTAAATTGCCCAAACTCAGTGCTAGAAAACTGATGCATTTTTGAGAAAGTGCTTTGAAGCTAGCTGAGTAGAACTCGAAACCAAAGTAAAACTTAAAATCGAACCGGATCGTATATTGCTAAAAGATTCCGATAAATGTTATGAATTGCGATTGAATATAGTTCTGTATTCGGTTTCTTTAGCTTCTTTTAAAATCATCAGTTTCTGTGAGTTGTTCTTCAAAATCTTCTTTATTTCGTGAACGATACTGCAGATTGGAAAAGTTTCGGTACCGGCTATGGTTGCCATTAGACTGCTTGCTTGAAATACATCCGCCTGAATCGGCCAGATCTATAGGCTAAATATCATATGGCCGTCATCACAATCAATTTATTATTGTTTTGTATTTCGAATTTGATGATTTGTATTCGATCTTTTTCGATTTTGATTGATTGATTGACTGTGGATAAGGCTTATTATATTATTTGTTGATTACAGAGCATCTGCTAGTCGTTGTCGCTTGCATGTTAATCATGTGCACAATCTTTGGGGCCCATTAACTTCCAATTGGAATTTGTTTAAATTCAAACATAATCCGCTCATAAACATTTTGTTTGCTACAAACCCCACCCCCCGCCCACCCCTCTCCCGACCACCTTCCCCGCTCCGAGCAGCTACCATAAATCACCAGCTGTATTTTGAAGGATTTGGCTGTGCCTGAACTCAACCCAACCACTACCAACCCCTCCCCCCCCCCGCTTCCCGTTATACCACCCACGCTTGGACACGTGTTTTAGTGCGCACAACGCACTTAAGTCTCCGCAACGAAATGCTTTGCAACACTGGCCAATTTCATCCAGCTGGCGTTCATCATTCGCTAACTCAAAAAATCTAATTTCAAGCATCACAGAGCACAAGCCCAGGACGAAGGGGCAAGTGGCGGGGTGGTTGGGGGAGGGGGGGTGTGGCAAGGGAAACAGGTCGCAAGGCCAGTGTTCCACATCGCTAGCTTAACGATTTTAACTGCTGTCAGTGGAGTCGACTCCCAGTTTGATGTCTTAATGCAAGAGAAAGGAAAAAAAAATACAAATAATAATACCCAAAATCCCGAAAAACCCAAAGTCAAATCAGAATCCATGAACCACCCTGTTTGCAGCATGCGATTTTAATCAAATGGATTTGTTTCTATTTTCTATCTAATTCGACTTCTGCTTCGGCTTCTGTTTCTCAGCCTCTTTGTCAGCGTCTTCGTCCGCCTTGCCACCCCCCAAAAATAGACAACTTATCAGCCCCTCCCCACGCTCCCTTCAGGTCTTAGAAAGGTGACAGAGGTGGGGAGTGGGCGACTGGGGGAGGGGGGTGGTTGTTTTATTTATTCGTTTTTTTTTTCTTGAGGAATTAACTGAGCCTAGTTGCATCAATAATTCACCAAAAATATATCCAAGTTCACATATCTCCCAACAACTGACAGATGGGTTATAGATATATATATATATATATGTATATGTATCTGTATGGGTGTGTATGCGTGTGTGTGGAAAGCTGACTCGACTCTATCTGTGGAGAAAACAAATTCAAAGTGAGTAGATAAAAAGTTAAATAGATTTCAATTTATATTACAAAATTCGCAAATGCTTGAAAAACAAGTCACGACTTATAAAAATTTACTTTAAATAGAGAGAAAGAGTGAGAGAGATAAAGAGAGAGGGAGAGAGATAGAGAAAAGAACAAGAGAGAGTCAGTAGAAGAGAGGGGAACAGCAGAAGGGGACGAGAGAGATAGAGAGATATACAGAAAAATAACGAGCATGAAAGCAAGTAAGAGAAAGAGCAAAAGAAAAGAGAGAACGAGAGGCAGAAGAGAAAGATAAATTTTATGCTTCACACGGAAATATTTCATTCTCAAAAAGAATTGCAATTTTACTCCCATCTTCCTTATAGCTTCATAAAACTACAAATCATTTAATAGGCAATTTTCATGCAAAATATAACAATTAATTTCAAAAATCGAGGTAAAAAAAGTATTTTGTCAAAATCCAAAAAAAACCGCCAAGGTGTGAGTTCATGCTAATCCCAAAATATATTTATTAGCAAATTCAGTGCCCAATATACTGGGAACAACATGAGCTTTAAGCTATTAGCGGCGACACAAGCCAAATGCAAAAGCTGGCCAACATTAACGTTTGATGCCCCAAAGTATGCAATATTCTTTTTGAAATCCAGTACACACCACCAACTTAGCTGATAACAGCATCACAAAGCACGCCATCAACAAAACTCAGCCTTTGCAGTGCTGCAAAATGTCAAAGTGTGTGCGCGCCAAACTATCGATAACGCGCGCATGTCTGAATATCAATATCGATATATCGTACAGGTACAACAGTGCAGGCAATAATAAACAGCAGCATTTTACTTTAACAGTCAGTTGTCAGTCGGTTTTTTGTACTCGTTTGCTGCGGGCGTGTTGCGCTCGGCATTTTTTTTTGTGTTTTTCGAATTAATTATTTTCTTGACGCGCTTGAAATTCAATTGCGGTTCGTTCAACTGACGCCCAGTTAATTTGAGTGTATATATTTAAGCAAACGAAAAAGAGAAAGACAAAGATTGCAACAATAAAATGTTAAAAAGCAAAAAAAGAGCAGAAAAGTGAAAAGCAAATTTTTCTGCTACGCTTGAGAACCAAAACGAAACACAACACAAAAAAATTGTAAGAAACGTAAGACGAAAGCGAATAGCTCACAAGAGCAACAAGAAGAAGAAGTCGAGAAAAAGATCATGCGTGCTTAACGACGACGGCGACGACGACGCTAGCAACATACACACACAAACACATGCAGCTGACAAGTTTGGAGAGGGGGGAGCAGAGTGACAACAACTAGTGCCAAACAATGCAAGAGATAGACAAGAAGAGCAGCGCAGCCGGCAGCAGCAGAAGCAGCGCAGCCAACAAGCACTGTATTTTCACATAATTGACAACGAGCGCCTGCAAAAGTGAGCATTACAACAACAACAACAAGAGCGAGAAGCCACACAAGAGAATAGTAAGCAAATTAGACAAAAAAAAAACGAAGAGAAAAATAAATAAGACACATCACAACAACAAAAAGTTTGTATGCCTGTTGTTCTTGTGTTAGTGGTTAGTGCAGCTAGACAAAAAAGCTCTTTGCTTGTTGTGTGTAAAAAGGCAACAGGAGCTTCAAATTTAATTGAAGAATCATACTTCATTATTGCTACCAAGCAAAAAGGAGAGGTGTAACAAAATACAGTGTTGCTGTGCAAAAGTATTAGTGCAAAAACGTCTCAAAGGAGGTAAGCACAAAACAAAAACAGTGTTGTGTGCAGCAAGGAAGTGGTTTAGACGAAGAAAAAAAGTATTTTCTCTATATCGCAAACCGAATTGTGTGCAACAGCAGCAAATAAAACGAGCTTCTCCGGCCAAACAAGGAATGAGCTGATTCGGAGCAGCAAAACAGTATTGTGTGCACAAGCAAATAAAAGGAAGTTTCTAAGCCAAGCTAAAATCTGTGTTGTGTGTGCATCTCCAAAATCGTATTCAGTGTTGTGTGCGCACATATGTTCCACAAGTGTAAGCTGAACTTTAAAGCCCAACACAAAGCACGCTATCCATTCAACGTGGGATCAGACATTTTCTCTCACTCGCTCTCTCTCTGCATTGAACGAAGACGCCTTGCAAAGCAAAGATGAAAAGCCTTTGGCTGCTCTTAACATTACCGTTACTGCTACTACTACTCCAGCTGAGCCACGTACAAAGTACAGCAGAAGCGGACAAAGAAGAAGAGAATGTTACAACAACAACAGCACCAACTGCAACCGCAACAACAACAATTGCACCAGCAGCATCTGGTCGACCACCGCCGCCTCGCATTCTGTTGAACAAGTGTTGCCACCAGGGTGAATATTTGAATGCAACAACACTGGCCTGCATCGCAGGCGCCTCCGAGTTGTGGATGCCACTGGTGTATTTGACGCAACAATTCCGCTTCTTTGAACCCAAAGGGGCCAAGCCGCGCTTCATCAAACTGCTGCCAAATGTGCGACCAAATTGTGCCATGCAAGAGCAGCAACGGGAGCTCTTCAGCAGTCGCCAGGCGAATGTGGTCATCTTCCCCAATGGCACCATGTCGGTGCGGGAGCGTGGAATACTCGTTCAGCCCAAGAACTACTGCATCGATCAGGATGTGGCCTGGGTTTGCCTCGAATCGGAACTGGCCAGGGATGAAACTCAGCTGGTCAATGCCAACTCTGTTGCTGCTGCTACTGATAGTGCTGATGCTGCTACTCCTAATCCTCCCCCAGCTGCTGCTCCTTCAGCAATAGCAACTCCTTTGCGCCTGCGTAAATGTTGCGGCAAATGGGGCATCTACTCGAGCAGCAGCAAGAGCTGCAGCCTTGCCCCAGCGGCTGCACAGGATGGCCAACTAATGCTCAGTCCGCAACTCCAGTTGGGACAATATCAGACCACGTACGGATTGCCCGAGTGTTTGGGCAATGCCAGCGGGTATGCCATAGCCGGAGATTGGCATGAGGCAACATTGAATCGCAGCACAGGTGCCTTGCAACTCAGCCACACCAATCTGAGTGCAACGCAATATTGCCTCGAGCACACCGAGCGACCGGGTGAGGTGAAGATCATCGCCTGCACCCAACACTTCAATCAGGATCCCAACAATCCGAACAGCAATAACAATATATCCTTTGGGGTTGAGGGTAGTCTGCAGAAGGCTGTGCTCGACGTGGGCATCCTCATCTCGATTGTCTTTCTGGCTGCCACACTTGTCGCTGGCTACATGCTGCCCGCTGTGCATCATGCGTTGCACTGGCGTTGCCAAATCTATTACGTATTCTGTCTCCTGCTCGGCAAGATTCTGCTGGCCATAGAGGAGCTGAGCACGAGTTTAATGCCAGGCTCAGCGAGCTGTTTCCTTTTGGCCATTGGAATGCAGTTCTTCTTTCTGTCCGCCTTCTTTTGGCTGAATACGATGTGCTTCAACATCTGGTGGACGTTCCGGGACTTTCGTCCCAGCTCGCTGGAACGCAATCAGGAATCGTTGCGTCTCCGGCTGTATTCGGCCTATGCCTGGGGTGTTCCACTGCTCATCTGTGCAATTGCCGCCTGTGTGGATCAGCTGCCGGAGACGGACACATCCCTGCTGCGACCAGGCTTTGGTGAGGTCTTCTGCTGGTTCGATAATCGCTCACTGGCCATATTCGCCTACTTTTATGGACCCATCGGATTGCTGCTCTGCGCCAACATTGTGCTCTTCATATCGACAACGCACCAGTTGACTTGTGGCCTGTGGAAACGGGATGATGTCAAGTCTACGTCGGAGAAATCGGCGCTGGGCAAGGTTTGCTTGAAACTCGTCGTTGTGATGGGCGTCACCTGGATTTGGGACATCATCTCGTGGCTGGTGGGCGGACCGCATGGTGCCTGGCTGTTCACAGATCTGATTAATGCCCTTCAGGGTGTCTTCATCTTCATTGTGGTCGGCTGCCAGCCGCAGGTGTGGATCGCCTGCAAGCGTCTCTGTTGTCCGAGACTGCGGCACGACATCACCAATACCACAAATGGGGTGCAGCATTCGAGCAGCTCCCAGGGTCTGCCCTCGATGGCCAATGGCACCGAGTTCACCCAGAACACCTCCATGAACATCACAACAACAACAACGGCGACTACAAATGCAGCACCAGCTACCCCCACATTTGAGAAGGCATCGACAACACCCGAAACAATTGCTGTTGGCAACACTTCGAGTTCGAGTCCAAGTCAAAACCCAAATCCACATTCGATACTAAGTCTGGCTGCAACTGCCACAAAGATACCCATGGAGACTATTTGCTAAGGTGAGTGTTCCGCATATATAAACATGAGATATCTCCACTCATCTACACAACCACACACACATTTATCTGACACGTATCAGCTAGATAAGCTTGCGGCTAAGATTCAAACAAACACTTGTCACAGGTAAATCTTGCAATCGAAACCACACCTTAGCCAAATATACTCATGTGTATATCTATATACATACATGTAGTCATGTCTATCTTTATATAACTATATATACCCAACTATCAAAGATATTTGCTCAATATCCACAGAGATGCACAGAGTTCTAGATAACACGATTTATCTACTCATATGAAAATGTGGAGTTTCTCTTGCCCCAATTAGAACATAACTATGAATCTTAAAACTATATCATTTGCTCATACTCTAAATGAACTCATAGAAAATTGTTACAAATTGTATAATGAAGTTGTGCAAACGTCATAAAAGTGTAGCGAGCAAAATGAATATATTATTCGCATATATTATGGATCAGCAACCAAGTCGATCAATCTATGTTTTGATAAACAGGCCTATCTCAGAGATGTCGCATTTGGAATATAAGTTCTAAGAATAGCAAGTTAACATCATGTTATCGATAACAGCATAGATACAAATCGATTACCCACACATATCATTGATCAACTGATCAACAGATTTTGTTAGACATAATGAAAATCAATTTTTGCATTTTGAAGTTAATCCTACAAAATGTGCATAGAATGATGCAACACATTTCAGTTCTAATCAGCGATTTATACTTCAATACACATTCAGATATTTTATCTTCCTATTGAGTTACGTTTATTCATTGATATTTTTGGCGGAGCCAGCAATTACGAGGTCTGTTTGGTTTTATAGCAGACATCTGGTTGTTATAACTTAAGTCTGTTAAATCTGCAATCCAAGCAGTGATTTGTTTAAATGGGGTTTTTTTTTTTTTTTGAGCACTTCATATGCCATTACTAATGGCAAAGAATTCGCAAATGTGCCGTTTTATTTGAGGAGCGTGAGTCAATTTGCAACGCCCACTGAGTAAGTGCTGCTGGAATGCGTGCCCAGGCATGTGGCTTATGCATGCATGCCTGGGGGAATATCACAATTAGAGGACATATGCAGACAGGAATTACATTGAAAATCTATCTTATATATATATATATATATATATATATATATATATATATATATATAAATATATAGATTTTACAACAGTGCTTTGGGCGAGGCGCCGCGGCGCTTGTGTCACAACTTTTACTGTTGCAACTAGTTGCCTGTCTGTCTGCTGTTGTTGGCCGGTTCTTTGTTGCATTGTTTAATTGCTTTACGACCATGTGTTGTGCTGTGCGACCAAGTTAACAATTTCGTCTTCTTGGCGGTTATCTTCCTCTTCCTCATATTTGTCTTCTTGCGTTGCGGGTCCACTTGAAAAATGCCATAAAATTTGTGAAATTGTGAAATGTTTTTCATTATGTTTTTTTCACTGGAAAACCAAATCGGCGTCACAGTCGTCCAGACGCCGCCGTTGGCAATTTGGACATTTCCTGTTAACATTTCCACATGGCCATAAAATAATCAACGCAACCCTTGACATGCACACACACACCACACACCACACACACACACACACACCACACACACACACACACACACAAAATCCCGCTCCTCTTTAAATCGAGCGAAACATTAACCCAATAACTGAACAAACTTGTAGCAAACACAAACAATCTTCAGATAAGGGAGAAAACCCGACTTTAATCTATCTAAAACTGCATTCCTACCCCCCTCATCACACACCCCCTTCCAACTTCCCTCTGCGGCGAGGTTATCATAGTCAATTACAATTCAATATAAATTCAAATGAATGATAATACAATAAATGAAACTATTTCGTAGACTATGCCCAAATCACCATCAGCTAATGAAAGTTCGTCATTCAAAGTGCTTAATCAAAATTTAAATTAAATTAATGAAGTTTTACACACTTTTCAAATTTCCATAATGATATGAAAAATGATGAATTGCACAGGCCAAAACTCAAAGAGTAGGGAAATATTTGTCAGCTATACAATGATACTTCCGATATATAGATCTTTAGTCGATAGTCCGCTATTTCAATAGACCCTTTTTATTGCGCAGTTTCGAATAGGGTATAATCAGAAGAAAAAAACGAAATGAAATCGAAATTGGAATCGAAATCGAAATTAAAATGATGCAAAATGTATTTTTTTTCTGCCTGCGTCACTGCCTGCCTGCCTCAAAAACAGAAACAGATGTCCAGCTGCAGCATTGTGTGCTGCCACGTTTTGTGTGCGGGGTGGGGGTTAGTAATGGAAGAGGGGGGGTGGGGAGGGGGTCTGTTTACCAAGCTAATAATCAACGCTGTTCGAAATGACTGTTTGCGTGTTTTTGCCGCTTTTGTATTTTGTGTTTATTGAGGTGGTTTTACCCAAAAGACTCTCAGTCTGCACACATATGCACACACACATATGCACACACATACGCACATACACACACACACGCACACAAAACTCACACTGTTCACGGCTCCAACCTGCCTTTGGGCCATTAACGTCTCGGACTCTTACGCAAGCGACCTTTTTGGGTAAACTCAAAATAAAATGAAAAAAACCAAAATCCGGGCTCAAAACTGTGCCTGGGTCAAGTGTAAACATGTATATATATATGTATATACATATCTACTTAAGAGCTCTTTCAACTCTTTCCACATTCTTACCTTTTTCCATCTTGCAACATTGGCTAGACTCTGGCGGAACCTTCAATTAGCATATATATGTATGTATATTATATATATATAATTTTAATGAGATTTTATTACTGTCTAGCGATAAACAAATTATGTCAACAGTTAATGTTAATTGAGCAATTCTAAATGTAGTATTCAAGCCCGGTTCTTAACTTTTCTATTTTAGGGTACAATCAAACATCGCTTTATCGAATTATATATATATGTATATATCTGTGAATGTAAGCAAATTAAGATAGAACTCCATAGATCCAATTGCAACTTTATAACTGCATAACTGCTTCATTTTTAGCTCAAACATAAGCACCTTGACACTATTGAGTTATTTGGCAAGTATCTCTATAGGGTTTGGTAATATTAAGTAATCTTGCTTTACAGTTTGAAGAACACTGCTTCTAAGTTTAAAGATTACGGTTAAAGTTTTGAATTAGTTCGAAATTTATGTCGGTCATCGGTTCTGTTTTGTGGTACCACATAAAAACGAATAATACTAACTGTAGCTGATTATTTAAAAACAAAATACTTGTGTATCATATGTATATATATATAAGCAAAAGCAAATAATCAGCTATTATTTTGGCTAGTATTTTTTCCAATAATTTTGTAAATGTTTATTGAGCTAGTTAATGATATTAAACCTAAACCTATCGTTGTTTACAGTATCTTCTTCTGGAATTCGCACCTATTTATACAGTAGTCGAAATATTCAAGTGTATTTTCAAGTGCGTTGTGCATTTCCTTTCTCAGTTAACTTAAAAACACAAACAACAACCCTATTGTTTACCGTAATCAAATGCTGTTGGAATGTGTTTACTCTACGTGCCAGAGAGAGAAAGATAGAGTGAGAGACTGACTACGACATGAATGGAATTTATTTAAGGGTTGCTCAATTTTGTTTGGGTTTCAGTCTGTTTCCATTTTTGGTTGTTTATAAACAATAACGAGCACCTCCATTTACCAACATTTCTGCCTGGTGCTGCTGCTGCTGCTGCTGCTCAACTCAACTGTCAATTTGTTTACCTATTTTGATTTACTTATTTTTCGAGCAGTCTGGCCCCACTGTGCAATTTAACTTGTCTCTCGACTAATGCGCGCAGCTGCGAATGCGATTTCTTCTGCTTCCTTTTCGTTTCTGTTTTTATCTTTTTTCTGTGTTTTTTGCTTCTTTTTTCTTTACCTTTTGCATAATCCCTGGGCAGCGTGTCACCGTCACGCTCTCAGCTCGGCACAGCCAGCACATCCCTGGGCAGCACTGAGCAGCATCCCAGCAGATGATGTCGATCCACGCCACGCTGCACTTAAAGCGCTCCGCCTAAATGATCCAAAATACGACTGCTGGGCATACACGGCGAGAAAAGAAAGATAAAAATAAAACAAACAAAAAATATATATATTTTTTATATTCTGGATCAGCTTCACTAGTCGTGTAGTTATAGTCATTTTCCTTTCTTAGTTTTATATATTTAAATATGTTTATAATGAATTTATATATATAAAATGTATATATGTAACGGCAAGGTGTAAAACCAAAAACGGATTCCGATTCCATTACGTTAATCCTGAATATGGATGTCAATCCGTATCGTGCTTCGGTTATATTACGTAAAGTTTAAATGTTACAGTAAAAGTTATAAATTAGTTCAAAATTGTTGTCGGTCGTCGAATCTGTTATGGTACTAAATGGACTAATAATATTGCTTGTTGTAATAGATCTCTTTACAAAAAAATGTTGAAATGTTAATACAAAACTTTTATGAAAGTGGATCTCAAAAAATATTGAATTAAAGTTGCGGTTGCGGTTAAGGTTCCGGTTTGGGTTTTGGTTTTGGTTTCTGCTTGACACCCAGCAGCTGTAAGCACAGGGCGCCCGAAATACTCCCAAGATAGCTATTCTGTTTTACATTTTTATATTAAAACGCATATTAAAAAAAGCTTAAACTTAACTTAGCATAACTTAAATTAAGAGTGAATTGTTCACCTTCAAAAAAAAACTGTACCCAAATTAATTAGAAACGTTTAATTCGCATAACCTTTCTTCAGAAAGAGCTACGTTAAAGCTTATGTTAGCACATTGTTGGGATCATATTTCTCGCAGTGTAGAGCTAGTGGCAGGTAGTGCTGCTATCGGGTAGCGGAAAGGGGAGGGGCAGTCACAGCGACAGCATCTTTCGTCAAGCGCTACGCGCATATCAGCGTTTTCTTTTTATACCACACAAATCAGTGTGTGTGTGTGTGTGTGTGTGTGTGTGTGTATGTATGTTTGTATCTTGCAAATGCGAATGTATCTTATAAATACGACTGTGAATGCGAATGTAGAGATCGAGTTCGAGTTCGAGTTCGACGAGTACCCGCAGAGTACGTGCTTGCATCTTTTCACTGCTCTTTGTCAAATTAGCGACAGAAAAAGAAAAAACAGCACAAATGCGAAACGTCCATCGTTCACACACACACACACACACACACATGTGTGTGTGTATAAATCTTATATTAGATATATATATATATATCTTTGTATACAAGTAGACGTAGCTCCGTTCATTAATTGAGTTTAGCGGCAATTTTAATTTATACGTTCTGCTGTTTTTCAAGTTATAATTGCAATGTGGCCCATTGCATTTTACGCTCGATGTTTTTAAATGCCCTTCTACAAAGTATGTTAAGACCTTTTGACAAGCTGTGCTAACAAAAATGAGAAATAGCTTGAAATCTGTATTTTCATAGTCGAATGCCCAAGTATACAAATTGTTGCTAAACTAAAATTCGTCAGTAAGCATGTGGAATTATTTTTCGTTATATTTTCTTTTTCTTTGTATTTGCTAATTAGCAACTTTGCTTTGATTTAGCAACTCGGATCCCAGTTCCTTGAACGGTTGTTATTTGTTGTTGTTGAATTATTGTATAACAAACAAAAACCATAGCAAAAAATATCTAAGAAGGTTAATACAGTTTAAACAAGAGTTTTAAATATTTCGTATCAAAAGTGTAACATGAATAACTTAAATCTAATATTTCGAGTCAATTACGAAAATTGTTGCATTTCTCAGAACTTTCCAAGCTGACCTCGCACATACATAAAATACGTAAATATATTTGTAATCGTTTGCTGCCCTTTTATTTCCTCACATTTTTTGCAGAAAGCTGAGACGAGCGAAGACAATGCAAAAGTAAACCGAGTCCAACAACAACAACAATTACTGAAGTAGCAGCAGCAAGCCCGACAGCAATGCTAATGAAGGCAGGCCGACAACAGCAGCAGCAACCACAACAACAACAGCAGAGTGGCCAGACTTGCGCAATAGCAAACGCTAAAGCTACAACAACAACAACAACAGTAAAACATTCAAGCACGCGCATTGACCGAGCTGCCAATGACAACGGCAACAACAACAACAAAAACTGCCCAGCCCAACCGCAGCTGGCTAAGCTTTTTTTAATGTGAGTGTATTTGAGTTGAGTATGTGTGTGTAAGTGCTTTTGACAATCAGCTTTTAGTCGAGGCGACAAAAGACGGACAATTACATATGCATGTACAAATGAATCTAATTATGTGTGTGTATGTGTGCATGCCACAGCATTTAACTTGCGGACCGAAGGCTGGCACAAAAGTAATGTACAAATAACGGTGAATGCAATGTATATGTGTTGGGCAAGGCAAGGCAAGAAGAAGAAAGCGAGTGCGTGAGTGAGTGAGAGAGGTATATAAACGACTTTAGCATATTTACCATTCTAATTGAAAAGTCAAAGTCAGTGTTGCAAAACGACTTGCGGCGTGTGTAGGCGGCCAAGGAATGTGGTAGAAGTAGTAATAAATACAAAAGCAAACTGCAAGACAAAGCGTTGCCATTGTTCACCACAAGAAAAGTACTTTCAAATAGCAATTCACAACAACAACATAAGCACAGGCAATGTGCTTTCTAAGCATTTATGCATGAATGTATTAGGTATTATTGTTTGTGTGTTGTTTAGCCAAACGTCAGCAGCAGCATCAGCAGCCACAAGGAATTTATTGTTGAGGCATTTTTACTCGAGTTGAGTTTTTATTTTTTTTTCTAATCGTAGCTGTTGTTGCTCTTCTTTCGCTGCTGTTATTTTGATTTCAAGTGTTTCGAGTGTGAGAAATATGCCAGCATTCAAATTAGCCACATTCTGATTGGAATTGTGGTCGGCCTGCTTGCCTTGCATTTTACGTCATCGCACACACACACACGTGCATTTTTGAATGTCGCTGTTTTCTGTCATTTCAATTGCTTTATTATTTTGGCATTTGTTTTTCTTTTTTTTTAACTTCCGCTATGAACGTCAGTTTTCTTTCGTCGCTTTACAACCCTGCCCACTGTTATAATACATAACTGTTAAGACAAATCCTTTAGTTTTTTTTAGAGAAATTTCTTCAGTTTTTTTTTTTAGACAAATTTGTAAGTTTAGATGGGGAAAAAGACGCTTAAAAAAAGTTATGAAGAAAAAAACCATTGTTTTATTCACCGTTTTTAACTTTTCAAAATTTAATTAAAATGAAATTAAAAAATTGAATTTTATGATAAAGAAAAATGAACAAAAAACAAAATAAAAGACCATTTTAAAAAAATGCACTTATAATTATGAAAATTTGAACTAAATAAAGTCCGTTAGTGGTGATATTGTTTTTCTGGCTACTTTTTGGCGCTCTTCAAATCAAACAAAGAAAGAAAACTATTGATAATAATTCCCGGAAAGGTACTAACTTTAATTTTTAGGCAGAATACTACTAAGCAATATACTCAAAATTAACATTTGAAACGGTTTCAAAAATAATGGTTTGTTTTTTTCATGCTTTAGAAAAAAGTCGCATATCTCAGTGAGTGAATTTTATTTTTTTTTCAAATATCTTATTCGTACTTCTTCTGATAATTGTTCAGTTCCCATAACATGGGCAGGGGTATTCAAAAATAGGTCAATATTCGTTTTGGCAGCAAGAGTTCAACGTAATGAAAAACTTATCAAGGTTAAATGCCCCAAAAGCAGCAACAAATTCATCAAATTTATTCGAACCATAAATGGAATTGAAAACAGAAACTGAGAAACAGCAAAGCAGGTGAAGAAGATGCCAAGAGAAACAAGCGCTTTTAATTAACCGGACGCACACACACTCGCACACACTCACATACACATACACACACGCAATGTACAGTTAATTAGTGGTTGGCTTAATAGCGTTGCCAGATTTGTCTGTAGATTGGCAAACTGCTAAAAAATGAAAATGTAAAAAGACCAACGCTAATTCCGCAGCGCTGCCACACTGTGCTGCTTTGCTCAATGTAATTGTTGCCGCATGTTCTCCAACACACTCCTGTTTTTTTTTGGTTTACACAAATTTAAACACCGAAACTATAAAAAAAAGTACAATTCTTAATTTTTATTTAATATTTTATTTATTTGCTCTTTTTTTTAGTTGTAAAATGCGTCTAACGCCCGCTTAAGCAAAACAAAACAAAACAAAAAACCAAGAAAATAATTGAAGGAATATTTATTAAAATGTCAACATTGTATTATGATAGTTATTATTCTATATATATGTAAAGTACTTCCAAAGTGTTCAGGCCAAAATTTATTCTCCCCCTCTCTGTTCGACCCTCTCCCCTCTATTTGTTAATCTGTATGTCTATGTATATATATATATATTTAAGTACAATATGTATTTTTTTTTTAAATTTTTTTGTGTACTTTTAAAGCAACTACAACGAATATGAAATTTGAACTGACTGATGCAAAGGCAGCAAATACAATTAAATATATATATATTTGTCCTTTTATATTAACTATATATATATGTATATATATATATATATCCTTTTATATTAAATATGTATATCTTTAAGTAGCAGGCATACTATTTTTGATACTACATGCAACAACAACAGTCAGCATGTATATATATATATATATTTATGTATTTGTTTATATAATTGTGTAAAACTATAATTAACACATATGGTAATTGAACAATTGAAATTGATGTATGAAATTTGATAGCTATAGACTTTTTACCACAAATGCATAATATATTATAAATTTGATATTTTACATATATATATATAACACTGATCAGGGCATATTTGCCCAATTAGAATTAAGTGAATATTTCTTCTGAATCGATTAGTATTTAATTAATGCTCGAACAATTGAAATTGAAAAGTCTGCAGTTATTTGGAAAATGTGTTTAGTCAGCGCCCGCAAAAAAAAAAAAAAACAGATTAAAGAAATCGTTAATGGGAAGTAAATGCGTTTATATATGTATATTTATATTTGTATATATATATATATATATATATGTATTTTTTCGAATATCTTTTCTGATTATTTATGGAGCGTACCCAATCATTTTTCAAGGCGTGTGCGCTTTTTTTTGTAAATTTATTGCGCACAACATTTTTATAGATAAACAGTCGAGGGAAAATTGTCGGAAAAGGGGCAATTAAACGAAACCGAAAACTGAAAACTCAGCAAACAATTTGTTCAGCTATATAGGCTAACCAAACTATATATATATATATATATATATATATATTATTTTTATATATGTACGTGTATTATCTACTATATCATATTCTGTGCAGAAAAGTGATGATGACTAACTTAGCACTGGCAACTACTATATCAAGTATTTGTACTTTATATTTATACTTAATTTATATGCTCGTCATTGAATATGCATCTCCCCTACAAATGAATAAAAACTCATTTATATATATTAAACAAAACAAAAACAAACAAAAAAGCAGAAACAAAACGTTTTTCTCATTTCATGATTATTTGATTCACCCTCAATCTAACCCAATTTTTCAGCATGAAATTTGTCATCTTTCTTGACGCAAAATTTCGATTGTATGCAAATGAGACTGCAGACAGGTGTGGCAATATATCTGTGTATCTGTGACGTAATTATAACCTTTGTGGGACTCGCAATTTCAGTTAAATGCAAAAACCGGTTAAGAAACGAAACGCTTCAAATACTTCAACAATTCGACATCATCATTTATATAAATAAAGATCATTGCGCAAAACAACTATGCACAAGTTTGCACAGTTCTCTCATACGTCTGACGAATCTTAATACTCTTTTTTGCAGGTAATCTTAAATACCAATTTATATATATATATATAGTCAACATACACATTTATTTTTCTCTGTGGAAAAAAATGCAACAAATTGGTAAGTTTAGAGCAAAATGCCTTTTAGGGTTTTAAGAAATGCATATTTAAGAATGCCAAGCAAAAGAAAGGGTATACAAGAACATAAGGAATATTGTGAGCAAAGGGCGTTATGGGCGTTACTTTCCTAGAAAAGAAGGCATACTATAAGGAAATTATCTCTTACCAAAGGAATGCATTAAAGTCTCATCGAAATTGATAGTGTATTAATGTAAACGGTCTACAAAAGATATCTGTATGTGTATATATGTATACAGTTAATAGGTTAACAATGCATATATATATATAAATGTATATATATGTAGTATAAGGGAACAGTCTTTCAGGAGGTTTTGTTTAAGTTTGTTCGTGTATTTGTGTATAATATATACCTATCCAAAAACATATACATATATATACATATATAGTAAACATAATAAAAGTAATAATAAGCACATCACATGTGAGTGAAATGTATGAAGTGCGAACATGCGTATATATATATATATATATCTAGACATAGGTATATGTACAATTTAAACATAGATAGACAACAGAACATTTACATATTGTGATAACAAGAAATTCGACTATATATAGACCATATCATATGTATCGAAAATTGCAACAAATAGAGCAAATTAAATAAGAAAGAAGGCCAACAAATTTCCGTCGATCTTTGACTAAATTATAAAGATGTCCAAGGCCTCCGCTAGCTAATCAACATGGTATTCAGTGCGATGTGGCGAACCAGTTCGCTTCTCCGCTACGAATGGAGGCGAGATGCCCGATACGCTGGTCACGCCACGGAGTCCGGTGCTGCGAAAATAGATGAGCACATATTGTTCGCCATGACGCAGCTCCACATCGTCGGCGAAATCCAGACGCACCAGCTCCTCGTTGGCGACCACCTGCCGGCGCAATCTTTGCCGATTGCGATGATGATGCCGTTCTCCACGATGATGCGGCGCCGGCGTATCGAAATAATCGCGTTCCTGATTGGAATCCGATGAATTTGGGGACTCCGCCTGATTCACATACTCGTAGGCCGCATAATGCGCCAGACTGGCGTACTCGATGCCATAGATGGCGATCCAATCATTTGGTCCCTCATCGAATTCGATTTGCTTGCGATACTCCACCGTATTCTCATCGCCAATCTGCCAAACGGATATCGGCGTAAAGGTGACGCCAGGCGCCCGATAATTCGGATACAGTTTAAGTGTAAAATCACTAGTCACCGGCTTGTGATCGCTAATGTTGTAGGCAGGATGGGATTTATACGAGCACTGCTCGATGGCTAGCTGCATGCCCGGCTGACGATTCGATGGCTGTACTGCGTACATGATGCGATCCGTCCACGCCGGACGACGCTTCAAGTCGTAGTCGGTGGTGCCCTCCTTGAATTTGAATGTAGGCGGAAAGGCGGGCAGCCGTTCGTGGAGTACCTGAAACGCCAACTGTGACTTTTCGCGCACCTCGTACAACTGATCCCGCTGGATGAGTGCCTCGTGCTGCTGCTCATCCCGTAGAGCGTCGCGCACCTCCGTCGCCGTATCGCTGCCATTGAGGCGAAAATTTAAATCACCAAACCAGAAGACATAGTCATGATCATAGATCTCCCGATAGCGTTTCACATGATAATGATGATTCTCCAGTATCTGTTTGTAGTCCTCAATGCGCTCATCTAATTGATGATCATGCGCCGCCAAATGGGCAACGACAAAGGCCAAGCCACAGCCGTACAGCGTGAACCGTATGCTGACAGCACCCTTATTGCCCCAAATGCCACCAAAGCCGGTACGTGTAAATTCCGCCTCTATATCCTTCAGATGCTCAACATGCTGGCGCCGCACAAACATCGTCAGCAGCAGGCCCTGCATCTGTTCTGTCTTGACGGCCACGTAGTTATAGCCACGCAACAGTTGCTTTGCCTTGTGCGTCCACGGATCCTCCTTGAACAGGCCGATCACCTGATGCTGGGGCTGTGCATTCACCTCCTGCAATCCAATCGCATAGATATCCGGCAGATCTCCTTCATCCGCCTTTCCGCTGGCATCGTCATGCAGTCCGAGCAGCTGACGTAGCGAAATATTATCCGGAAATCGACTGCCAACATTCCAGGTGACAATGTAGGCTCGATATGTTTCCAGCTGTTGCGCTTTGGGTGCGACTGTTGCTGTCGCTGTTGCCCTTGCATCTTCCGTCTTGCTCATACTAATGACACACATACCCACCCATTAGAATTTGATTCATGACACTTGAGCCATATTGTTACTTACATTAATGAATGATTAACGTTCGTCTTCTTCTTGTAGCTGTTGCGATTGCCAATATTTTTATTGGCTGGTGTCGTAATTGGGTTAGCTTCGATTCAATTATTGCTATTGTTAACTCGTTACGCGTTTGTGATCAGCGCATAGTAAATAAACCAGCAGCAAAGCAACAGCAGACAAAGCTCGTTTTAAAAAAGCAAGGCCAATTAAGTCATAAACAGCTGTCTGCTTGCGTTCACCTATCGTTGTCGTTATCGATGATTATTTTCATCGTTAGTGTGTCGCGCACGTATCAATGTTACTACGTATTATATTCAACACGAGTTCAAATATTTTCCCTTTACAAAATAATTGTAATCATTTATGCTAAATGTATTTGAATCTAAATACCTCCCCTTTAAAGCGTATTTATTAGGTATTAACACTCTTACTAATTATGCTCATAAAAATCTTTATCAATTTAATTATCAACATAAATGTATCATATTTCTAAAGCGCATTGAGCATAAAAGAGTACATCTAACAATTTTAAATTGGCTATAAATGTATTTAATTTTAATTTTTAACATCAAATTCAAATAAAGAGCATACTAAATATATATATGTAATAATTGTACATTGGAAATTTATAAGGCTCATTATGTAAATGAAAATAAATGTGTTAGAAAATGCAAAAATGTCCCACCAGGTGGCAACCATGAGAGGTACTGCCACTAGTTGAACGCTTTGCAGCACTGTCGTCAGTTTTGGATTTGTTTTTGTGACACAAATTTTTTTTATTTTATTGATGCAGTTGATAAGAAAATACATACTAATAATATACGGGCAATATCAATACTACAATGAATAGCCGATCAAGTTCGTGCGTTTAATTGAATATATAGCGCCAATACACGGCGTTCACTGCGGCTACCGAATAAAAGGCGAGTGAAACACTAACCAAAAAAAAAAAAACAAATGCTAATTTTGGTTGTTTTTTGTTTGTGTCGGATTTCTTTTTTTTGTAGTTTGACGTTGTTGGCAAGCGTTAGCGATTTTTGTTATTGTTGCTGCTGCTTCTGCTGCTGTACTTTCCGAATGTTATGTAAATTATACACACTAAAAGCCAAACAGCATCCTTCAATAAGTTGAATCAAGCAAAAAAAAATCAAAGTCACGCGATCCAAAACAAATATTTAGCCAGCAACAGCAGCAGCGCAATCAGGAGCAGAAACGCAGTCAGCATCGCAGCTGGGCATAAATTGTTTCTTTTTTTTTTTGGCCTACCTAAATAGTTGTCATATATATTTTGTTTTAATATAATTAATTAACAATTACAGTTGAAGCATGCCAGCGCCACAGGCAATTTCTGCTGCTGCTGCCTTAAAAACAGCCAGTATGCCCAGCAGCGATGCGAGCACCAATCCAGCAACAACTGCAGCGAGTGCAGCAGCAGCCAACAACAGCAGCAGCAGCAACAATAGCGGTCGCCATCAGCTGCGACCGGTTAAATATGATTATGCGGATTCTTTTGCCTGCACGTATGTTGTATCGGTTGTGGCTGCGTCTGTTGCCGAACTGGCCACATATCCGTTAGATCTGACAAAGACGCGACTGCAGATCCAAGGCGAGGCGGCCAGTGTGACCACCATTGGCGCCGTCAAATCAAATGTAAGCAGTTATATTGTTTTTGTTATTCCTCTTTGAGTTGACTTTCAGTGTTAAGCGCTTGTTGTAATTGTTGTTGGTGTTTAATGCATGCTTCGCTTTTAAGCCCGGCTTTCCTAATTTCCACTTGCTAATACAACCTTATATATATATATATATATATATATATATATATAAATATATATATATATATCCTTGCAGGTTGCTATATGTTACAACCGATACCACAATACCATCTTATAACTGTGCCCGCTACTCTTCACAACAATATCCGTGTGCGTGTCTCCATAACACTCTATCTGTCACTATCATTATCAGATTGCGATCTCATCTTTCATATTGTTTTTCGACAATCGCTAACAGTAACAGTAACGATAATTATTAAATGCAGATAACGGCTTTTATTTCGATTAAAATGCAGGTTTGTTAGCCTTGAGCGATACTTTTGTTGTTACTCTTATTACGATTATCGGCAATTATTTATATTTTTGTATTTATTTATTTATTTGTTTTTTTTTCTGTGATACAGTGAACGTTCGTGAAAGTGAAACTTCCAGAAATAAGTATTTATACAATAATGAATATTAATTGATTTATTGCATAGACAGGCGAGATTTCAAATAAGAATTCGAATTGTAATTAATTAACGAGACTGCAAGGGTATTCATTTTTATTGGATAGCTCCCGTATGCCGTAGTTAATTACTGCTTGTTTTTGTTTTTTTTTATTAATCTGCCATGATCAATATTCATTATCAGTTGATAAGCCATATAAAAGGTTATTTTTGAGGTGTGTCCATCCGATAGGTAGATATGGGTGTTAGAGGCATATGAAGATCGAGATTAGCTTAGCTGACTGTGTGTGCTGTTATGTTTGTTGTAATGCTCTAGTAGTCAACACTAAATGTTATTCACCACCAACCTACTCAACCCACACCCCCACCCCCACCACCACCACACACACCATAGTTCTCATTTTGTGTGTGTTTCTGTTAAATGTGACAAATTTACAACGATTTTGTTGCGCGTGTGTGTTTTGTGTGTCTACATGTGTATTGGATAGCCTATATGTTATATGATGCATATTTCTGAGTAACCGAGAAACAACTGACCAACCAACCCAACCACCCCCTATTACCAGATGCAATATCGCGGCATGGTCGCCACCGCCTTTGGCATTGTACGCGAGGAGGGCGCCATCAAATTGTGGCAGGGCGTGACGCCGGCGCTTTACAGACACGTCGTCTATAGGTGGGCAAAAAAACAAAAACAAAAGAAAACCAAAATTCCAAAAACAATCAAAATCCAGAAAAAATAACTGCTTTCTTTGGCATGCCAAAGCTTAAATACCTTTGCAGAATAAAGTCCATAAAATCAAAGGACTTTTCCCATATGAGAGATATAGTTGTCTGATGTTAATCTGTATAATTTCTATGCCATACAGTTGTCTGATATATACCACATATATAAAAGATCTCATCAAAAACTGTTTATAAGGAATCGGAGAAATGCTCATACCAGAAATGGGAAGCGTCTCTGCAAGGGTATCAAAAATGTGTTTCTATGTATTTTTTTTTTTTTTCATTGCTAACATAAAAAGCAAATAATGAAAAACTAAAAATAATCGCCAATATATAGCTTGATCGAAAACTAATGTCGCTGTTATTATATTGATAGCGGGGTGCGAATCTGCAGCTACGATCTGATGCGCAAGGAGTTCACTCAAAACGGAAGTCAGGCGCTGCCCGTGTGGAAGTCGGCGATATGCGGTGTGACAGCTGGTGCAGTTGCTCAATGGCTCGCCTCCCCCGCGGATCTGGTCAAGGTGCAGATCCAGATGGAGGGACGACGCCGGCTGATGGGTGAGGCGCCGAGGGTGCATGGTTCAGCGCACGCCCTCAGACAAATCGTTCAGCGTGGTGGCATCAAGGGTCTGTGGAAGGGAAGCATACCCAACGTGCAGCGTGCCGCTCTGGTCAATCTCGGTGATCTGACCACATACGATACGATCAAGCATCTGATCATGCATCGCCTCCAAATGCCCGACTGTCACACGGTCCATGTGCTTGCCTCGATCTGTGCGGGCTTCGTTGCGGCCATCATGGGCACACCAGCCGATGTGGTCAAGACTCGCATTATGAATCAGCCCACCGATGAACTGGGCCGGTACGTAACCCTCAATCGCTGAAGCACATATACCAATCATATTAATAACTATTCAAGTTGCCCGGGAGCACCATTTATTTGTATTTCAAATTATTTTGTATCTATCTGATATTTACAGTTTCTCTGAATCGTTTGGTTCATTTGTAAAACATTCTAGTATGAAAGATTCTTGTGATATATCACAATAGACAAAGAAAAAATATATATGATGGATGGGGCTCAGGCTGAAGAGGAACAATTATGCTGCTTGCAGGGTATCTTGTGGTCGGGCATTCTCGACTAGTACACTCTTATATCTTGCTTTGCCAATTGTTTGAATATATGCTTCCATTCCTCATTGCAGTGGTCTACTCTATCGAGGATCTGTGGATTGTCTGCGCCAGACTGTTGCCAAGGAGGGTTTCGTGGCTCTCTATAAGGGTTTTCTGCCCTGCTGGATCCGGATGGCGCCTTGGTCACTCACCTTTTGGCTGTCGTTTGAGCAGATACGCAAAATGATTGGCGCTTCAAGTTACTGAGTAACGTGGACAAACTTTAGCTATTAAGTCCCAGTTGAATAGTTTGGGCATAAAATGAGAATCAAAACTAAATACAATAGATATTTTAAAAGGAGAAAAACAAACATATATATATGCATATATACATATATATTAAGTGTTAATTCTACGTTATATTTAGTTGCTTTGTGAGGCAAAGTAAACAAGTGCTATTTTTAATGGCACAACTACTTTCAAGACTGTTTTCTATCTGTCCACAAATTCAATTTGGGAATCACGTGGATCACTATTAACTCATAGCTAATCAGCTAAAGTCAACAATTTCCTATACATCGTCTTATTCTATCATATGTGGATATGATCGCAGAAAAATAATACTATCTATAAATAAGAATTATATTTCAGTGTGTAGAGATATTATAGAAATATTACCCATAATCATGTGTATAAATAGATTCCACATTTTATACCTAATCTGTTGGTCTGAATTCAAAATTGTTGAATCTGGAAGAACATCTGGCAGATATGTTAAGCCGATAACATCCGGGAAAAGCGAAAATGACAGAAAATGATATTGATTGAAGAGGAAAACCTTTAAATAAATAAATGGAAATAAATTAATTGGAGTTGTATTTTATTTGCTTAACTGTGCGCTTAATTTGGGGTATCAGCATTATCTTAAATTGTGCATATTTCTCATAATTTTATTTGTAAAGATATATGTATGTATAACCACCAACTAGTCGATAAGCAACAAAATCTATAAAGCATACTTTTAAGATGAATAAAAAAGATAGAACAGATGAAAACTTAAGTAATTTTAGCTAGAAAGATAAAGTCCTTAAAACTATAGTGTATATGGTATTTCATTTATCTATTTATGCAATGCTTAACCATTATCTTAATTGGACATAAGCTTTGTTTAAACATAAGCTCAACTGCTTTTAATTTTTTTGTGTTTATTTTATTATTACTTAATTCAAAACCAATACAAACGAACTTAAATCCTGTAAAACAAATCTTCACAAAACATCGTACAAAGAATTTGTGCGTCGACAAAATGTCGCCCCGAAAGGATAAAGTGCAGACGGCGGAAGTGCAGGTGCAGCTGCAGCTGGGTCTTCAGGTGGTCGATGGTGAAAATGTGGCCCACATCTATGCCAGCTTCAACGACTCGTTAGTGCATGTTCGGGCGCGTCTCCATCGGCATGGTGGTGAAGGCGATGAATCTTCCCCCAACACAGCAATGTTGGCTGCTCAGGTTGCCGCTGAGGAAGGCACTCAACTTGGAACTAAGGCGCTGCATGTCAAATTCAAATAGCTGGCAAGAAGAAAAGGACACCGCTTTCTGTCGTCCGTTGGAAAATGACATTCGATCGCAGCTTGTTTGGCATCTGTCCAAGCTGAGTTTTTCAGAGCATTAACTCCCAATAATGATATAATATTTATATATATTTTATAAGCGACATTTACTAAGGTTAATAATTACTACAATATAACCAAAACAGAGGCGGGCAGCAATTGCCCAATCATTTAAAGACACACATAGTTGCCCATCAACGTAAAATAAAACAAAAAACAAATATATATTTACTCAGTATCGTTATCGTGATGAAGCATCGATACCCGCACGTTATTGTATTTGCTGTGTCACACTCAGTTTGGTCACACTGCCGACCAGCTGACATATTCCATTGCAGCGTATTTAAGACGGGCAACGGCAACGGCAACGGCAACGGCAGTCAATCAGTTTTAGGCGCAGTCCAAATTGTTATTTGAAACAATTCTTCCGCTGCTGTGCGGCGCCTGTGCGTTAAGCATTTCGCCATATTTAGCCAGAGCCGCCACCGACGAGGAGCAAAAGCAAACAGATCAAAAGCAATTCGCCATCGAACTGGACCCGGTAACATTCGAGGAGGTTATCGGAGCCGGCAATGTCTTTGTTAAGTGTTTTGCGCCATGGTAAGCAATATTTATAAGACACTTCTATAAGCATAATTAACATCTGTCTTTCACACAGGTGTGGCCACTCCATCCATTGTGGAAGCAGCTGGCTGAGATCATAAATATCGATAAGCCCAAGGTAAAGATTGCCAAGGTGAACTGCACAAAGCACCAGACCCTGTGCGCCAATCATCAGGTGACTGGCTATCCAACATTGAGGGTCCTCAAACTGGGCGATACGGAATCGATGTGATTCAAGGGTGCTCGGGACTTGCCAGCGATTACCGATTTCATCAATCAGGAACTGAATACGCCCGCTTCCGAGGATCTGAGCGGTGAACAGTTGAAGGATGAACAGAACCCAAATTTGGGGAAGGTCGTTGAGCTCAGCGAGGATACGTTCGCCAAGCACGTTTCGAGAGGCAATCATTTTGTGAAATTCTTTGCACCCTGGTGTAGTCACTGTCAGGTACTGTTAACTCCTCCATATAATTCCCGATCTAAATTTAATGAATCATCATTGAATCGACAGCATTTGGCGCCCACGTGGGAGGAGCTGGTTAAGGAGCCGGCGGCAACGATATCAAAAATCGATTGCACTCAATATCGCAGCATCTGTCAGGATTTCGAGGTGAAGGGCTATCCGACACTGCTCTGGATCGAGGATGCAATATCGCGGCATGGTCGCCACCGCCTTTTGCATTGTACGCGCCATCAAATTGTGTCGTCTATAGATGAGCGCAAAAAAAAGAAAAACAAAAAAAAAACCCAAATTCCAAAAACAATTTAACAATCAAAATCCAGAAAAAATAACTGCTTTCTTTGGCATTCCAAAGCTTAAATACCTTTGCAGAATACATGAGAGATATAGTTGTCCGATGTTGATCTGTATAATTTCTATGCCATACAGTTGTCTGATATATACCACATATATACAAGTGCTCATCAAATACTGTTTATATGGAATCGGAGAAATGCTCATACCAAAAACGGGAAGCGTCTCCGCGAGGGTATCAAAAATGTATCTCTTTAGTAGTACGTATTTACGAGAATAAAATTCAGAAATGTAAACAAACAATTTAACAATTTTTGGTAAGCCTACAATTAATGAAAATTCATTAACAACTTATACACTACACGTACACTACAAATGTAAAGAACAAAACAAAACAGCAACAAAAATTGAATAAAAATTATAAATTGAATATGAGTTTTTGTATTTACGCTGAGCAGGAAAACCGAAGAATGTTACTGCATTGTTGATATTTGACAATTATTGTGGGTAACTAGCAACGAAATAAAATAATTGCTCACCGAATACTCAATTTTTGCCTACATAACGCAAAACCAAATTCTTGCCATTAATCCAAATAATATAGAAACATCAAAATGGCAGCGGCAGCACCAACAGAAGCCCAGGAGCAAATATTGAGCAGCATAGAGCAGCAAGAGCGGGAAGCGCTTGAGTCCGAGTTAGTTAATAAACGTAAGGCGAAGGAGGAGGTTTTGGCTTTAGAAAATAAGATATCCAGGATAGAATTCATGGAGGAATTCAATAGAAATCCCTCCAACGGTAATCCGAGTGACGGTCAAGCAGGTTCGGACGCCATCCAGGATACATGAAACAAGTGAAAAGCATCGCTTTGTTTTAATTTTGTTTTCTGGTTTTATTATTACACTTATAGATATGAAAAGAATATATCGCTTACATTAAAACAATTATATTATTATATTAACTATTAATATTATATTATTATTAATTATTATATTAAAATATAGATATTATATTAGATATATATTAATTAACTGGTGAGATTTGTGCGAGAATCGCGCTTAAGACTACATTTTACATTGTACGTTGTACATATTAACTTCAAAGTACTTAAAATACTTAAAATAAAAAATAATATACTAAACAAATAGTGAAGGTGTGTGTGTGTGTGTGTGTGTGTGTATGAGTCGTGTGTTTAAGAGAAACTGGTGGGCGTGGTGTTATGGCAATGGTTGTTGTTGTTCTTATTGCCGGCTGTTGTTGTTGCCGATATTGCAGTGACTGTCGTCCCTACTGATGCTGCTGTTGGTGGTGGCGATTGTGGCGCCTCAAGCACATCAATTTGCATGGTGCTGGCGTTGCTGGCGGGTCGCGATGAGACTGCAGCAGCGGCAGCAGCTGCTGCCGAGACAGCGGCAAACGATTGCAGCAAGCTGGCAGTACTGTTGCCGCTGCTGTGGCAATTGTTGGACTTGATTGCTGCTGCTGCCACTGTGTGCTCCTGTTTAATGTTGGCGCCGTAATAGAGTGCTGGATAAAGCGTTGCCAGTTGCTGCTGCTGCTGTTGTTGCTGCTGCTGCTGGGCAGCTGCTGCTGCTTGTGCAGAGTAGAGCAGATTGCTGGGAATGGTTGCTGTTGGAGAGGCGGCGGGTGAGCCGCTGCCATAACTGTAATTGGTCTGATAGGGCGAGGGTGTCTTCCTTGGCGTTTCCACGCTGTCGCAGCGACGCGATAAATCCAGCACCTCAGCGGCAGCAGCAACGGATTGCTGCTGTTGTTGACTGAGAGATAGCAACTGTTGCTGATAGGCATAGGCAGCATACAAATCCATTTTGGGCAGCGATAAATGTTGTTGCTGTTGCTGAAGCTGATATTGCTGCTGTTGTTGCTGCTGCTGATGATGGTGATGATGATGATGATGATGCAGCAGCGGCTTGCGATCTACAGAGACAATCAATGAGAACGGAGAGAGAGAGAGTATGTGTTAAAAAGAGGCGTTTACTCAGCACTGGGGGCGTGGCTCAACTTACCCAGCTTCAAATCAAAGAACTGCCCGCTTATGAGTTTCTCGTGCATCAACATGTTGCTGGCGTTATTTCTATTCGTACTGTTGTTTAATCCAAATAGCGTTACTCTAAAATCAACCCAAAATGCTGGCTTGTCGCTGACGTTGTCGAACGTTAACTGATTTCAATAGCACAGTCCGCCGGCCTTTTATACGCCGACGCATGCTTCAATCATTCCATTCGCGCACCCCTCGCCGCAATGCGAGCATATGCTCATGGAGGAATTCAATAGCAATCCCTCCAACGGTAATCCGAGTGACGGTCAAGCAGGTTCGGACGCCGTCCACGATACATGAATTTTGTTTTCTGGTTTTATTATTACACTTATAGATATGAAAAGAATATATCGCTTACATTAAAATACTTATATAGGTATACATATTAATTAACTGGTGAGATTTGTGCGAGAATCGCGCTTAAGACTACATTTTACTACAAATAACGTATATTAGGTATACGCGGCGTTGTACATATTAACTTCAAAGTACTTAAAATACTTGTAAAAAAAAAAATTATATACTGAACATATAGTGAAGGTGTGTATGTGTGTGTGTGTGTGTGTGTGTGTGTGTGTGTGTGTGTGTGTGTGTGTGTGTGTTTAAGAGAAACAGTATGAAAGTATTCACAGATAAGCTGCCCCTCCTCATCAAAAAGAAAGAATTGAAAAGTCTGAAAGAAATTCGCAGGCGTTCAACGCAACAATCGATGCGGTTATCGATATACTCGAGCACTGTTATCGTTGCCTAAACAGTAACTTTAGCTGTGAAGGCAGCCAGCTGCGCCTTTAGCGCATCAATTTGGCACAACAGCTCTATATTCTGACGCTCCAGATATGCGGCCCTTATAGCGATCTCATCCTCCTTGATGCGACGACGATCGCGCGATTTTTTTGCGGCAGCATTATTCTTGCGTCGTCGCTCATAGTAGGCGGCATCCTTGACTTGGGCAGCAGCAACAATGCTACCTCCAATTCCAGCTTGTGCCGCCCTTGTCAACTTGTCGTAGTTACCCGCCTGCGAATCGCAATCACTGGACTCCTCGGCGCGATCGGCGCGATCCTCGCTCTCACTGTTGTTTGTCGAGGAGCTGCCTTCGTTGACGCTGCCGCTCCTCGAGTTAGTGCGCCGCATTTTTGGATTCGTTACAGTGCGTGCACCGCCGTTCGAGCTGCGTATTTGCTCGAGTACACGTTTGCGATATTCCGTATAGCGTTCCACGCGCGGATTATCCAGCAGGACATCGGTTGCGGCGAAATTCGCAGCAATCACAAGCGGATCACGTGGAAAGGCCTTAAACGGCCGCGTTGGCTTCATCGCATCAGATGTGCTGTGCTGTGTGCCAGTTGCTGTTGCTGCTGTACTGCTGGTGGGCGTGGTGTTGTGGCAATGGTTGTTGTTCTTATTGCCGGCTGTTGTCGTTGCCGATGTTGCAGTGACTGTCGTCCCTACTGATGCTGCTGTTGGTGGTGGCGATTGTGGCGCCTCAAGCACATCAATTTGCATGGTGCTGGCGTTGCTGGCGGGTCGCGATGAGACTGCAGCAGCGGCAGCAGCTGCTGCCGAGACAGCGGCAAACGATTGCAGCAAGCTGGCAGTACTGTTGCCGCTGCTGTGGCAATTGTTGGACTTGATTGCTGCTGCTGCCACTGTGTGCTCCTGTTTAATGTTGGCGCCGTAATAGAGTGCTGGATAAAGCGTTGCCAGTTGCTGCTGCTGCTGTTGTTGCTGCTGCTGCTGGGCAGCTGCTGCTGCTTGTGCAGAGTAGAGCAGATTGCTGGGAATGGTTGCTGTTGGAGAGGCGGCGGGTGATCCGCTGCCATAACTGTAATTGGTCTGATAGGGCGAGGGTGTCTTCCTTGGCGTTTCCACGCTGTCGCAGCGACGCGATAAATCCAGCACCTCAGCGGCAGCAGCAACGGATTGCTGCTGTTGTTGACTGAGAGATAGCAACTGTTGCTGATAGGCATAGGCAGCATACAAATCCATTTTGGGCAGCGATAAATGTTGTTGCTGCTGTTGTTGCTGATGTTGGTGTAAATGATGTTGCTGTTGCTGAAGCTGATATTGCTGCTGTTGTTGCTGCTGCTGATGATGGTGATGATGATGATGATGATGCAGCAGCGGCTTGCGATCTACAGAGACAATCAATGAGAACGGAGAGAGAGTATGTGTTAAAAAGAGGCGTTTACTCAGCACTGGGGGCGTGGCTCAACTTACCCGTCTTCAAATCAAAGAACTGCCCGCTTATGAGTTTCTCGTGCATCAACATGTTGCTGGCGTTATTTCTATTCGTACTGTTGTTTAATCCAAATAGCGTTACTCTAAAATCAACCCAAAATGCTGGCTTGTCGCTGACGTTGTCGAACGTTAACTGATTTCAATAGCACAGTCCGCCGGCCTTTTATACGCCGACGCATGCTTCATTCATTCCATTCCCGCACCCTCGCCGCAATGGACAATGCAATGGCGGCAGCAGCAACAAAAGGAGGGTGCTGGTACGGGTGCGGCACAGGTAGCAGTTGTAACAGCAAAGGGGTGAGTTGCACACTCACGCACTCTTCCTTCCTCCCTCTCTCTGTCTTAATCTCTCTCTCTCTCTCTCTCACCCTCTCCTTTTCTCACTGTATCTCTCACTGTCTCTCTCTCTATCTCTCTTACTGATTCGCTCTCACTCAGTGTATGTGTGTACATCAAAGGGTTTTACGAGGGTGTTTCGCTTGCTTTAGTCACATTCGCAATCGCTTGACCCTTTTCTCATTTTCATTTTTCTTCTCATTTTCTTTTCCCAATTTTTTTGCATTAGTTTTATGCCATTTTTCGCGTAAATGTTTGTGTTTATTTGTTACATTGTTTTTTTGTTTTTTTTTTTTACAAATTTCTACAAGTAAATTTTCATTTTTACCCTGTTTTTTGGAAAATAGGTTTGAAATTCTTGGGTTTTCTGTTCTAAAGTTGTTCCAAGAGCTAATTTGTGCAAAATAAAATTGGAGTTTCTTTGTATAAAAGCATGGTTTGCTTTGAATTATTAATCAGTTCTCGCTGGTCTGATAATAATACTCATCTGTGTAGATCTATACTTTAGATTTATTCATTTCCACTGCTGATTCCCATTCACAAACTTCAAAATGTTGTTATAAGCATATAATATATGAAGCCTATTCATTGCTGATTACGATCTTTTTTTGTTAAATTGGTTAGTGCATTTGAATAGTTATTAGATCTATGTTAACTTCTGTTTAAATACGATTGAAGCTAATGACAGTTCTTTCAAAAGAATTTTAAACATAAGTTGAACTGTTTTTGGTTATTTTCAAAAAAGATCAGAATGTTAGTTAAATATTTTGAAAACAATAAAAGAATATCAAAAAGGATTACAAATCAAAAAGTTCTTAAATGTTTTGTTTGTACATCTTTGATTTTAGATATTCCAAAGAGAAAATACTAGAAAAAATTAAAAATGTATATTATGAGTGTAGTTATAGGAGCAATTGAGGCAAATCATTTTGCAGTTTTAGAACATCAGTCACAGCAGGCAGAAACAGAGATGTTGAAACAGGGTAAGTAAGAGACAGAGAGAGAGTAATATATATATAGGGAGAGATAGAGAGAGAGGCATAGAGCTGGCTAGAGATAGGGTACTAAGGCCAAGGGTTACGAATAGTTAAATCCGTTTGTGTGCGCTTTTGTCTTTGCGAAATCCTTTTTCTGACCAGCCCAGACCTCAGTGTGTGTGTGTGTGTGTAGGTGTGTGTGTATGTGTTTGTGTGTGTTTGAGTTTGCGAATTTTATGCACATCTTACACAAAGTGATTGTGCGTGACAAATTATGAAAATTAGGTTAGCGAGCCTTTTCTCGCCAGTTCGCGAGTTAGCGCATCCTTTTAACCAGTCTGTCGGGATGATGATTCTCTAATTCTGTGATCCTGCTGCGGCCCACAATGCATTCTTGGAAGCATTCAACTTCCTGACAAGGCCAAGTCCACGTCCAACGGGGTTTGCCTCGCTTTAGGTGGGTTTTAATTCATACTACCAACAAGTGTCCGAATATTTATGTTTTAGGCACTAATGTTTACACTACTTCCACCGTCTGCCCTCAGCACTACACTTAAAAAAAAAACGCGCATGTCCTGGAGTTTTTCAGCAATTTGCCAAACATATAGTCCGATTTTTCAACGCCAAATTTTTGGATTTCCATAAAGAAAATTTCTAATCTGCTAGAGAGAGTATTTTAAAACTAGAAATAAATGGATTATATTCAGTAATTTTTATTTTTTTTTAGTGTAGTCTGGCCGCGCCATGAGCGTGGGATAGCGAAAATATACGGCCTAAACGTTTGTTTAACTTTACTTAACTGTTTGCCCCGTAACGGTGCTCTTTGCCACAAAAAAAAAGGTTGATTTTGGGATTAAGAATATGCCTGGATCAAAAAAAAAAAATCATATACAATGTCGCGACAAAGCGGAAGTGGTCAACCAGCCTCAAGTGTGTAAATAGAAACAAAATATATGTATATGTATATGTATATATATATATATATATATATATATATATATAAATAATCTAACGAGTAAAATCCTAAATTTTGTGAAATTTGTGGTCAATGTTGAGTAGTGTGTACTGGAAATAAGTCGGCTGCAGAGTTCATCAGGGCTGTTAACACTGTCAATACATAATCAGGCATATATGAATATGAATATTCCTACTCAGTAATCGAGAAATATATTTGCTACAAGAATGATTTGCGTTTCAATAAATAATGCATAGCTCAGTTCGATCTTTCGATATCTCAATTCAATTTATGATTAGCATAATTATTTATATATTTGATCTTTTCGCTTTTTTGGTTACATACAATATAACCCTGATCGCTGCTCATTCACATTTATGTAAAGCATCAATTTGAAACTCGTGCCGATAATAATCTCTTAAAAAACAAACCGCGAGCTTATGTTAATCCAACTCTAATCCTACCGTAAAAATGGTGGATAAAACTAAAACACATCACCCACTCATTTATATATATACCCACACACGTATAGCAGAGGGAAGAAAGTAGTAATTGAATTCTTGATTTACCTGCTGATCATAAAAAGTCGCGTTCCTTGCCAAAGAGTTGCCAAATTCGTAGTAAAAAACCGAACCTTACTTGGCCGCACCCAACCGTACCGTACCGTAAAAAAAAGAGAATCGGAGAAGTATACATATGCCGAAAGGCAATGGAGGTTGTTACTCGTAATATAATGAGTTGGTTGCCGTTTTCTGGCCGCGGCAAACAAAGATGCAATATTTGTGCAATCCTTTACCCGGCGCGACCTTGAGCGTGTTTTTTATGCTAGCTGCAAAAAAAAGCAACTGACAAAAGACAAAAGGTAAAGGCAGGTAAGGCGCTCCGAACGGGTTGCTATACATATTTCGTAAAGCATTAGCCTCTATTGCCCATTTGGTTTTTTTTATTGCATAATGGACACTTCGGTGGAAAAAAGTAAAACGCTCAGGTCGAAATCGATGGAACATATATATATATATATATATATTATTTTTTGTTTTTGTTGGTAACAAGCTCGTAAAACGCTGGTAGTGCCGATAAAGCAAAGGGTTTGCCCTGTGCCTTGTGTCTGCTTTCATTGTGAAAGCGTTTTTATAATTTCACCCAAAAAATCGCACATGAAAAAGGACACAAAAGAAAATCAGCGACTAATTGACTAAAAGGGGTTTTCGGTTATTGGTGCTATTCCTAGTCCTGGTATTGCTTCTGGTACATACAGTTATATATTTCGCAGAATCCGCTTCAACTCCTTGGCTTTATGCGTTTACACTTTAATCTTTTATAGTACTTTATGCTGTAAGTAGTGTGACCTGGCCAAGTCACTGAAAATGGGTTGACTTATTATACTGCCAAGTTGTGTTAAGCCACATTATATGTTGGCCTGAAAGTAGTACCTGAAAAGTGCTAGAAACTATTTCAGAACCTCATTAAACATAAGTACGACTTGAGTGATTGGTAGAGCTGTTATACGACAGAATGTCCTGTCAATAGGATCATTTGAAAGTGGGAGCCAAGTACTTTTGCTACACAGCCTCATATTCTAATAATCTTCAGATTCCACATACCTATATGGAAGATTTTAATAAAGTTTTCACATGCATCTTAGCACCTAGATTCAAATCAATGTCAATAATTATTATCTATATATTTATATCTTCTTCTATTCCTATAATTGCCAAATGGATATAGAATCTTAAAGACCAAAAGTAAATGAAACTATCGTTAAGAAGCCCTGGATTTCGAAACCCGGATAACTTTTCATAAAGCTGACTGTGCAAAGCTTCCTAAAGTCACTTTTTGAGAGCATCATTTTAACGTTAAAATTGAGCCAGAATCGCGTTTAAAATGTTAAATGCAGTTCTATTTATTGGTCCAAAACATGCTTAGAAACCCTTGATTATTGAAAAGAGGTTGAGTGTTCTTCAAGAGGGGGGATTTTGAATTCTGGTTATTCAGTTGTAGACATATGTGTATGTATGTACACTTTGGTTCCATAAGCCTATCAAGCAAATCAGCTGAAGTGCTGAAGGTGCCTCAATAGGCTAATGAGGAAGTACTTTCAAAATAGAGAGAGAGAGAGAGAAAGATAGAGATCAAGAGGAAGAGCTACAGGTGCCTCGGTTAATGTTATGTCTTCTGTCTAGTGTCTAGTGTTTAGGAAGTGTTCAAGGATTACACGTGTGCCGCTTGAAGAGGCAACAAAAGCGCTCTTGTTGCTGTTCCTGTTGTTGTTGGTAAAAGACCAACCGGGCCCAAAATGCTAGACAAATTTCGTTGAGATTTTTGCAGCCGTTCACTCGTTTGTTTTCATATGCAAAATGAGAAGGAGAGACAGGACACTTGCCGCAGGATAATGGCCAATTCAGACCGGACAAGAAAGGTGCAGATAGAGCGATGCAGATACAAGAACATGGTTCAAACACACTTCCGTCACGGAAGTATCTCAAAAATGGCAAAATAATAAGAATGGGATGAGCAACAAAAACCAAAAAACAAAACCAAAATAAAAAAAAAAGACGAAAAAGACACAAGTTAAGTACGGTAGGCAGAGCGTTCTAGCTTCCGTTCTCTCTGGTCAAGTAAATCCTTTAGGTAATTGTTATCCTATACTTGAATATTTGGCCCTTTGCCAATAGCAATTATGGCTCAGCAGTCATATCCAGTACGCAGTATGCATAATCCTCACAAGCAGCCAAATGCTGCTCAATTATGGCATTTCATTAATTGAGAGGACAGACAAGGACTCGAAATCCACTTTTAGTTCATTCATAAGCGAGCACTGGATCGCTGTAGATATATAGATAGATGGTTAGCTGGATGGCCTGTATTGATTTGTAGATATGGCCGAATAGTCATCGAGCTCAAGTATTGCATTACAATGCCAAATTGCCATGGTTTTGATTACCCTAGAAAATGTCATTTGTGGCTCGGCCACAAAATCAATGCTAATTGTTCGGTTGCATTGCTTTGGGTCTAGACTCTAGACATCAATCTGATAACTCATCGCTTCGGACTTAAAAAGAACATATTTTCTTTTATAAGCAATGAATCGATATTAAATTTGTATACAGTTTTCAAAATTTTCAATTTCAAAGGGCAGACACAATGAAATAAACTATTGCAGAAAAAGAAGGAAAACCAAAAGTCTCATAGAGAAACTAGAAAAGTAAAGACTTTAGTCTTTATTTGCATTTGATATATCTTTATTAAACAAAAGTTATTCAAACCACTAAATGTTTAATTTGTAAAGATACCATTACAATAAAATATATACGAATATTATCTAATAGACTGCACATTCTCGTTAACTCTGTATAAATTACATTATTTTATAATGATAAACTCATAAAATTAAAAGCAAAATGTCAATTGAACGAAATCGCAACTAACTGGGAAAATATTGTTTCAATTCTATTGATATTCAGTAAAAGATGGAAGTTATCAATTGAATCGACATTAGATTAAAACGAGACGAGCATAATGATGATCGATGCCTAAAAATGCCACCCGAAATATAGAAGTAATGACGAAATATGTTGGACAAAGACCTGAATAGGTGAAGTATTATTTAAATGGGCACAGCTAACTAGCTACTTCCTTACGCCAGTCGCATTGTAGTCCTTGTTTGCCAACGGCGACGCCCCAGGACCAAGGACTATGCGTAGGAGTAGCAGTTTGTGTGTGTCAACGCCCATTCGCACAAAATTGTTGGAAATGATGAACGGTACAGAAATGCAACTGAATAACAAATGCAACATTTCATGGTGCATCAAAGACAAAGTCAAAGACGGGCGGAAGGAAAGCGAGTTGCCGGTGCGGATTAGACGACTGTCGATTGCGCTACATTCAGCAAGAAGAGAAAGAAGCACATGTCCCCTAGGAGTATAGCTGATTAAAAAGAATGAGGAAAGTGCATTTCCAGTCAGTTTTAGAGTTTATTGTTTTTCAAAGTCTCGGCAGTAAATCAGTTTGCATAAATTATGATAACAGTTAAGGTTAAGAAATCGAAAACTAGTTAATCAGCAGTTGGGATAAGCTAAATTCTAGATATATAATGTAGATAAGTTAATCACAAACACAAAGAAGTGGAATACAGACAAATGTAACAGTTGAGGTTAAGGAAATTAATCCTAATAAATATAATAAATTACAACAAGATATGGAGTTATCTATTGCACTACCATTAACTCCTGAGAGTGCTAAAGTGTCGCAAATTGTAGCGCATTTACAGTTGGATTTGGATGAGAGCAAACGTTCATTTTGCATGCATCATTCGTTTTGATGAACTGTCAACGTTTAACGGCATTGTCTCGCTGCTCAAATGTGTGAGAACCCTTCGAGCGCAATACATACGCAGCGATAGAGAGAGAGAGAGAGAAAGAGAGCAAAAGAGATGCAAGTGTGGGATGCGGGGGTACAGTTATACTGACATGCCTATAGCTTTATATGTATGATTGTGTGTGCGTATGTGTGTACATATTACAATTGCAATTGCAACTGTATCGGCCCAAAATCAAATAATAATAACTCAACACACACAGTAGACACAGACACACACACACACACACAGATACAGGACAGACAGACGCATGTCAGAGCTAGTGTCAGTTGTGCCCCTCATCTTCCCCCTACCTCTCCCCCACCCACTAAATAATGCTCAGACCCTTTCATAATACCCCGTTGTGGCAGCCCTTTTTATTTCCATAGATCTCACTTAATTTTATGCATTTTGGCGTTGATTAGCTGCCAGCAGCCATTGTCATAAAGACATAAACCGTTAGCTACACAGCACCATAGATAAAAGGAACTAAGAGACACAAAGAGTGCGAGAGAGAGACAGGGAGACAGAGAAAGAGAGTGAGTGAGTTAATCAAATCAAGGCCCATGTATTTAAAGAGTTATATTGAGTAGTTTTATGAAGCGTACGAAATATTGAAACGGAATATTTTCTAGGTCCACCTATCGATCAAGAAGCGGTTCAGCAAAAACCTTTAACACCTTTTCAGAGCGCATTGTTGTCAACGCAAAGCCGCCTTCAAAACCCCGTTACAAAAAGGAGTATAAACCAGCATCTACACTCGGAGAAAAATAAAATATAATTTGTACTTGCAGTACAAATGTGTTCAAAATCCAACCAATGTCAATTTAAAAATTACTTTAAGTTCCACATATGAAATTTAAGTTCAATTAAAATTTTGAAATTAAAAACTGAATCGTTTGAAGCTTATTGTATTTATGTTTTATTATTTTGTTTTTTTTTCTTTTTTATTGCTTAAAACTGTTGCGGCATATTTATTGCGAATATATAATTCTTTAGTCAAAAACTTGATTACTTTAAAGTCAAGTTTGATTTCAAACATGGCAAGAAATAATTCAGCTTAAGTCCAGAATTTTAAATTAAAAATTAGAACGTTTTTAGCATGTTAACTTGTGAAATGTACTAAACACAAAAAAAAATGAATACAGTTTTTCTGTAGTTGACTTAACACATTTTCTTCGTTTTTGTTTTCTTTAACTTTAAAACGAAGTTTTTCTCAGAGTGTATTAGTGGTACTTGGACACATATAGACTTTTAGAGTTTGTGAGTGTCTTTTTGTTGTTGGCCCAAAACAATTGCTGTCAAAACGAGAGGCGGCTAACCGGGCGACATTGCGAGCCCGTTGCTGTCCTTTTAGCCTTTTAGTCTATTTTTTTTTTGTGGTAATTGTGTCAATTGTCAATTCGCACGATCTTCATCTTATGCGGAAGAGCTGCGATAGAATCGGCAAAGTTGTGAATAAGGAATAAGGCTAAAATGTTAAGTCCGGATTCCGTCGACCCTCCACCGTATACCGTTTACCGTTCCGCATAACTCTTTTTGTCGAACATTATTTTGGGCTGACTCTTCGCCAGCATTTGGTCGTAATATGAGCATTTAACCCTCTAAAGCCGCCTTGCCTTTTGTCCAAGTCGAATTGAGTTCCGTTCCGAGTTCCGTTCCGTTTTCGCTTCGTCTTCTATTTTCTTCTCTTTTTTCCCATGAAACTAAAAACGGTGCTCTTGCCGTGTAACTGAAATCCATCAGATTAAACGGTCTTAAAGCGGTTTAAGCCTTTTGTCACTCGAGTTTTGTAGGTGGCTAAGTGTGCGTCAGTATCAAAACAACTCTTGAGCATTGTTCGCACCAAAATTCCTTGCAAAATAATATGCACAAAAAAAAAAACACAAGAAGTAGAAATATCATTTGATAATAAATATCTGTCAGTCGGCTACTCTGCGACTGAGTTCGTGGAAGCAAGTCCAATACAAATATTTGGCCAACGTTTTTGGGTCGGAGCTGTAGTTGACGACATTCGACTGGATGACAAGTTAATCTCGCATAATATTACGTGAAGATACCGCGTAGTAATCTATGCACAAGTGCGCTGTGATCCACTGAATCCAAATCTGGCTTAGTCCCCCGACTTAGGCGTTTATTTAAGCATCTCTCTCTCTCGCTCTCTCTCTCTCTCTCTCTCTCTCTCTCTCTCTCTTTCCGTCTCACTCTTTCTTTGGCTCTCGCAAGATTAGCGTCACAAAGCCAAACAACAAATTTGAGCCTCGAATTGTTAGTATTGTGCTTGTGTTGGTGTACTTTGGAATAAGCTTTCTTCCCCATAAGCATGAGAGATCTTTCAAATCATGCTTAAAGAGTTTGATAAAAACGCTGTTCCAAATTCAAGTTCAAACGATCCTTTCTTTAAGTAAACAAATGGTGTATTTTGGTATTAATTGTAAAACCACTTTTCTACTTACGATAAAAGTAAAACTTTCCAATTTTACTTTGAATTCCGCTCAGCACTGAGTAAAGAGCTTGAGTACTAATTAAGTTCCTTAAGAAATATGTGGACTGAAACCGGTTTTAGAATGGGAACAATCATACTTAGTTTATTGTTGAATTTAGGAACTTCCGGATTACAAAATAACCTTATTGATTTCGGAGTTTCATGCCATGATCTAAGAGTTTCGACAATGGTCGGATTTTGTGAATGTTTCCACTTGGATGTGGGACAAAGCATTTGCTTAAAATTACTCCATGTTGCAAGATTGCTGGCGGCGACACCATTTGTCAGAGCAACACGACCAACCAAATGATTGCGTCAAATTGATCGTAAATGGAATATCGTAAGTCGGCCGAGCGGCAATCAAATGAAATTCTGAACCAATCAGCAGACAAGAAGAAACGAATGCAAAGAAGAAGCAGCAGAACAACCACCACTTTAACTTCATTTTGTGCAAAACTCGAAAACGAGTTTCAGCTGGGAACTCTTCATTAAAGATGTGCGAATGGACGAACGTTCGAACGAGGGAGCGGGGGGGGGGGGGGGGGGCTTAGTGAAAATGTGACAGCTGTGCCAGCTGACCCTCACTTGTGGGTGTATCTCCATCTCCATCCCTCTCTCTCTCTCTCTCTCTCTATCTCTCGCACGGGGTCTGCGTTCTGTTAGCCTGTGTGGTTGTGGGGCATTTAATAAATAAATAGGCAGCGACAGCGACAACGCATCACAACGCTGGCATTTTCATTATTATTAGAACCAGTCCGAGAGCTTACACTTAGAAAAACATATGTGCCCTAGAATTGTATGATATAGCCCATAAAAAATAGGGAAAAAGTATAAAATTGTACAAACGTATGTAACAGGCAGAGGATACCTACTCCAATCCCATAAAGTATAAATATATATATATAGATATTCTTGTTCAGCATCAATAGCCGAACCGACTAGACTCAGTGGACTAGTCATTCTAGACTCGATTACAAGATCTAGTGACTTTAAATTTGAAATTCTGAAAAGTTTTCGAATATAACACGCAAATAAAGTCTGTGTTATGTTATCGATAACTATCACCGTAGCGCAAATATCAATAATCATCGATCTGCCATACCAATTGAAGAGACGGTTGTATATATATAATCTTCCAGTATATATATTACCCGCACATTATCAATCTTTGATCAACTGTACAAATTTCATTAAGATCGGTTAAGAATCGCAGATTTGTGATTAATACATATTTTTATAGCAAGCGTTTCTTACAAGCTTTACAAGATGAATATTTCAGCAATTGCATATTAACTGTACATAGTACATAGTTTCAAAGGACAAATGTGGTTTTTAGATGGGACAAGACACTCCGTTTTAGAAATACACTTGCTGAAAGCAAAATTACGCGTTTTTTTCGCCCAGTGCAGCCCCGACCCAATTGTCCAAAAACCCGATATGGCAAAAGCGAAAGGGGGGAGAAAAAAGGGTTGCTGCTGTTGCTTAATGATAACAAACCGGATGGCCGTGTCATGATTAGAAGGGGCGCAATGCTGACCAATGTTTTGGTCACTTTTGGCAATTTCCCAAGCAATTGTTGTCAATTCCCATTCCAACCCTGGCACCCCTCTTTAACTTGCCTGCATTAGGCCCGCAGCGGAGTTGTTGTTGTCGTTCTGACTGTGGGGTTGTAGTTGTGGTTGTGGTTGTGGTTGTGGCATTGGGGTTTGGGCAATTCCGTCTTCTTTTTGAGGTTGACCTTTTGTTGTCTGCGTGCAACGCATTCATCAATTTGACGCGTTGACACATTTATAGCGCAGACATCCATTGAATTAGGTTGCCCCACACTCAAGCCTACACCCACAACCATACACACACAAACACATAACCACACCCAAAACCACAACCCCAAACAGAAACAGGAAGCAGGACTTGGGCCAATCGATTTGGTGCGCAGACATGTCTGCTATCCCATAGACAGCATAGAACACTGTGGGCCACTTTGTGATATATATTTATACACAATTCCAGAAAGAAATCACAGAAATCGAGCATTCAGAAGGATATACTCAAAAGTCTTACTTTAAGAACCTATTCTTGATTTCTCACTATGAATCAAAGTAAAGCTGTGCCGTTAATTATCATAGTCAAGCGTGATTGTTCCCACTGTAAATCGGTTCAGTTTTGACAAAGTTATGGCAGCGTAACCATCAAAAAGAAATAGCAAGTGTGCAACAGAACAAGTTAAAATGTTATGGTCGAGATAGCTGCAGATATCCTGGCTGTTTGTTCAGTGTCAAAATATGTGTTGGTTAACCAAAGTCTGCGATTCTTACATGAACTTGCTATCAGAGATCGATTTGTATCGATATTTGCGGAACGGCGACAGTTATCGAAATACACTTCGTGATATATGAAAACTTATATTCCAAATTTAAAGTCGAGTCTAGAGTATGTCGACATCGGCAGTTGATGCGGATCAAAAAGTATCTACATGCAACACTTGCACTACTGGCTTCAGGACATCAAAAGACAGCAGAAAGGAAGTCAGACGGAGCGAGGGAGAAAGAGTGAAGAAAGATCGTAAAATATACATATTTGTCAATAAGCTAGAAACTCGAGAACGCTTTGAGGTTTTGAGGCAAATATTATAAGATTGTCGATTGCGGGGCTGATTTCTTTTTTGTTGCCGTTGTTGTCGTTGTTGTGTGCCAAAACAAGTGGAATTGATGCGGTTGATGACGGACATAAGACATACGGTGCATTCTTTAGGCGGACCTGGGTCCGCACTTCCTGCCCATCCTTTTGCCCCTTCTTATCTTGTTGTCATTATCAAGAGCAAAGGGCATTTGTTCGTTGTGTTTGCCAAACAGAGCAGTGAGGCGTATCAGCTGCTTCAAGCAGAAAGAGAGAAGAACCAGATGGAGAAAAAAAAATAAAATAAAATAAAATTAAAAAAAAAAGAGTTTCTATTTCGGTCATTCAAGAAATTGGACAAATCTCGAGCCATGTCCATTGTACATTGTGTCAGCATGTCAACAAGGATAATTAGTACGGGAAATATTTCCAGGGCAGGCACAAAAGCGCGACTGTACCTCCGTCTTGCTAATGATCATTGGTTCCGGTCTAGCGTAACGTTCAGCTACTTCTTTGATTAATGAACTCTCCATTTCCAATTCCATTTGCATTTGCATTTGGCATTTGCATTTGGCATTTGCCAACTAACAAATCTGTTCGCTTCATGTTGCGTTCACTGTCATATGAGAGTCGCTCAATTAGTGGAAAGAAAGACGCTGCTAGAAATTGGTACTTGGTATTGGGTTTTTGTGTTTGGGTTTGGGTTTAGGTTTGGGTTTTAAGGTCTTTAGGACCACTTGCTGTGGAATTGTTTTTCGGACACACGAGCCATCGGCTATCACTAATTGTTGAGTTCCTGACACTCCACAAAAGAAGAAGAAGAAGCATGCTTTTAAATACATTTTTGTAGTTAAGCTCAAATCGAGTTCAAAATCGTTTAGCATCATAATGGACATTATTCAAATGTGAGGAACATTATAACATGCATATTTGGTAAGATTGGTTTGGATATTTTGGTAAACAAAACAAGCATTCGTAATTCGACCGACTGTTCCTATGACAGCTATATGATATAGCGATCAGATACCTTCGGTTACGACATATGTACTGGACTGGCTACAGCTATGAGACGACGATTATAACTAGGAACTGATGAACTAGTTCGCTTAGAAACATACAGCCAAACGGACTTGGCTAAATCAATTCGATTAGTGATGTTCATCAGGAATATTTATACTTTATGATGAAAACGTTTTCCTTAACAGAAAAAGATTATTATTATTATACATTTGTGTCAACATTAAATAAAAATATAAATAAAAATAAATTCTATTGCTAATTGCAAGATATTGTGCAATATAATGGCAATTTTTGTAGTGATTACTCTGATGATGTCTGATACGATCGCAGTGAGCATATAATGTCGCAAGAGCTCCGATTTTCTTATATATATAATATATATATTTACATAGTGTGCTACTCATGTGGAGTTGAGGCTATATCATACCGAGACGCATGAAGAAAAAAAGGCCAACTCATGCTTAAGTGGAAGGCAGCTTAATGAACCACGGTCGCAGTGTCCAGTGTGTTCAGCAGCTGAAAACCATTCTACATATGTGGGTGTGTGTGTGTGTGTGTGTGTGTGTGTGTGTGTTTGGGTATGTGTCCAGTTCAGTGAAAGGATTCGGATTCAAATGCGGATTCGGGCATAGAATAAACAAACGCCACACACACATAGATACACACATATCCTCATTAATCTCGAGGGGGCGTATTCGATGCCTCGCGCACGCGCCTGAATGAAGACTCTCAGGGATTGGGAATGGGTTTGGACATGGGTATGGCTCTGTACGGCACTAATACACAACATATTGTAACTTTATGTAGGGAAAATGAGAACCGAGTTGGCAAGGGATTTGAGAAAAACATAAGTATGTATGCATATTGACTTGGGTCACTATTGTATTTTGGTTTTTTTTTTCTTTTTAATGTGAATGAAAAACTATTTCTGATTTTTTCGAAGCTACACTCAAAGAAAAACGTCATTATAATAGAACATTAGTAGAAATTATTCTCCATATCTAAATCGAAGAAAAATGTTTCAAATTACTTCAAATAAAAGTCAAAACATTTTAGTTCTCATTGAATCAAGTTGATTTCGTTTTTTTGTTGTTTTCAATCTGTTATCAGACTTGATTTCAGAGCTAGTGCATTTCGTTGAAGAGCTAAATATCTCACTCCAAGTAAATTTAGTTTAGTGGAAATTAATCTTCATAACCAAATTGAAGAAAAACGTTTCAAATTACTTATTCTATACTATTCGTATAATTAAAACCAAATATATCACTTTAAGTAATCAGGTTTTATGTTAGTAGAAATCACGCTCGAAATTCAAATCAAATAAAAATGCACAGTGCTGCCAATAAAAGTCAAAATATATAAAAATGCTCAATTGGTTTTTCTGAGTGTAAGTCGAGCAGCGAGCTATTAAGTGGGCACGTGTTTCTTGGCCTCCTGGACACACAGACGATGGAAACGATTTGTTTTTCTATGTTGAGGCAGACAGAGTCCGTCCATCATTGGAAATTTACGGCCTGCATGCGCCGTTTGTTTTTGTCAAAATAAGTATTGTGTTATTATTTGTTTAAGCGCAAAGTTTATGTCCTCGTCCTCGTCCGCATCGTGTTTTTATTTTTCTTGGGAAACCACATAATACAGGCGCCAATCGACTTGTGGTCGAATCCTTTTGCCTCCTAAGCATTTGCATCTGCACAACGGAACTGTTTTGTGGCCAACTCATATTTGTATTATGATTGTTATTAATTTTATTATTATTATTATTATTATCAGTTGTGCAGCCTTGTCGTACATATGTCTATGCATATGCATATAGTTATGTGATTTATAATCCAAGGCGAACTAAACTCCTTGAGCCTTCTATTTGATGAGATATATCCAAGTTCGCTTCAGTTATAAATTCGAATTGTGACGGAAGCACTTGTGACTCCATATATACATAGATATATATTCTTGATCAGCATTAACAGCCGAGAAATTTGAATTAGAAACAGTGCCAACTACTGTCAGTAATAAACTTAGTGTTTACAAGCTGGGTTCCTGGTTCTCCTAGTCAAACTGTCTCAACTTGTTCTCAATAAATCCCATGTTAACTTGTTCTCAATGGATTAAGTGGCTTGAGTTTAATGTGGGAATCTTCAGAGACTTATATTAGCAAAAAAATGTTAAAGGTAGCGTACGGAGGACCTCTTTCATTTTGATCTAAAGTTGAAGTCTTCGTTTTGAAATATTCTACTGGCATATGTTTATCAATACTGAATCAATTTTCATAAGCAATGTCTTTTTTGAGCACAAATTCAAATTGAATTCATTCAGCAACTAACAAAAGATATCAACTACATAAATAGTTGAAGTAGTATTATGTAACTGGGAATAATAAAAAAGGGTAATTAAAAAAGAAACCGCGCACCTTTTGTAGAGCTCGAATGTCTTTTGTATTGGCTGCGGGTTCTGTGGTTCAAAGATGTTCGCATCAGCTAATTGCGTTTGAAAGAAAAAGACACACAGACAGACAGAGAGAGAGAGAGAGAGAGAGAGAGAGAGAGAGAGAGGGAAAGAGTGATTCGAATGTAGGTCAGTCAGCAGGTCAGATCAGATCAGCAGCAATTTGATGCCCTGATTTCAGTAGTTCAGTTTCTGGCTGGCTGTGGATTAAACTAATTTTTAAATAGAATTTCAAGGTGCTCGGTTCACACGTTCCCATTTTGACCCAGAGGAGTTTGCTGTGGGCGTGTGCGTGCCCAGGATTTCACACGACGAGGACAGAGAGATCAAGACATACATGTAGGTTTGTCAGCATGACGAAAGGTAAATTTTGTAAACAATTGCGCTAATTAAGCCAGCCCAATAAAAACCGGCTCACGACGTGAAGGAGAGAGAGAGATCGAGAGATGTGTAGCGGTACGGTCAACCAGGTCGCGCACTTGAACTAAATCCGGTAGCTTAAACGAGTTAAAGGAACTTGAACGGAACTTAATCCCATAAATTTGGGAAAAATACAAATTTTAATCAGGTTAATTCGTTTGTAGCGCGCCCCGCAACCCGCACCCGTCATCTTTGGTGTTGCATAGGGTGGTGCAGGTACAGGTAGTGCTTCGTGCTGCACGGCGAAAGGATTAGTAGGCCAGCAACGATGGGATTATGCGTCTTTCATGGCCCCGATTATGAATGCGCGCCTGCGACATTTTAATTTAATCTGAGATTATGCAGCAGACGTCGACGGGGAGCGGGCAGGATCAGGCGCGTACTTAAGATTAGGCCAACAGTTTTGCTCGTGTATTGCCAAATATGCAGGACAAAGTCGGCGAGAGCAACTTTTAATTTATTGTTATGCACGACACACAACCAACAATTTTGCAATTGCAAAAGTTTCACGTAAATCCGTAGATTACCAGAAAACCGTAACAGTAACCGTTTGCCGTACCGGCTCTACATTCAATAGCCAAAATTAATTCCCTTGGCCGTTCTGCGAGGTAAATTTGTAGGTCAATTGAAAAATTAGTTGAGCTTGTCAGCTTGTAAGATGCGAGACCAACAGAAGATCCCTTGAGATTATCAGCTCTACAGTTTACGGTTAAGTCGCTAGTTCGCTGATCAAGCCCCCGGGCGCGATTTTGTCTCCACGCGAACTAGATCAAACTAGATCATTTGGATTACCAGATCAACAAATTAGTCTCGCTCACGATCGCCATGCACTATCGAGATGATTAGGTTATAAGCCAATGATCGAGCCCTCGCAAATTTATGTTCAACAGATTAGTAAAACTGTAATAATAACAATTCTTGCAGGCAACATTGTGTTGTGAACATCATAAGAGATGCATAATTTACCGGCAAATTCCGGACACTCCCGTGGACGTGGACGTGGGAAGAAAGAAGAAATAAAATGTGGACTGGGCTCTCAGTTGGGGGGCCAATCGGCTGAGGCTTCAGCACCGGCTGCAGCTGAGCCAAGCGGCAGCCAGGAAGCTGACGATGGAGCAACCGGATATTCTCGAGCTTCGTTACGCGGTAGATGCGTATTATTCGATGTAGTAGTTTCACGGCCCACGGAATTAACGACGAAAACGGGTATTACTGGCCGCCCTGTAACGCTGCAAGGCAATTACTTTAACGATCCACACAAGTTCGTTTTTTGATACAACTATATTTTTCCTCATTTGATTGTCTCAAAACCAGCATTATAATCTGTGGATCCCTACAGACTGCGTTATCGATTGATTGGGAATAGTTCCCATTGCGCTCCTCTGGCATTTCGTCGTATATCGGTGGCGCAATATGCATTTGCATACCGTTCGCTACACTGATGCAAAGCCTGACAAACTCCTGGGTTTCGCGTATGTTCCGCCGTGGGGTTATCACGTACCAGCGTTTTATGTCCACATGCTTGTACATGGAGTTGTTGCGGATCTCGTTCTTCCAGTCAGCACGTGAATCGCACACGTAGCGTATGTCATTGCCAAAAACTATTTTCTCAGGTGGCAGAACGCGGCCGGTGACCTCTACCAATGCCAAATCCAGTTGAATATCCCACGACTTCAGCATCTCAAAGCTCTCAGACGATTTCTGCAAGCGCTGACGAAAAACGCGCAAACGATCAATACGGCGATCAGGCGCCAACCTGGTATGCTCGCCCATGGCTTTCATTAATTGAAAGTTAGCTCGGATTTCATCTGTTAATCCTGTTGCGCGAGCCAATTCTGGAATCAACAAAATAATTTGATTTTCGTTCTTTTCCTTGGGTCGGTGTACGAGCATCGGTTGTTTAATGTCCCGAATTAGAATATTATATCGCTTCTTATAATATTCTACAAAGGAAATGTCGCCTTCCTTGGTTTTAAATTTAGATAGTGGCGACGATCCGAAATCAACATCATCGATGCGATAAGTGCGATTGTTGTAATCAGTTAATATAATGCTACCGATCACCTCCCGCTTGAAAGCCGACTGATAGTCATCGCTTTCACGAATGACTTTAGATAAGATGTGATACATCGTATCTTTCCTCATCAGAGGAGTATTTCTCGGCCCTGCTGGAGGAAAGCTGGCGATATTCCGTCCAGTCCAGTAGATTTGAAGGGCTGGAAAGTTCCAATTGCCCATTCTAGTCTCTCCGGAGTGACCGTTGACTTGGCACATGCCCATTCGTTAGCAGATGTTCTAACTCTGCTGTCTGTCATTTCGATGGTACTTTCCTGCTGTGGTATGCTGCCTGGAAAGTGCGTCTCGAAGAGCAGTTTCAGTTTTTGTGCATTGTTGCTTGTATAGGAGTTATCCCTACGCTTCAATGCTACGTTTGCGTCAGGCGTCCGTTTAGATAACAATCTATGGAGCCTGGCGCCTTCACTGGTACTTCCTATGCTTTCGCAGAAGTTCCTATAACCACCACTTGCGATGGCACTGGACGATCCACACAAGTTCGTTTTTTGATACAACTATATTTTTCCTCATTTGATTGTCTCAAAACCAGCATTATAATCTGTGGATCCCTACAGACTGCGTTATCGATTGATTGGGAATAGTTCCCATGGCGCTCCTCTGGCATTTCGTCGTATATCGGTGGCGCAATATGCATTCGCATACCGTTCGCTACACTGATGCAAAGCCTGACAAACTCCTGGGTTTCGCGTATGTTCCGCCGTGGGGTTATCACGTACCAGCGTTTTATGTCCACATGCTTGTACATGGAGTTGTTGCGGATCTCGTTCTTCCAGTCAGCACGTGAATCGCACACGTAGCGTATGTCATTGCCAAAAACTATTTTCTCAGGTGGCAGAACGCGGCCGGTGACCTCTACCAATGCCAAATCCAGTTGAATATCCCACGACTTCAGCATCTCAAAGCTCTCAGACGATTTCTGCAAGCGCTGACGAAAAACGCGCAAACGATCAATACGGCGATCAGGCGCCAACCTGGTATGCTCGCCCATGGCTTTCATTAATTGAAAGTTAGCTCGGATTTCATCTGTTAATCCTGTTGCGCGAGCCAATTCTGGAATCAACAAAATAATTTGATTTTCGTTCTTCTCCTTGGGTCGGTGTACGAGCATCGGTTGTTTAATGTCCCGAATTAGAATATTATATCGCTTCTTATAATATTCCACAAAGGAAATGTCGCCTTCCTTGGTTTTAAATTTAGATAGTGGCGACGATCCGAAATCAACATCATCGATGCGATAAGTGCGATTGTTGTAATCAGTTAATACAATGCTACCGATCACCTCCCGCTTGAAAGCCGACTGATAGTCATCGCTTTCACGAAAGACTTTAGATAAGATGTGATACATCGTATCTTTCCTCATCACCTTGTGAGCGATCTCAGCGCACATTAGAATGTCAGACTCATGTTGGCATATGGATGTCTGGTAGTCGGGCCATAATTCCATATTAAATTTATCTAAAACAACCTTGGCTTGTGGATCATAAAATTTTCGGAGGACGAGCTGAAACTTGAGTCCCTCCATGGCTCGTCGTAGTATCAAATTCAGGACTTGGAAATGTTGGTTGTTCGCTGCTCCAACGGTCCCAACCAATTTCATCTTAATTTGGATGGTTTCACGGGCACGACTTTTAGTGAAGAGTTCTATGCCATTTGAACTGCCAGCCTTCTCTTCAAACCGGGTGGTACAGAACAAAGTACTTCCGTCAAATACGTACCCGCGACGCAGCCTCGTGTTATCATTCGAGCTCTACAAAAGGTGCGCGGTTTCTTTTTTAATTACCCTTTTTTATTATTCCCAGTTACATAATACTACTTCAACTATTTATGTAGTTGATATCTTTTGTTTATTTGCTGAATGAATTCAATTTGAATTTGTGCTCAAAAAAGACATTGCTTATGAAAATTGATTCAGTATTGATAAACATATGCCAGTAGAATATTTCAAAACGAAGACTTCAACTTTAGATCAAAATGAAAGAGGTCCTCCGTACTCTACCTTCAACATTTTTTTGCTAATATAAGTCTCTGAAGATTCCCACATTAAACTCAAGCAACTTAATCCATTGAGAACAAGTTAACATGGGATGGTTAATGAAGGGCAAACGTTTTTATTGAGAACAAGTTGAGACAGTTTGACTAGGAGAACCAGGAACCCAGCTTGTAAACACTAAGTTTATTGCTGACAGTAGTTGGCACTGTTTCTAATTCAAATTTCTCGGCTGTTAATGCTGATCAAGAATATATATCTATGTATGTATATATGGAGTCACAAGTGCTTCCGTCACAATTCGAATTTATAACTGAAGCGAACTTGGATATATCTCATCAAATAGAAGGCTTAAGGAGTTTAGTTCGCCTTGGATTATAAATCACATAACTATATGCATATGCATATTCCAGAATTGGCTCGCGCAACAGGATTAACAGATGAAATCCGAGCTAACTTTCAATTAATGAAAGCCATGGGCGAGCATACCAGGTTGGCGCCTGATCGCCGTATTGATCGTTTGCGCGTTTTTCGTCAGCGCTTGCAGAAATCGTCTGAGAGCATTGAGATGCTGAAGTCGTGGGATATTCAACTGGATTTGGCATTGGTAGAGGTCACCGGCCGCGTTCTGCCACCTGAGAAAATAGTTTTTGGCAATGACATACGCTACGTGTGCGATTCACGTGCTGACTGGAAGAACGAGATCCGCAACAACTCCATGTACAAGCATGTGGACATAAAACGCTGGTACGTGATAACCCCACGGCGGAACATACGCGAAACCCAGGAGTTTGTCAGGCTTTGCATCAGTGTAGCGAACGGTATGCGAATGCATATTGCGCCACCGATATACGACGAAATGCCAGAGGAGCGCAATGGGAACTATTCCCAATCAATCGATAACGCAGTCTGTAGGGATCCACAGATTATAATGCTGGTTTTGAGACAATCAAATGAGGAAAAATATAGTTGTATCAAAAAACGAACTTGTGTGGATCGTCCAGTGCCATCGCAAGTGGTGGTTATAGGAACTTCTGCGAAAGCATAGGAAGTACCAGTGAAGGCGCCAGGCTCCATAGATTGTTATCTAAACGGACGCCTGACGCAAACGTAGCATTGAAGCGTAGGGATAACTCCTATACAAGCAACAATGCACAAAAATTGAAACTGCTCTTCGAGACGCACTTTCCAGGCAGCATACCACAGCAGGAAAGTACCATCGAAATGACAGACAGCAGAGTTAGAACATCTGCTAACGAATGGGCATGTGCCAAGTCAACGGTCACTCCGGAGAGACTAGAATGGGCAATTGGAACTTTCCAGCCCTTCAAATCTACTGGACTGGACGGAATATCGCCAGCTTTCCTCCAGCAGGGCCGAGAAATACTCCTCTGATGAGGAAAGATACGATATATCACATCTTATCTAAAGTCATTCGTGAAAGCGATGACTATCAGTCGGCTTTCAAGCGGGAGGTGATCGGTAGCATTGTATTAACTGATTACAACAATCGCACTTATCGCATCGATGATGTTGATTTCGGATCGTCGCCACTATCTAAATTTAAAACCAAGGAAGGCGACATTTCCTTTGTGGAATATTATAAGAAGCGATATAATATTCTAATTCGGGACATTAAACAACCGATGCTCGTACACCGACCCAAGGAGAAGAACGAAAATCAAATTATTTTGTTGATTCCAGAATTGGCTCGCGCAACAGGGAGAGGGATGGGGAGATGTGCGGAGTTTAACCTAAAACGACACTATCGGAATGCGGATATATCCATTCTCTCCGATAGTCAAGCAGCAATAAATGCTCTAAATGGGACGAAAATAACATCCAAAATAGTCCACGAAGTAAGATCCAAGCTTGACCAACTCAGGAAACATAATAGGCTTACCCTAAGATGGGTTCCGGGTCACTGGGACATAGCGCGGAACAAAGGAGCTGACAAACAAGCAAAAATTGGGGCAGAGACCCATGATAGGCCCTGAACCGTATTGTGGCGTAGGAAGATACACAATACGGCTATATATCAGGGATGAAGAGAGACTGATGTGAGAACCGAGCTGGGTTGAAACACCAGGACTCCGACAAGCCAGAAGTCTCCTAGGTGGCTATAATCAAAAGCGATTTAAGCTAATGATATCCATGGGGAAGAATAGACTCAGAATACTCACAGGTTTGATCTAGTTCGCTTGGAAACAAAATCAATATAAGACATTTAATTTTAAATTAAAGTACATATATAATATACGAGTAATAGTTATTGACTAACTAAACAGAAAATGTTTAATTCCTGTTCTAAAATTGAAGTTGGCTGACTCACAAATATTTCTACAAATGATTGAATTGAATTTATGTTTTTTAATTTTGTTTTCCCTTTAAATGCTGAAGTATTGCTTGTTTTTTCTTCTTTTTGCTAAAATAAATATTGTGCAAAAGCTCCAATAAAAAAAAATATATACATATAGTGACATATTCAGATCACGCAGATCTCTCATGTCCACACTCACAGCAAAAACGCCGACTTAGCATAAACATAAACAAATCCAACAGAGAATCAAACGCAACGTAAATAAACAAATCCAACAGAACCAGCAGCCTAAAGGATTAAAAGCCCAGATCAGCATAAACACATCCGTCAACGCATTTTTTTAAAAGCAAACCAAATCCAAGATGCAGCGACAAAGCTACAGCGACTCAGCTACAACACCACATAAGACGCAAATGCGAGCTTTCTTTATAGATCAAACCATAAGCATAAGTTAGAGATATTTTGTACACGAAACCGAGAAGACGTGATTTTCAAATAAATTGTACTTTTCGTTAAACCCGTTGTCGGACTTTCAATTCGTAGGATTTTCAATTCGCAGTACATAATCGACGCAGTCGATACAAGTCTCCAAATATATTATTATATATATTTATTTTTTATTCATTATTACAGTTTTAAGTTTGGTTCATTACAATCGGAAAAAAAAATTACCCTGACTTTTAGAAATGAAAGCTGGAAGTACGAAACAAACGAAAAAACAGATATCTTAAAATTAGAAAGGTTTTTTATATTTTTCTGAAATATATTTCTTGGTAATAGAAAACATTTCTAAAAGTAAAAAGTAAAAGTGCATACCATTAATTTTAGAAAAAATCATTCCAAAAATATAGAAAGGAGTAATTATAATAGATTTCAATTATATAAACTAGCTAAAATGTTTTTCTGTATGTGAAATATAATGAAAATAATAATATTGTGTGTACTTTGTCTAAATTGTTTAAAAATGTACCCTGTTGTCATTTCGAATTGAATTTATTGCTTAAAGTACCAACCTAATATAGTTAAGAGTTTTCATTTATTATTTGTTATATTTAACAGATCTGCAAGATTGATTAAGTTTCGAGCAGATGGCAACAGTCACCCAAATACATTGACTTCGAAACTTACGATATTCAAGGAAAACTGGAAATATTCGTCAGGTTAAGACTCATTGACGAAGTGATATGTGGGTACAGCCAAAAGATTTTTCTGATAGTGGAGGAACCGAAGGCAGATTGTCAAACAGTTTTGTTTAATTTTAGACACGTGCTCTGGGTTTTTTTTTTTGTTTTGGGGTGATTGGTTGCATGAATATGATGAGCATGAAATCGCAACCCCTTTTCACATGCGGCAATTTCAACCCCCCGTTTGCAGCAACCCTTGCACAAAACCACAAAATGGAGTTACGAACTGAAATTTGATTTCCAAATACAAATGGCGTTTGATTTTTTGCCTTTTTCCTCATGTGCTAAGCTCCAGTCCATGGGGAACGCATTGTTAAGAGGAAATGAAGGCTGAAAACAAACGAGCCAAACAAGAGAAGAACGATCTAATTGCCTTGTACTTTGTATTCTTTCTTTCTGTATTTTTTTTTACAGGAATAGATGTCAAATCTAATAATGATGCATAACCCGAGGAGACAAGTGTTAAAGATGCGTCAACCCAGATAATCCACAACAAACTGTACAACATAATTTTCTTGTAATTTGCCTGAAAGAATGCAAGCGAACTCCCTAAAAAGGAAAATCTGAAGGAACAAAATAGAGATCAAACATTGGCATTCAGCTGAAATGTGAAGAGATCTCGACGAGAGATGGCCAACAAACAACAGGCGGGCGTTAACCACACAAAAGGTTCGATCGTGTGCCCTACAGCAGCCACTTGTGTGTGTGGTGTGTGTGTATTTGTGTTGAATTGAGTCTTGGCAACGTGCAGCGCACACTCCAATGGCCAGGTGAGAATCTTTAGTTATCTTTGGTGCACTTCAACCCCTTATTTTGAGGGTTGAAATACACTCCGATTCGCCAGCTTGATCAATTGGCGACATATCCGAAAATCGTATTGATTTTCAAATTTGTGTTTGCTCATCATCCTTCATGTTTGAGGCGGCACGATCGCCGCATGCCAAGCGTTTGGCGAGCACGTGTCCCAAATTTGACTTGGTCACTGGTTTTCGTACGCTCAACTTATTCACTGCACAAGTCATGTTAAACAGTTTAAAAAAAGTTTATCTTTAGGTCGGTTATCGTTTACGTTAGTTGTAGAAACTTTATATATGATTTTGCCCGAAACTTAATTAACACATTTGTATTTACACACACATAAAGTCACTTAAGGGGAAGGGCATATTTGGCATGTAGATATAGGTGAACACTGGTGGCTTGCTTTTCACCACTTACCTGCCTTAACAATAATTTGGTATTCCATCCTGTCAGCAGGCCTGATGACGTTGATGATCCTTTAACCGATTCCAAAAGTAATACAAGCATGTGCATGATTGGTGAGTGCATGCTACGAGAGGGAACACAAATCAATAAGTAACTTATATACAACATGAATCTACTTTAAATAAATCACTCAACGACATTGAGTCCACTTAACTGTAGGTGGCGCATAAGCCACAGACAATCCAATAGGCGATAAGTATAAATATAGATAGCGTGTACAAATATGTAATTAAATGATTATATATATTCATACAACTATATAAGCACACAAGTACAATAAATATAAATACAAATGCTAATGCGTGTGTATATGAAAAAATTACGCGGTGCGGCAGCGTGGGACTTACCGATGCAGATACATTGCGCCATATTTTCCCTCGATGCAACAGCGAGTATAGCTCGCCGCCAATTCAAAATATTCGCATAATATTTCCTCGTTCCTGCAGCGAGGAAAGTGTCGCTATGGTCCAGCACAAAATATTTTCTCGATGCAGCGACGAAAGTGCAGATCCGCGTAGATTATTACGAGTATATGGTCCGTAGGACTGGTCACTGCAAGCGGCTTCAGTAAAGTACTTGAAGTTGGCTGCAATTCGATTGCAGTGGGAGTTGCCAGCCGCATTAATCGAGCCTGCCAACTGTATTGTAATTGGATTAAGGCAGATCCGCTGCTCTTTGTCATGTTGCCATATTATTTCATTTCATTTTTTTTTTGAATGTCCGTTGGCCAGCTAATCATTTGTCATGTTTGCAAAATTTTACAGTTATTACGAAAAAACAAAGCCTCGTTCAACGGAAGTGGCAACGTGTCCAGCAGCATGATTAGAGCTTGTCGCATATACTACACATAAACGTATTCATATATGTGTGTGCGTGTGTGTGCAGACAATGGCATTTTTATTGATAAAAATTATGCACGCTTAAGGACAAATGATTTGTTAGTCAACTTGACTCAGCATAAAATCAGCAAATGACGCTAAGACAAAAAGAACAGCCAGTAGTAGTAGAAGAAATTGTCGCTCTCTTCGACACCGTCTTCGTCATAATGGCTCAATCAGGCAGGCAGGCAGGCAGGCAGGCATTGAGTTAACGGTTAAAAGGCTAACGGCTTGTTGGCAATTGTTGACCGACCGAAAGGATTTTGACCACAATACTGAAAATGTTAACGTGGGACTGCAAAGTCAGTCGTATCAGTCGGCTTACATAAAACGATCTTTTGGACGTGTGTTTATTTAACTGTTTTTCGTGTTTCTCTCTCTCCGTCAGTCTCTCCGGCTAACGGTTAACTGCTCAACATTTTGCTTTGATAGGCGCCGACAACAAATGGGTTCTAATGCATTTTGCTTGGCAAATAAATGTAGTTTAAAGTAAAGCTTTCCCCTTTTTGTAGACGTTTCCATCATAACATTAAATTCAGGCTTATTCTCATATTATATATCACTTATACAATTGTCTCATTTTTTAAATTACATACGCCGCCGCCATTTGGCTGTCGTTGCCATACTGATCGACCATACTTATGCTCCACAACAGTTGCGCAACTCTTTGCTCATTTGGGTAAGTGAGTGAGCGCCGCCTCTGTGGATGGTGTTCATAGTTGTCAGATTGAAGCATTTTTAATTCAATACACCGCAGTTTTATTTTTAGTCGCCACACATTTAAATTAGTTACATCTGCCGATTAATTACATGCATATTTTAGATATGTATGTATGCCATTTTCGCTGTGCTATGTTAGCTGTTCCTTGCTTATAATATTTGTGTGTGTATTTTGAACAACTATTGATTTGTTTCTGTTGGAATTAGAAATGTGTGCAGTGAAAAAGGTGAGAGGCGTGGCGTTGCCGGAATAACGCCCATTTCAGCTTATGATTATTTGGCATACAATTTGTGTGCAAATTCGTTTAAAAATGTAGGCAATTTTCACTAAAAATGGATTTGTTGGCCCAGAGTGCAAAAAATGCCGTTAACACTGATGATTTCGTCAGGTAACTGACGAAAAAGGCTGAGCGTCCTGCTGGCCAAGTTGACCTAAGATTACGACAAGGACCTGTTGAGTGTCCTTACTTACGACTAAGCCGGCTGAGCTGCATAATTTTCCATAAAACAGCATATAATAATAATAATATTATTCATAATAATAATAATAATAATAACAATTAGAGTTGAATATGATTGGGTTTCATTTATTTTTTTTTATTTTTTTTATTTATAGAGTGGAAGTAGGTGCAAAATGACTATTGGCAGATTATTGGGTCTTCTTGATGACATGCGCCAGATCGTAAACACCGCGCACTGCCTTCAGCTTGACGCCAGGCACATCCTGCAGACGTCCAACGCGACACAGGACGATGTTGTGCTCTTGCAGATTATGCCCGATGCCGGGTATATAGGCGACCATCTCCTTGCCAGTGGACAGGCGCACCAGGGCACACTTGCGATTCGCCGAATTCGGTTTCTTTGGCTTCTTGATTAGCGTCTTGAGCACAACACCCTTGGCAAACGGTTTCCCATCCAGCGGCTGACGCGGCGGACGCGTCTTAATGTGTGGCCCTGTCCGATGCATCTGCTGCAGCGACGCCATGCCCCGCAACGCGCCACTCACGCTCGCATAACTGCTCTGCAATGCTGTAAACGAAAGAGTGTAAATAAAATTAAATTTCATATTCACAAAATCACTCGCGTGTTTCTTATCCGATCTTCTATCGGAAATGATCGAATTGTAATAATTTTAATATATTTATCATATAATAAAAAAAAAATTATCTGAATTTGCGCATCGTATCCAAATCCAATCCAAATATTAAATAGCGTCTGAGATTGGCGTGTTCATATAGCCAAAAAGACGAATATGTCTAAATCAAATCGGCAGAAGAGTAATATATATCGAATATGGGTTCGGAGACGTTTGCTTCTGCCTTTTGCTTACTTCGTTTTCGTTCACAGCATTTGTCGCATTTAGTCAACAAAATTTGGTTTTGATTGAGAGCCACGCAGAGATAACTGTACCAATTACATATGCATATATTTGCCACTCAGGCATGCGTACAAGCACATGTATGTATGTATAACCGTAATAACGAGCATGCGCATGTGTGAAAGCAGCCGCATCGAGCGGCTTATAACATTTGACGAAACAACAAAATAACAACAGCAACAAAAAAAAGGAGAGGAAGAGAGACAGTCGAATAGGCGCAGACGACAACAAAAGGGTCAGAAGAAGAAACAGTTGGGCGAGAGTCCATTTGCTACTAGCAACAACAATGCCCATTGGCCTTTTGTTGTGGCTAATCTCTGTGAAAATCGCAAAATAATTTTTCTGCCGCCGCACATCCATATATCACATATATATACTTATATATGTATGCATGCATGTGACCCCAAATAATTGCAGCCAAATGACGCGGCTGTGGGTCAGCCAGTCACAGCCAGTCACAGCCTATGCAGCCAGCAAGCAAGCAAAATAGCCTTTCAAGCCTTTCACGAGGCATCAATCAGAACAAAAGCAATGCAGTTAAACCCACAGATGGTGGTTGTACTTATTGCACGCACTACGTAGCTATGCGCCGTTGCCTACTTGACCATTAACACAGACAACAGTTATGTAGAGTTACAAAAATTTGTAACCGACGTGCGAGATACTCATTAGTCAATATGGCAGACCACGCTTATTAAAAAAGTTGAAAAATTACATTTATGTTGACACTTATTATAACTGATTTTCAGTCATAAATCGTCGGTTTAGTTGGTAGACTATCCAAGTTTTTTGTGCTCCTGCCTTTTGAGCATACACCACACAGACATTTTCAATTGGTATAGGTTGCAATGTGCAATGTAAGGCATAACTGTACATACGCATTTAGAGTTACCAGATGAATTTATTAAATGCCACACACACACACGCAAATACAGACAAAAATAATTTCCATAACGCTGGACAATTGCAAACAATGGAAGCGAACAAAAAGTGTCCCAATAACCAGCACACCTGTGCACCTGTGTGTCCATTTTTCGTCCCTTTTTTTGTGTGCGCGTCAAAAATGCAAAAATTCTGATTGTTGTCAATATTTGACAGCATGTTATGCGCTTTTGTATGCGTGCATTTGTGTGTGTGTGTGTGCATTTTAATTAAAAACACAACCAGAAACACACAAAAACACACACATGAGAAAAGGCCTATGAAAATATTCACAGGATACTGCACACAATGATTCAGCAGGGATGGAGAAGGGAGGAAGGTGGATGGGGCTTAAGTGCGCCAGCCACGCGCGAATGGAAGAGTTACGATTGATGGAGGAAAGTCAAAACACACACGCATACATATTCAAACTCATCTATGCATGAGTACAAATTACTCATTTAAATCAATAAGTCAGTTAAATACAAGAACAGAAATTTAAGCCAAACTTTGTATACGCTTCCTTGAGACATTATTGGTCTTATATATTTTTTCTATTAAATGATATACTAACTTATTCGGCTCAACGTAGACAACAGACAGATCACAAAATTCGGCTACACTTTGAAAAGGATTTTTAAGATAAGTAAAACTAACTGTGTGTGCGCGGGTGTGTGTCCCTACTAAGCAGGGTTTGATTATCGTAAACTCAAGCAGCAACAAAATACGGTTAGGGAGAGAGAGAGTTACAGTTCTAATTGGATTTTATTTTACCTTGGGCCGTCAATTGTTTCGTAACGTTGAATGTTTGACGAAAGAAGTTCATGTTGCCAACGTTAATTCGCTCAGTTACTAAGCAATAGTTTAGTCCAACTCACAAGGGGACCGTACAAAATTAATTCTCACTTATGAAATACAAAAAATATAAACACTTCAATGATAATAATCTTGATCTGAACTGTTTTGCATGCTGTTGCGACCCGGTGAACAGCTGTTTATTTTGTGCGCACAGTGCTGCTAACTCAACGTCAGGTTAGAATAGTGCTGCCAACTATCGATATATAACATACATATGAATCGACCAATACAATTTTAAAATTGATATTTATAAAATATATTCAGATGTGTGTATTAATTAGTTGTATTATAATGCATGAATTAAACGCTATTGGTGGTGATTTCTAAAGTGGAAGGTGTTGGTGTAATCGCTGTACCACAGGCACCCCCATTCCGATTGGTCAGGATACGAGAGGAGGCATTCGAATCGCTGTGCTTCGATCGCTTTGGCAGTGTTGCGGCGCGCAAATACGGATTATCGATATTGGGGTTATCGAGTATCGCTTTGTTCGTAGTCGAATTGGGTTTGATTTCCAGTTCGGGCTTTTGCTCCTTGGACTTGTCGCCATCGAGCTCCTCATTCTCACTATCTTCATCCTCGCCATCCTCCTTGCTGGGCGCATCCTCGGTGCGATTGGCCACCAAATAGTGATACTCGAGTTCCTCAAAGTCAAACACCTGATCCGTGGGATTTAACGCAGCCATATAAGCGGGAAACACTGGCTTGCAAGCTATCACTGAAATAAGAGGTGATTGAAATGGAATTTATAATATAATAAAATAAATATTCTATAATATATATGTATATACGTGGAAACATATTATCCTCGGTGGGGAACAGATTGATCGTTTCGCTCGTCTTGCAGAGGAACTTGGTCAGAGCCTTTTCCACGTCCCTTTTTTGACTGGCTGCCTTCTTGCGTATGGCCTCATATTCTGTTACTGGCTGCCTGTAGGTGGGCGTCCTTATGTACGTATGTGGATCGGGCATCGCCGGCATGTAGTTTGGCACATAGTGCGGATGCGGTGTCTTGATGCCCACCTGCAGCAGATTTAATTGACGCTGTTGCGTCTGCTGGGCGGGCATTGGAATTGTAGCCCCATTGGCGTGACGACTAAACGGCTCCAGGCTGCCAATGTTGATGCCCATGTTGATCATCGCCAGGCTGACGTCGCCCACCGTTGGCATTGTTCGTCCGCCAAGCTCGCAATAGTTGTGCGACGAGTTGCCAATCTCGAAGAGCACTATAAACACAGAAATATATATATATTATAAGTGAGGATTGCATGTTTGGATTTTATTTACGCGACTGCATCATTTCGGTGAGCGTTTCCAGGCATTGATTGCTGGCGAGGACGGCGCCCTTGTCGAGCAGCATCTGGGAGATAGCCTTGTTGAGCACACGGCGATATGCATCGCTGTTGGGCATTGAAATCGCTTCCACTTTATCCATTTTATTTTATTTTGTTTTATTCAACTCGAACACAAAATTGGTTGATGTTTCGGCAATGCAACGATAGTTGCGTTCTATCGATAGTATACCTTCTACCGATAATATAGCGAAAGCGGTATTTTAAATATCGTTTTATTGCATGCATCAGAAGTGCTGATTAAATTAATAAATGTGCGAAACAAAATTTTAAAAAAAAACAAAAACTTTACGCAAACTAAACTTAGCTTAATGCGTTTTAAAATTAATTGACTTTTGCACAAGATCGAGCTTGAGCTAAAGGAAATCGAGTTGTCGAATCGAAATGCTAAACGAAAAGAATTCGTATCAAATTCGGTCACACTGGCACTTAGTTGATTTTAACTGTCACAGCTGACGGACGGAGTGAGCGAGCGCTGGGAAATCACGGTGTTCATTTTTTTTTCAATTTTTTCGTGTGTCTTCTGGCAAAAAGTGCGGTTGTTGTGTATAAAAAATAGCAACAAGGCTGACAATAATTGCTTTTTTAAATGCAAATTTTTATGCCTGACGCAAACGCAGCAAAAGTAGGTATGTGAAAAAGATGTGCAACACAAACAAATATTAATTTATTAATTGGTATTGGTTCTGCTGCCGTTGTTGCCCACATAGCTCTCAAGCAGTAATTTCAATTCTGCAATAATTAACTGATGCAGCAGCAGCAGTGAATGTTAATTACATGTATGTATGTGTGTGTCTATCTATGCATGTTTGCATCCGCATTATGATGCTGCAGGCGCAGACGCTGACGCCGACTATGAGCTGCGTTTCCTTTTATTTTCAATTAAAAGCCATGCAATTTACGCATCTAATTTGATTCGTGTGCGCCAAGGACTATAAAAACCCATACATATGTATGTGTGTGTGCTGCACATACATACACAATGTTTCTATTTCGGTGTGATTTCCCATTGCGAAATGCGCCCAAAAAAAACTCGTCTTAATGTGTGTGAATGCAAGCATATGCGTGTGTTTGAGTATGTGGGTGCGAGTGAGAATTTGTTATATATTTATTGGCTGCTGCTGCTGCCCGCCAGCTCTCCCTTTCTCTCTCTCTCTCATTCGCTTTTTCTCTGTTTGTCTTGTTCTCATAATTTTGGCCCTTGTCACAAACTGCAGTTTATTTTTCTTTGTTTTGCACTTGCCATTGGCATTTCCATTACCTCTCACTTCTCCTTTCCTCCCCCTTCGTAACTCATATTTGTTGTTGTCTTTGCTTTTGTGTGCGTCGTCCAGCTGCAGGTTTTTTCTTATAACTTCTGTATTTGATTTCTATGACTCAAAACTCTCAAAGCTTTTCTATGAATAACACATTCTGTGTGTTGCCCCCGTCTCTCTTTGCTTGCATTATCTGACATTTGATTAACATCTTGGTTCTCAAGTTGTCATCGTCTGCTATAAATTAAATGAGCAACTATCAAAAGATGACTGCTCCTCTACTTTCTCTTCCTCTTCAATTTGCTTGTGTAAATCTTATCTAAGCCCATCGCTAATGTTTATGAAATTTGTTATTGATAGCGAGATAAATGTAAGAACCACTAATTAACATTCTGAACATTCGTAATACGAATATATAGAGTTTGTATTTGGCGATAATTTGTCGCGTTTCCTATATATCAATATCACAAACAGCTGATATTTGGAGTAGGGAAAGCGAGTATCTTATTATTATTAATTTATTATAACTCTAGAAATAAAATACTTTTTAGATTCTAGTAATTTAAATAATCGTCTTAATGTGAATGTACAAAATGTTGGGCATAGTGGAATCACCCTATATATACCTATATATATAAATAAATATATATATACTATATATGTCATCGTTTGCTATAAATTAAATGAGCAACTATCAAAAGATGAATGTACAAAATGTTGGGCATAGTGGAAACATCCAATTAGTTGTGCCTTAGCCATAAATGTTTCCATAAATTGGAAAATGCAAAATCAGCAACAACGATATCGATTATTATCGATTAGATATAGTAATATTGTCTTGTTAACTGCTTAAAAAGTCCTCTTCGAACATACAAAATCAATATTGATATCAATTGCAAATCTTGTTTGGTAAAATTTGAAAATTAATCTAACTTCTGTAATTATCGGTACCAACGTAATTCTATATATAAATTGCAGATTTGAAATGGTTCACTTTATTTGCCAAGTTGCCGAGTATTTATTTTGTTTTTTGTTTCTCATGTCAACAAAAAAGTGTGCAACTAATAGGGTCAGTAACATTCATCAACATCAACATCAGATCCAGATTATCTTTCGCGTACGTGTTGAAGACTCGAGTCTGACTCTGACATAATCACGACTATTTTGCCAAATGTCTATTGATATTTGCTTCTGCTCGTTGACGTTGACGATGCTAAGAAATAGACTTGGAACCACTTCAGTTTACATTTAATTGCATATTGATTATTACCCTTTAACAAGATTAACGACTAACTAACAAATTGGCGACTTTTCGAATTTCTTGACACTTATCGCAATATTTGATTACAATTTTGACGGAAAAAGCAAAAGTAAAAAATATTTAATTGTTGTACCTGAAAGCAGTACAAAATAAAAAAAATGCAATTAAATTTAAAATACAAATTAAAGTTACATTAAATAAATGTTATAAAGTTCAAATTTATAATGAAATAATGAAAAAATGGAGTTAATAAGTGGGTCAATTATGAGCAGGGAATCAAAGCCGTTAACCGTTAACCGAAATGAACCGCTTGAAACTCCGAACCAGAACCAATACTGAAATTGTACAATAACTAATACTAAAATCGATACGATTCAATTAGCCAATGACTACTGTACTGAGATGAAAGACCTGTTATTATTTAAGTTGCTGCTGCTGGCTTAGCTTAAAAGCTAAAAACCGACGCGATTCCCCCACCAAGGTTAATAAGAAAGTTGACCAGGCACTTATGCCAATGTTGTTGTTTATGTATGTATATATATATATATATATATATATATATATATATGTGAGATAGGGTGGTGTGGCGTGAGGTGGGTTATAAATATTTGTAGTACTCGTAGCGAATGCTCTATTGCGTTTATTGTTTGTTTACTTTCCGATTCTTATGATCAATGGCCCCCCCTCTCTCTATGTGTGTGTGTGTCTGTGTAAAAGAGAAACTCTGTCACAAGCACATGTGTACATTTGTATTTATGCATATGTGTATGCGCCAAATGAGATCCACAAAGAGAAACCCAAGAAAGAATCAACAAAGTGCAACTTTTACTCTTCTTGCTCTTTTTCTTGTTGTTCTTCTGATTCTTCCACTTCTTCCATTATGTGAATCAGAGTTGGGGAAATGCCCAGCAAGAAATAATTTATTGCTAAAATTAATTGGGTTGCGTTGAAGTTGTTATTGAAAATCCGTTATTGACGTGAGTGACGCATGAGTAATAATAATTACATATGCATGTGTGTGTGTGGGTGTGTGTGTGTGTGTGTGAAACAAATTCATATTTTTCCTTTGCTTTTGCATAAATTATGTACTTTATTATTGTGTTTTAATTTATTTTTTCTTTTATTTTTACAATTTAATGAAATTCGCACAAATAGTTAATAAAAAAAAAAATAACAAAATTCATTAAAAAAACAAAACTGGACTGTGATAACCTCTGTTTATGATCTTGATCTTGCAATTTACTTTTGAGCCAACCCCGCTCCGCTCCGTCATAATGACCGCCAAGGCCGTCGGCGTTGAGCTGAACAAGAAGCTGTTCAATCTGCAGTCCGGCGAGCATCTGAAGCCCGAATTCCTGATGATTAATCCCACCCTGGTGAACAGTGGATGTCGGGTGCCATGCTCGTCTATCTCGTGAAGAAGTACGGCAAGACCGACTCTCTGTACCCCAAGTGCCCCAAGAAGCGCGCCGTGATTAACGAGCGACTCTTCTTCGATATGGCCACCCTGTACCAGAGCTTCGAAAACTACTACTATCCCCAAGTGTTCGCCAAGGCGCCCGCCAAGGCGCCCGCCAATCCGGCGGCCTTCAAAAAGATCAAGACTGCCTACGAGCACCTCAACAGCTTTTTGGAGGGTCAGACCTATGCTGCTGGGGATTCACTGACTATTACCGACATTGCTTTGGTGTCGCCAGTGTGTCCACCTTCGAGGTGGCTGGCTTCGACATGAACAGGTGATAGAAGGTGACTCCCGGCTGGGATGAGAACTGGACTGGTTGGCTTCAATCCAGCGTTGCAAATTAAACTTTTATTAAACTTCTCATAATGGAAGAGTATTCATTTTGATTGAGTACAATTAAAGAAATGAATATAGTATAATTTTACTCGATAAACTCTTAATTTTTTCGTTTATCTTAAAATATAAATAAATAAAAATAATTAATATAATCAGATTTATTTATATATTCTTACTTATATTTTTTTATTTGCCAGCAGAGAAGAAACGATAAGTGAAGTTTGGAGCGCTTTCACTTGTGGCACTTATTACTATTATTGTTGTTGGCCATGAATAAGGCGGGGAAGCATATCCAAAGTGGAGGAGGAACCGCTCTGCTCAGGTCACCGCTGCTCGGCTCCGCAGGAGGCGGTGGTGGAGGAGGGGGCTTGGGATCCGGTGCGCCCGCTGGTGGAATAATAACGGCAAATGGTAGCGCCACCAGTCCCATGAATGTGTTCAATTCGATTATGAGCTTCCTGCCGGACAATCGTCCCATTACCTCACTCCACATTGTCGAAGACTTTGAGCGGTAAGCTGGACACGAACAAGATGAAGTAGAAGTGAAAGATTTCTAATAAATCTCTGTATTGCAGCTGTCCAAAGAACTTTAGTGCTATACATCGGACATACGATCAGGATGCTGACGCGGATCTGTGGCGTGAAAATAATCTAATCTTTGGACGTCAGACGACACGCTATCTCTGCCTCTCCAAGTCCGAGGGTCTGCCCGAATATGTTGTTGAGACACTCAAGTAACTATATACTTTGATTCCATTCCATTGCGATTAATTGATCCTTGCACTTCCACATTTGCAGAGTCATTGCGGAGAAGGTGCCACCGCCAAAGGAATTCTCGCTGCTCTCTCGCACCGCCGACAGCGATCAGAAGGCGTGGCGGAAACGGCAAATCGCCTACAAGTTGTCCAAACGTGGCACCGTCACCCAAGCGGTAACCGATGTCATTCTCTGCTCCAAGCTAAAGATAGCGCCCGATGGCTTTAAGCTCGCCGGCGATATTAACGGTGTCCTCATCTGCTACAAAACCAGTGCCATCGCCACACGACTGCCACCTGCAATACCCGGCATATCCAACTCCAATGCCAATTCCAATTCCAACTGTGAGGTGGAACAGGCACTCAATCGTCTCAATTTGCATGGACAGCAGCAGCGTGCTGGCGGAGCACGTGGTCCGGTAAGTTTTGATCGGATCGCTATCGGATTGGCTTTGGCATTGGCATCGACTTCGTATGCCCCATCCATTTCTATTCTTATATATGGAGGCCCAATGTTACAACGGTCATCTGTTTTAAATAGAATCTGTAGAAAAATTTACTCATTATGCTCTTAGAACCATGCTTGGTGTCCTCTTCGTAGACAAACAAATAAGTGGAACCTAGTTAGTTTTGCAATTCCGATTAGAAGTACAAGGAATTTTCCATATCTATCTCTATAAAATCGAAATACGATCGATGCTATCCGCAGCCCATTTTCTTATACTCCAGTCATATTTTCGAACGTATTTTTATTTCTGGCTGGAAATGCATTTAATTATGTCCAAAATATGTGATTAAATATTGGTAAGTGATTAAATTTTGATTCGCTTCAAGATGCGTTGAATATAGGGCACTTTATAATGTTCAGTTTTTGTTGTTCTATAATGTAATATTGGAATGATAATGAGACGAATTATTATTGAACTTGCAGTTGCCGCAGTTGCCCGCAGTTGGGGAACATCATGACTATGAGGAGATACAGGCGCACTATCAAATCAATTCGCCACAGCGACCGGCGCCGCCGCGTCCAGTGACATGGTCGTCGTCAGATAAGGGTCGCTCTGGCTATGGCGGCACTGGCACCCTGGGCACCTACACTGAACTCGAAGGTGTGCCATTCATCTTGAATCCGTTGCTGCAGCGCAGCCAGCCCATGACTGAAGTGAGTTTTCTTTGAACGTACTTTATATATATATATATACATAATATATATATAGTATATCTAATGGATATTATATTTTATTGTCTGATTATTAATTTATTTATTTGTTGTTTTGTGTTTTAGTTGCCTACACTGCCCGACATCTCAGCGTTGCTTAAATCGCTGGATTATGACTTTCAGCTGGAGCGCCAAATCCTGTGCACCATGAAATCCTCGGCCTCCAAGAATCCATTCTTCAAATAGTTAGTTAACGACTTAATTAAATTACACATATTAAACAATAAACAATCTAATCTAAACTCGAAACTCAAAAACAATGCTAAATGTTTAAATAAGCATACAAAATGTACTTAATTGTATGTGAACGAATAACAACGAGTGCGCGAAGCACTCAATCTTGTAAATTTCAATTCAGTTCAGTTCGATTAAACATTTATGGTATATACATATCTATATATAAATATGTATATAGATATATAAATATATATATATATGATATGTTCTTTTAATGACCTTAGACCCATTTGTGTGTATAGATTCCTGTGCCTTTATATATATATATATATATACATATATATAATTCCATGTATGTACATTAATTATTCAGTTTGTTATCTGACTCATGCATGCCTATATTTATATATATATATATATATATGATTTATATATATATAGATTATCCCCAGCATTGTGATTGTGAAACGTTTGTTTCTCATTATTATTTTTAAATTTGAATATCATCACCAATCGAAGGATTATGCTGATATCTATAACCCCAATATACCGCTAATAAAAACAATTGATTAAATGTATCAATATATATATATATAAATAAATATATATATAGTATATATACACAACTGAGACACATATTTATTAATAACTTAGTCTAATGTTAAAACCGAAAGTCAAAGCAAAAGCCAGCTTATCTATTCGAATACGAAGCAAACACATACACATGTAGTCTATATATATATATATATACATATATATATGTATAACACCAGTTGGTATTTTAATTATATTATATTATTATATGGTACTTATCTCCATAGAAGCGTAGACTGTACGAATAAATATATGTTAAACAAATCATAGACTCTTCCCTTCCCCAACACCGCAAACCCCCCTCCTTTGGCACATAAGAAAATCATGGAATGTTATTCAGCTGTTCTATATAAAATATTATATACACTTATATATATATATATACATACTCAAATTGTGTATAATTGTAAGCAAATTTTTAGGGTGAACAATAAAATCTACAGCGAAAACCAGTTTCAGCAAATCCAAATTTTGAAGGCATACTTTTCGGATGGTTCAAAGAACGAGCATTATTGGGTTTTCAGCAAGAAACATGGTGTGTTCAAATTGCAAGGACCTCTTCTATCGAACTGCATTCAAGGATTATGGGATCATCTAAAAACCCAAACAGTTGAAAATTTCACCAGTCAGGCAAAGAGAGATGAGATGAAATCAATAAACCCTTGTTTTCACGGAAACCACAAGGACGATTCGGATATCCTTTGGCTCCAGCAGACAGAGCTGATCAAGAGATAACCTTTGACATAGGACTCGCAAGGATATTACCGAGCTATGAGCAATTTTGTGTTTCAATTTTAGTTCAGTTATTTGAAGGACTTTCATCGTTTTTAAAGCTTAACCCAAATTGGCTGGCAACTGACTGTCGCCCATCCAAAGGACGTCCGATTGTCCTTTGGAATGATCAAGTTATCCTGCACTTTTTTATTTTTTCTCGAATCCTGGAAATTCTTGAATGCGAATTAATATTCCTTTCTCGTGTGAGCATAAAAATATATTCCCTTCCGGTGTCCTTGAGGATATGGCGGAGTTAAGGATTAAAAAATACATAATTGCAAAATTGGCTAAATCCTAACAGATTATCGAAGGATATGGTGCGTTAGAATCCCAAGGACCTCCGGTATCGAGCTGCATTTAAGGATGAACAAAACATACTTTATAATGCACAAACTGGCTGCACCAATTGGATGTCCTTTGAGCAGCTTATAGTCTCAATTTAAGAGAGTCAGTTGACACATGACTTGCCAGGATACGCAAGGATTTGGCTGACATATGATCTTTTTTTGTATGTGCATACAAAATCCGTAATCTCTTGCCTGTTGGAAGGTCCTCCCGATGTCTTTACTAGCAAAAGAAAGTTGAATGTTTTTTCTTTTGATTAATTGAATTTATTTTTGTATTAAGTGCAACTATGTACATTAAATTTGAAGGACTCTCTGGTGGTCATCTATCTGGTCATCTCCGTAAGTTGTCTCAGAATATGTTATGAAATAGTAAATCCGGTTGCGAGAGCGTCTTCTTCAGATTGCGGACACTGAATCGCTTTAATCCACGATCGGCCGTACATCTGTGTGTAGAGGGGGGGTGTAGAGGAGACAGGAGACCAGGTACCGATTTGGTTTGGATTTGGTTTACATTAGCAATGAGTTTGTCGGCCATTACTGAGGAGCATGAGACGTACTAGCTGAATATAGCTGAATATACGGAATACCAACACCAAAACGTACCACAGGCACAAAAGCTTCTCTTCTTTTTTATTTGCGTGGGGTTGTGGGTGAGTGGGGGTGCATAGTAGGAGGCGTGGGGGGCGGGGGAGGGGAGATCAATGGCGATGACGGGTCCACTTACTCGAATATGCGACCCTGGTACTCGATCATTAGCTTCACGCAATCGGCCAGCATTTCGCCCTCGTGCAGCAGGGCCTGGATGTCATTCACGTGAACACCCTGTGGAACCGTGTGGAATATCGTCGGTGTTATCGATAACGATAACGTCTCGGCGCTAATCTGCTGCAATGGCACCTTTGTTAGCCTGAGCGAAAGAGAGAGTAAAAGAGTGAGAGAGAGAGAGAGAGAGACATTTTAATGACTGAAATATTTTCATATTGAGTCAATTTTCAACTATTTTTTTAAAATACATTTTGTATATCTTTGGGCCCATTCAGACCACATATTATCTGGCAACAACCTCTGGAAAATAATCTTTTTCAAAATGTGTCATTCCTTAAAAATTTGATATAATCAACAATGCAAAATAAGTGTTCTAAACTTGATGTTAGCTGATTTCCTTGCCGGGTTAATGCAGACGGCTTATACATTCTGTAATACTAAAAAATGCACACTTTATTTATGAACAAGTTGGGCTTATATATTTATACGAATATATAATACTAGAGCTTAAACAGGGAATAGTAATATAGTTGAGAGAGCTCCACGATATGTCAGATACGTCTTTACCTATCAAATCAAATTCAATCGATAATCGCTTTTCGAGAACTAATATTTCAAATTTGAAGTCGCTGGCTTTCATAGTCCTTGAGATCGGCTTGCTCAGACAGACGGACATGATTATATCGACTTTTCGTTCGATAATGATCAACAATATATATATATATATATACTTCTGGACTTCAACTATTGTGAGAAAGCTTCGGTAATTGTAGATCTGTGCATTAAAATAATCGAATGGGAGAGATGGAATGTGGTAACATATAATCGATTAATCGATAGCTCACCGATTGAAATGGGCGAACAGATAGTCCATGGTGTCGCGATTGATCTCGGGCAGCGAGCGTATCAGTCTCTTGAGTGTGTCCAGCTTTTGGTGCAGCTCGGTGAGCACTGATGGGAAACCAAAAACCAAATTAGTGGGGAACCGAGCCAATTGATGATTTGTGGATGGGGATGGAAACTTACGCCATTGATTGGGCGGACCGATAAATGTTTTGGCCTCATTGACGCTGACCAGTGGACTCTTGATCTCGCGCAGAAATAGCTTGAGGACGCCAGTTAGTGTGTGTATATCGACGTCCGGCTGATGCAGTGCATCGTAGTCATTCGCATCGATATTGAAGCGTAACGTTTGTATCCGATTATAATCCCCACACTGCCGATAAATACCCTCCACGGGCTGTGTGGATCGACGATATTTCGATTCGATTAAATCACAACAATCGATTATAATGCGTGGCACAGTCCGATGCTGTTCGTGCTTCAGCACCATCTCCAATTCCGTATCGAAACAGTTCTCATCGAAGAAGATGCGCTGCTCCCGCAACGTTTCAACGCTGGGACGACTCTTCCACCAGTTCGATAAATTCATCCAGGCAGCCAGCCGCGAGGGTCGCACTGGCCCAACACCACCCGGACGCTTGCCTGCCATTTGGATAGATGGTGGTGGCTGCGAGCGTAGCTCCGTCAACTGACGTGTCAGCTCGTTGACCTTTTGCTCGAGCTCCTGGCTGTGTATGGTCTGCGCCTGCAGATCCTGTTCCAGCGTATACATGCGCTGCTTGAGATTATGCCAGCGCTTGGAACAGGTTGGACAACATTTGGCATTGGCATTGGTCGAATTGTTCGAGGAAGAGGAGCATTGATCCAGACTCGTATTCGAGACCAGCACCGTGCTCTCGTCCAGCAGCAGTCGTGTCAAGTCTCTGGTGCTGCTGCTCTTGAGCAGCGTCAATTTATTTGGCTTGGTGCGCAGTTCCCGCAGCAGCACAACAGCTTCGGGCCGACCGCACTGATCCACATGATTGGTGGAGCCGGCCGTGCTTTCCACGCGCAACAGTGCTGTGCTTGTCGAGCTATGCGAACGATTGTATTGGCCACCGGATGCAATCGTCGATGACGTCACGGTCCGATCACGAAAACAGTTCATCAGTCGCTTCGGCTGCGTCGTCTGCTGGCGACGCTCGTGGGCAACGTAACCAGCCGCTCCCACTATGATGTGCGCCGAGTCTGGAGTGCCGGGCGTAACTGGGCGTAAATCCCTCGATGATCGTGCGCGCTGCATTGCGCTCGACTTTACACTGCAGGCGGCGATCTCGAATTTGACTTCGAATTCGACTTCGACTTCGACTTTGAGTTTGACTTGGATTGCTGTTTCAGCTGCTCAGCTGCGAACGCTTATCAATTGTTTTCCATGCGTGCAAGCAGCAGCTCCTCCTTCTTCTTCGACTTCTCCTTTGCCACACACTCTCTCTCTTTCTGTCACTTTTGTTCCTCTGGCTCCGCCACGCTGACGTCAGCGCGCCGTGGTGCAAACTGTGGCGAAAGAAGCAAGTCAATTAAATGCATATCATGTTTCAATTTTACTAAGTATTTGTTGCATGCTTGCCACAGTGAACACTAACATCAAGTGCTGCATACGTTGTGGTATATTATATGCATCATTAGTTAGTCTACACCATTTAAGATTGTGGCTTTTATTGCTATCGAAAATCGATTTACATCGATATCTATCAAAGAAACTTCATCTGCCTTTGCTATAAGAGAGCTTATATTCCAAATTTAAAATCCCCTGAGATCGGCTAGATCCACTCGACTATAGAATGCTGATATGTATATATATGTTGGCGTGGGAAATGCTTCCTTCTGCCTTTTAAATACATTTGGCTAATGAAATGTTGTCACAAAACAATTAAAAAATTCCGTCATTTTCATTTGCATCAATTAATTAAATAATTAATACGCCCTGCCTGCCACTTGATGGATGGGTTCACTGTAAGCACTGTGTGTGAATTTCATCACTTGCACTTCAGACGTTTTATGTAACTTGCACCACTGTGCTAAATACTTGTCAACTTGTTGTTGTTGTTGTTGATTATTCTGTTGACCACTGTTGACGCTTCAGTTCGTTCTGCGTTTGTCGTTCCGTCTGTCCGTCCGTCTTCTGCTCAGATGCTCAGATGTCCAGAAATAACCCCTCCCAGCTGTGACGCAGTGGGATCTATAACGAATTCACTTCACATGCAGCTCGGATTTCGATTTCCACACGCTGCTCGACTCTGTGAATCAAACTATTCGAACCGTAAACCAAATGAAGGAAATAAATAAATAATTCTATATGTACGTATGTGTGTGCATGTATATGGATGTGTGTGTGTGTGTGTTATCTTCAACAATGGTTCACTTTTTAATCGCCACGACACTCACAACTCACAGCTTGGAGCAGCTCTTGATAAGATAAAACCAGTGAGAATGCCTTGCAATTTAATCAAATGTAACCGACTGCTTAATACTCTGCATACCTTAAAGTAAATCTCAAATATTTTGGTTTCTCAATTCAATTGGAATGCTAGAGCTTAACAAAAGTGTATTTTATTTATTTATCGCAAATCGATTTCTATCGATAATCGCGAAACGATAAAATGTTATAAGCTTCATAAAGAACTTATATTCAAAATTTAAAGTACCTAGTTCCTATATAATCTAAGAAATGCTTATTAATACGGACGATCATGATCAAATCGACTATGTATAAAGCACATCAAATATGCTTTTGTCTGCCTCTTACATACTTTAACACAATTTCATAATGCTCTTTTCACATTTTTAAGGAGTTAAGTTTATAATAATAGCATTAAATGCTTGCAGAGTATTTATTTTTGATTTGACTCAAGAATTTCCCGGCTTATTTATGGAATGAGAAATATCGTTCAATTATGAGAATCAAGAATGATTTATTCTTATGGAGCACATACAGTAATGAATTATTTTTGATTCTACTCGAATTTCTCCTAGATTTTTCCTGTTGAATCTTCACAATCGTTTCTCGCTCTCCTATCTCTCGCGTACTCTTTGTCTCTCTCTCTCTCTCTATTTCTGGATGGAATTTCCTACTATTATTATTCGTATTAATCTATGCCGGCAATTTCACTCGCTGTTTACACTTGCTACCACACCAAATAAACAACTCATTCACAAAATTGCGATAAGAGTTCCAAATTAGAGTTGGGTTTGAGTTTTGGCATCGTAACACGAACGATTTTTGTTGATTCTCATGTTCGAAGTTGAATGCAGAATGAATCTGAACGTAAGCCCTCATTGAGACGCCCAGGTCTTTGGAAATCAGTTCAGTTTTCATAGAGTTAAGACAGAGAAAAGTTTTGACCCATTCAATGTGTCGCTTTTGAGGGTTGGATTTTAAGTCGCAAATCGAACCTGAGTCGCGTTGCTAGATTTAAATGTAGGCCCTGGTTTTTGTAAATCACTTCACTTTTCTCAAAGTTATAGCTCGAGAAAGTTTTGATCCATCCCTAAAAGCACTTTTGAGTGTAGTAAAATGAAGATCGAGCCAGAATCGGGGGCTTTGCCAGAAGTTTAACTCTGAGAGCATAACTAGGTACCCAGTCAATGGCACATCGAAAAGTTTTCACCTATTTCAATTTATTAATAGAGTCTAAAGTTAAGGAAAGAACAGACTTACAAAGCTGCTCACATTTGTGCAAAAAATAGGATTGATGGAAGAGGTACGGGCTCAGAAGCGTACACAAGATATCCGAAAGGTCGCATGCATAGTTCGGTTTCAAGCTGCAGTTAATTAGAAAAAATATGTAATAAAAGGATTGAGTTGAATTGAACCCATTGAATTCAAAGTACTTACCTGCTGCACTCAATCGAAATGAGCTGAGATCACTGATCGTTGCCTCATTTTTGCTGGCTTTGGTTTTCTGAGCAGGCCAGCTTGATGAGCGCATCTCTTTGCACAAATTGTATGCTTGTGCTAGGCCTGAATCACATTTTATACTTCGTGGCTTCTCAGCTTGGGTCGCACATTGGAGATGCCACTGGATGTGTGCACCTCTCGCAGAGGAGCTAAACAGATTGCCACAAGTAATTTGGGTGATTTCGGCTCCTTGTTGTCGTTGCTGCTCCAACTTCATCCTTTGATAACTGTTGTAAGTCTGCCATCTCTGTAGGTGTAGTTGGCATTGCCTCCTTTCCACGCCACACAATATTGCCGCAGTGTTGCAAGTGTACGTTCGTCATATCTTATTTATCTTGTATTTTTATTTAAAACAAAAATTAAAGCAACAGGCGAATCTGGCTATTCAATTCGATTCATGCAATTTGATATCGATAGCTGAAGCGCAAAGCACTTATCGATGTTTTGTTGTGCAAAATTATGCGGCCTATTTTGCGGCTGTTTCTTTTAAGCCAACCTGAACATTTAGTAGTCAGATTAATTTTCTTATTTTGAAATGTGCATTGTTTATTAAATATGTTTGTAATTTGTAATGGTCGGCGAATAGATCGATAGGTTTTGAGGATAGAATTAGAGGCCATCAGGAAGAGAGAAGGCCGCCTGCGCATGCGTACAGAACAATTTGAAAAAATGTGAATAAATTATTTATACAAAATTAACAATTATATTTATTTGTAAAGAAATATAATAAGTGATAAATATAAAAATAAAAACAAACAAGTAAGCCAGCGGCAAACACAGTCGAAATAAACCAACGCCGCCACCAAGGAGGAGATCGCCGGGGGACAACTGGAACGAAACAAGAACCAAGGAGTGGAATCCACGAAAACCGGTAGACGATTCGGAGCATCCCAACAAACCAGTTTGTTCCCGCCCGATTAATGACGGCCAAGAGGCACGAAGGCACAGCTGATCGTCCCTAACCCTCAAGGCATCAGTGATGAGCAATGGCTGCAACAGTGATGCTCATGTTGCCCATATTAGCGGCCAATAATATAAAAAGAAAATATATATTTTTGTAAACTTTAAGCCAAGTACATAATTGTTAATATATTATATATATAAGAGAATTTTGTGTTGACCAACAGAATATTTGAAATTCACAATATACACTTACTAACTAAGGATATTGTGGATAAAGAGAGTTATGAATAGTGAATTAAATAGTCTAGTATGATACGAATGAAGATGAAGTGTTAAATTAATGTGATTGGGTGGGATGAGAGTATTACATACGAGCGAGAATGGAATAATAGCAAATATAAGGGAATTTCTCCGGTGAATTATGGCGAGGAATGTACAACATTCACACAGACAATACAGTAGCAAGCGGACTAAGCTGATGGATGTATTTGTTTTTTATTATAAAAAAATGCAAATTATTTTTAACTTGCCGCCCGATATATCACGGTCGCACACCAACCGATAGCTAGCTGGCTGGGCAATATATTGCGGCTTCCGATAGGCAAGGCATAACATGGTATTTTTTTGTTCATGTTTTGGTTTTTGTAATCGATGGTTGTCTAGCACAAGCTATTGAAACATTTGTTCGCTATGAACCACTGCATCAACCGCGCATATTTTTGGATTTAAATTTGAATTTTACATTAAGATAACCGATGTCCTGTTTGATTGCAATAACAACGAAAAATTTAAACATAGTTATCTATTACATAAAATGCACTTAATTGGATATGTAGATGACAACAGCAATTGGAATGTAATTTTTCGATATCATATCATGCCACTTTTTTTTTATTTATTTACAATATATATATATACATATATATATATATATATTTATATATTTATTTAAAAGCATATTTACACTTTGATTTGGGAGAAGCATGTAGAAATTGACTTATAGACATTCTCTCTTTCACACGACTTCTTGGCGACTTTCATGCGCAAGGGTCTCCAACTGTGGGTCAAACAACACGCACGCATGCACACATACACACTTAATGTATACAAATACATACACACGATGGATGCGTCGCTGTTGGAGGCGTTGACAGCGACGCGACGTTTTTGGAATTGACCGTTGCCACCTGGTCACCTGTTACTTTCACTGCGGCATCAGCGCAACGGCGAACACCGAACAGCGAACACGTTTTGTCCGTTTTGTCCATTTGCCCATTTTGCCAAACAATGCAAAGTTATTAAAATTACAAAAACGTGTCTTCAGCGACAGGGGCAGCCGCCGGCAGCATTTTATTTATTTTATACCCTGCATTAATTTACAAATGTATGAAAAGTGCGGTTTTAATCTGCTCTCTGTCTACGACAGAATGAATTTGAAATTAAATAAAAATTAAAGAATATTTACGTATGTATGCTTACATGTGTGTGTATACATGCATAGAAACTTGGTTCCTTCGTTAAGCTTTAAGTATTGTTGCCAGCTTGTGAAATGCAAATATAATAGAAATTTATATAAAAAAAGGTTATAAATAAAAACTTTCCAAAAATAAAATCGTCTTCAGAAAAAACCATGAAATCATATGTTTGTCAAATATACATATGTACATATGTATTTATAATTGTATGTATGTGTGTACATTCATAGGGACTTCCTTCGTTAAGTTTTATTCTTACCAAGATGGAAAAAGCTTAATCATTTTCACTAAGTAATGTATGTATGCGTATTAGAGTGCTCAGGGCATTTGCTATTCGGTCATCCTGCTGCACTCTTATCTTTTTTTTTTTGGAATGGATGGCCTTAACAATTTGAAGAAATATATGCATAAATTAGCGATTCTTTGTGCAACGGCCAAACGGAAGTCTTTTCACTTGCCGCTCTCACTTTCGTTGTCGCTGTTACTAATACACGCACACACACATACGCACACGCATACATACATGTGTATCTATGTACATGCATATCAACTACCGACAAATATTTAACGATTTGTGCTAAAATTGTGAATTCGCATACATAATAATAATAATGGCGACAACAACAGCAATAGCAACGCAAAACTTGACGCTGTGGAATGCAAACGGTATGTGAATAGAAAACAAAGTATTGGACAAATTGACTGAGTGACTGACAAGCAGGCGAAGACTTGTTTTTTTGCCAGCCAACAACAACAACCATTGACAATTGCCTATCCTGCATGTGTCAGTTTTTATGGTTGCTTATCTATCTAGGCAATTCTGGTATTTTGCCATACATACACACCAAACCACTCACACACACATGCATACACAATTGCATTTTTGGGCGCGCTCAAAAATGCAATCGAGAGGAGAAAAAACCCACGCAATAACGAAAACCCAAAATAGAAGACAACTATAAAAACTGATGAAAACAACAACTAAATGGCATGCCAATGCCAAACACACACACTCACACCACATCTTGCTGGGCTTATGTGTCGTTCCTTACCTACGCCGACGCAGACGTTCACGTTGACAGCGCAGCCGCAGCATCTTTTGCTGCGCACAGCTGCAATGCTATTGCATTATTTGGCACTACACTGCAAACAAAAAGTGCATACATTTTTAGCCAAGTCAATATAATTTTTACAAAAACTGATTACACTCATTGCAATAATAATAAAACATAAAAGTTTTTTTTTTCAACTTGCTCTGTTTTTTTTGGTGTGGATGTGTTCTTTTTGTCAGTGTATTATCTTCTTGTTCATTGGTTGCCCTGCAGCCCGCGTCTTGATCCAACCAACTTCTTTAGCATACCAAAGCAAAAATATCAACAGGCTGCTACAACAACAATAGCAACGATAGTTTCAACTTATTTTTTTTGTTTTTGTGATTTTCTTCTCGTTTGCCAGTTGATGTTGTTGTTGTTATCCAGCAGGTAGACGAGCCGGGTTTCGTTGCACTGCGCAGTGCTGTCGCTGCTTCAGCTAGCTTCGTCGTCGTCGCCCGTTTCGTTGTCTGAGCTGAGCTAAGCTGTTGAAACTTGGCTCAAGAGTTTTGGCGTTCAGTCCGCTGGCGAACGTTGTCTTGAGCACAGTTTGTCGTTGTCGTAACACGCATTAATAACAGCAACAGCAGCAACGTGTTGCGCGCGCGTGTCTGCGTGTGCCTGTGTGTGTGTGTCTGTGTATGTGCATTGGTGTGTCGGTTACTGTGCCTGTCTTACTTCTTGACTGGTCCCGTTCCCGTTCGCCTTGCGCTTGCTAAATTATTATACACGTCGTCGTCGTTTTTTTTCGAGTTTTTTTTTTCTGTGTTGCCGCAGCAACAGCAAACTGGTTGCTGGCATAAGAAGTAGCCGTAGCAGCAGAAGCTAGCAAAAGCAGCTAGCTGTGGACAACAATAACAATAACAATAATAATAATAACAGCAATAACAACCGTATTTATTTTTTTGTTTGGAAAATCGTCGCAACCACAAAAAAAAACCGTTTAGCGGCAGCAAGAGCAAAAGGAGCACACTTAACAGTAGCAGCATCAGCAACATTAACAGAGCAATAACAGGAGCTGTTGCCAGTGCATGCAATCGATCAATTCGAATTCAATTGCAAGAAACGCACAGAAAAGGATAACAAAAAAACACAAGAAAAACAACAACGATGCCCTGCTCGGCCGTAACTCTGTCGATAGCGACAATCTGTGCGATAATCGCGACAGCGCTGCTGGCGATCGCCTTCTCCACAGACAATTGGCTGCACTATGATGTCAGACGCAATCAGATACAGGTTGGTATTTAGTATTTTTAAGTGTCTACAAAATTTATGCTAGAATCAGATACTCATATTATCCGTGTGTGTGTGTGGGTGCATTTATCTCACACCCTTGACCAGCCAACGCAAAAACAATGGGTTCAAATCAAGCCAAGTCCTTGTCACATAGAAAAAACAAAAAGAAACAAGACAAACTGCAACAGGGAAGAATCAAAACAGCAGCCGAAGACAATGCCAAAAGCCAAAGTCAAAATGGATGTCGAAATGAAACTAAGGCACACTGGGTACACACTTGAGAAAAACAAACAAACACACACAGTGTGCACCAGATGACTGAAAATCTAGAAAACAATGGGAAAAATATAGGGAAATTAATAAAATTGAAGATTCAAAATGGCTATTGATATCATTATATATATTAATTTTTTTCGAAACTTATTATTGATCGATCAGCTTCAAATATATTAAATGTGTTTGTCGTAATGTTTTTAAATAAATCTTAAATCGTGTAGAACATTATAATATAGAAAATTTGTCCCACTGTGCATGCATGCTGCTTGGCTGCAGCGGTCAGCGTCGGCAGCGGCATCGGGCAGAGCGACAGCATTAACAAAGTAACAGTAACAGACGCGTGTGTTGCTGCCTAGCGAGTAACATACACACACAATATATATACAAACGTTGAAGAAGAAGAAGATTAAATAAGGGCATGGCGGCGCAGCGTGTGAGGCATACGAAAAGAAGAAAGGTCGAAAGCAAACAGCGAGTTGAAGATCACAGGGGTGGAGGGGAGGGGGGAGTTGCTTGGGCGGGCAGGCGGCTGGGCGGGCCGTTACCGCTAAAACTTTCTACGCGAGTGCTTAGCCAGGCCAAGCGAACGCTGCTGAAGAAGACGACAAAGGAGACGGCGGAGAAGAAGAAGCAGCAGCAATTTCTCATTTTGTATGTAATATACACAAAACAACAATAACAAGTGGGGGTTTTTGTGGGTGCAGCCCAAAGCAAGGAGAGAGAGAGAGAGTGAGTATCATATACATACATGTGTGTATGCGCATAACTCGCATACCAAAACACAAACTAACAGCGACGTCGAATTGCTGAAAATATTTGCACGTTTTTGACATCGTCGCTTAACGGTTGCCTTGCTTTGCGCTCGCTTAAAGGTTAATCTTGGCAGCGCTGTGTACGAGAGAGAGATAGCAAGAGTGGTGAATTTTGTTGATCTGCGCTCAGCAGGTACAACATGCATGTATGTATGTTTTTGTGTATGTGTATGTGTGTAGAATAAAAGTAATACAAATGTTCACTGCGCACTTTCGTCTCAGCTTAACCCATGACAAATCAATTGATGCGCCCTGAGTTTATAGGGCTATAAATGAACAAAAAATACCAGTTACTTTTCTTCTATACCCTGTTTCTTATCTTAATGGTTTTGTGGGGTATATTCACATATAAATATGTAACAGGCTAAAGCCATAATTACTATATTGCTAAATCTTACTTAAAAGTTAAAAAAAAAAATAAATGAAAATGTAGCTTGAACTGGGCTGAGCTGGTTGAGCACTAGTCGGGCACTTTCGACGTGTGGCATTCTTCTCTGGTTTCTTATACTACTAGCAACTGAAATAGTATGCTTGCTTCCGATTACTACATTAGTAGTAGTAGTAGCATTTAAACTAGAATTTTAAAAGGGCCACTTGCAACACTGGCTGCGGAAGCAACGTATTCATTATGCTTGGCTTTTCAATGCTTTCGTAGAACTCGCTCGGCTGGATTACTGTTATCAGCACAATACAATTAAGCGTACAATAGTTCGTTCTCTCTCTCTCTCTGTTCTCTCTTTCTCAATTCTTTGTTCGGTTCGGGCCAAACAAAGTTCAAGCGCTTTACAGGAAAACAAGAACTACAACAAAAACAAGAACAAGAACAACAATTGCTGCTACTATTTTGTGCTTGCTGTTTGCCTATTCTGCTTCTGTTTCTGTTTCGTCTTCTTCTATTTTAACTTCTTTTCCTCTCTTTCTAGCTGACAGCTCTGCCTCTGCTTCTTCTTCTTCTGGTTTCCAGTACCTGTCTGCGTGCCAAAGCAAAAAATTGTTTTATTTCGCTGTGTCTGTGTGCGTGTATGTGTGTGGCAAACCTGTTTTGAGTTTTCTCTCGTTTCACGTTTTCAGCTCGCTCAAAAAATTGGTATGCGAGTTACCCGCTTGAAACCCAGGCCGCGCTCCCCTCCTCTTGCCCCCTATCCCGTCCACATTCTGGTTGCCAGATCGCCGAAAGCCCTAAGTCGCCATTGTTGTGTTTTCATTATTGTCAAAGCCATATTGCCAGATGCGAAACAGATTCCAATTCAATTGATGAAATTGCTGCACTTTTTTTTGCCAACTGGGCAACAGGCTTTGGTCAAATGGTAGTGACCGACTAGAAGACAATCGATTCTTATCGATATTGGGAAAATGGCGAAAGTTAACGACGACTAACTTTAATCTTCAATTCTTATAGTCTGTCTGGTGTAGTCTGGCTAGCTCGACTTAACTGTTCATCAAAAAACTTTTATATAGCATCGATAATCGATTTTTTCTTATCGATATTGTAAAAATGGAGAACTTTATTTCTAGTCCAGTATGGCTACATCGCCACAAGTGATGATGCTGATTGAGATAGATATATAATACTGCTGTCCTTAACTGTTACACAGCATCGATAATCGATTTTTCTTTTAATCGATATATTGAAAATGGAGCAATAAAATTCATGACGTGCCTTCTATGTCAACTTCTCCAGCGCTCAGAGTCTAATCTAGGGATATAAATATATATTCATATACAGCTTCCCTCAGATTGTTATATGCCTTTGCATTGCTGCAATATACCCTGCCATTTTTAATGGGTATACATATACAGAAAAAGAGAAACCCTTATCAGCTATATTGCATTTGTCTGCCGTTGTTGTTGTTGTTGATTTTTTTTTTTATTTTTTGTTGACTTGTTTTCATGTTTTCTTTTCTGCGTTTTGTTTTGCTGCATTTGGTAGCCGTCTGGCGTAACTTTTTACCTCCAAATGCAATAGTAGACGTCAACTTTTCGAAAAAAAGAGATGAAAAGCAACAAGAAATGGAAAAGCTGAAACTTGCTGTTGTTGCTTGTCTGTTGCCCATTTGCCGCAAGAGGTTTTTAAAGTTTTGGATCTGTTTTTTTTTCTTTTTTTTTTTTTTTTCGTTTTTTCGTGTTCAATGAATGAATTTCATGTCGTTTTTTACGCTTAGTAAGCGCTTTGATTTGTCATATAACAAAAAAAATTAAAAAAAATTCAAACACATGTTAATTTGAGAAACGAAGCAGCAAATAAACAAAAATTAATTAAGCTTTTGCCAAATTACTCATACGCCATGTGCGACCAAGCAGCGAACGCATCAGATTTCTTTCAAGCAGCGTTACGTATACTTTTTTCTCTTTTTCCTATACATGCACTTGGAAGCTAATTAGAGAAATTTTTGTATTTTCAAACAAGTTCAAACATTGTCGATCAACAATTATGGGACAAGAGCCTGGAAATTGTTATATCAAGAACGGTTTTTTTTGCATGGTAGGGATTATATATAGAAGATCAGCAATCTTATACCAAAATTTGAATTCTAGCTGCAAAATTGGTGAATATATGGTTTTTATTTATCGATTTGCACTTATCGCTGTTATCGATACGAACCCAATTTCAAGTTTCAAGTGCTTCCTTCTGAGAAGTAGTATTCTCTAGCATGAGTGGATGTGCTGAATATAGAAATTGTTTGTAATCAATCTATCGAGTGTTTACTGTATTACTTATTATATGTGGTCATATGTAACCTGAACAACTGTTTGCTTATAATTAAATCGGAAATCATTGTTGAAATCCACGAGTCGCAGACTGTCCGACTGTCCGTTTGTCGCCCTGTCTGTTAGCCATCATTAGTTTGGCTAATGTATTTTATTTGCTGACATCATGTGAAATTCCAAACTGCTATCTCACCTAGCCAAAACAACCGTTCTCTTCTGCGTCTTCTTCCTCTTCTTGGTATTGTTGTTGACTGGGATATATTTCCCAGTCAAGAATAAAAAAAATCAATTTGCATAAAGTGAATTGCATTTGACTTTGGGTTTCATACCTAAACATGTGTGCGCGTGTGTGTGTGTGTGTGCGTGTGCGTGCGTCAACTGTCTTAATCAGCATTTGGGGGGTTAGGGGGAACACATCTTGAGTTCCATCAGCATGTCGTAACTGTTGACTAAAAACAGCTGAGTGATTCAAATTATTCAAACAATAATAAATAATAATTCAACGTTTGTTATAACCCAAAATCCATTCAACAACAGGGTATAATGAAGTTGTGCAAAAGTATGTATCAGGAACAGAAGGAAGCATCTGCGTACCCATAAAGTATATATTTATTTGTGATCAGCCGAGTCCATATAACCATATTCGAATGTCCGTCTTTAAAGAGAGAGAAACTCAATTTTGTATACAAGTTCTCGCAATATCAAATTCGCTTCATTGCATATCGATAACTGCGCTCGTTTCGCCAAAATCGATACAAATCGATAACCCATAGCAGTTAAATATACAATTGTATATAACATTTTCAATTGATTAAGATTATATTGAGATATCCATATTATTGTACAAAGAAGAAACGCAGATTTGCTCTTAATCGAAACCGTAGTTGAACTCCTTGAAGGGTAAGGGTATTTAATCGTCGGAGTGCCCAAACTAACTGCTTCTGGTTCCCATAAAAGACTTCAAGCTATTTTTATCGGTCTCTTACGTAACAGCTCAAAAAATATGATTCTAGACAGAGATTTTGTTAGTATTTTGCTTAATTTAATGCATCCTTTAAAATGTTGGCTTAGCTTGATAAAATAATAATCTTGAATGTAATTTGCACGCTTTCGCCACGCTGATTATTAAGATGGTGCTTAGTGATGATGTTCTCGAGACATGAGTCTCTGTCTAAATGTTTCTCACACGCCTCGGTAGTAGTCTACTTAAATCTCAATTATTTTGGCCACTTGAGCGTGCGATTTCGAACGCTTTCGCTTCCTAACAAACTCGCTAAGCATTTTTCTTTCTGTTTTTTTCTAATTTTTTTTTTTTTTTTTTTTTTCTTCACTGATTCAACAAATTATTGAAATTTGAATCATTTGAGTTGAGCTCGTTGATTTGTTTTTTGTGATCCATGTTGAATTTGTTTTGCAGAATTGGCTTCCGCGTACTGTTTGTCCAGTGCATTTCGCATTTGCTTCTTAACTTGTCATAATTATGGCTATTACTTTTGCGATACAAGTTGAATGTTGAACTTGGCTCCAAAGATTGAAGACCTGACGATCTGTTGTCAATGTCGTGCACCTACGCTCACTTTTTTTTTTTTTTTTGGAAATAACATGCGAAGTTGCGGCTTAGTAACAAAAAATAAAATAACGTCAAGCCAGAAACCAGCTGAAATATTTATGCACAACAAATAACTAAAGTCAATTATCACAAGTTATTTATATATCAAAAAGTTAATCAAATATTTGTTGTTGAGATTTATGCTGTAGCTTAGGAGATGTCGCATAATCTGCTTTTAAGGTGTATAGTGCAATTAAGCCAAAGTTTGTAACGGACAGAAGGAAGCAACTCCGACCCCATAGAAAATATATATATCCTTGATCAACAACAAATTGTCGAGTCGAACTAGCCAAACTATGCGGATCTTAGCTTAGTGACTTCAAATTTGGCATATTAGTTATTGTATATCATCAATTATCGATAACATATCGATTACTAATAGCAATAAAAGCCACAATTATTGAGATATCGGCTACGTATATACCTTGGCGTGATACATACATGTGTTCCGAGTATCTCCTACTCGAGCTCTTTTGACTAAAGCCATTTATGGCTATGCTAGCAAGGGTGTGCTTCACTAATTTATCTGTTTACAGGGTATTCCCAAGTCGAGCACTTTCGATTACAGCATTCTTGTTTTCTTATTTTTTTACGATTTCTAAATTGCCACACCCAACAATACACACATTGACAAATATACATATATATGCACAGATGTGTACGTATATGTACATTCGTATGTCGACACATACACACACACACACACACACACACACACACACACACACGTGTGTATGTTTCCATCACCTGCATTTTTCAACAGCTTCTTGTTGCGTTATTCCGCTTTTTTTTTTTTTTTTTTTTTTGCATTTTTTGATTTGCCGTTGAGTATTTATAAAATAGTTGAAACACGACGGCGGCCTTGGGTCTGTAAAGTTGTACAACTTTAAGCTCGCTGGCATCCTGCATCGAAGTAGTTTTCTTTGTTGTTTTTGTTAGCCAGTTCTTGAATTGGGTATATGTATGTACTTATGTAGTTGATGTCTGGTGGGGTAGGTAGGTGTGCACTCACTTGCTGGTAGGTGGGCAGTCTAAGGGGGCGGGGGAGGGGTAGGGGGGTACACAGCACATGCTCGAGCGAAACCCGTTTGTGGTCTCTGTCATAAAAATAGTTGCGCCTTATTAATACATATCTGTGGACAAAAAGTCGCAGCTGCATATGGCGCCATATGCGTGCGTCCGCAGACTACGGCTCTAGAGTCTAGACTCGGTAGAAACTGGAAAAACCGATAGTCGAGCTGGCTAGGGTTTAACCTACCAAATACCAAGTACAGTACTCCGAGTAGGAAGTCTATCAAATTCGGACAGACGGACACAACTATAACGACTCGATTCATATTTACTGATCGATCAGTAGATGTCTCATATTACAAACTTGAACACTATATTAAAGTACCCTCTAGAAGGGTACAAAAATACACTTAGGCTCTGGATGATGACAAAAGATCAAGTTATCTATCTATCTCTATATCTATATTCTTATCTATATCTATATTCTTATCTATATCTATATCTATATCTATATCTATATCTATGTCTATATCTATATCTATATCTATATGTATATCTATATCTATATTCTTATCTATATCTATATTATTATCTATATCTATATCTATATCTATATCTATATCTATATCTATATCTATATCTATATCTATATCTATATCTATATCTATATCTATGTCTATATCTATATGTATATCTATATCTATATGTATATCTATATCTATATCTATATCAATATCTATATTTACAGCTCTCTATCTCTAATTATATTTATCTCTGTATATATATCTATATCTCTATGCAAATCTATATTTCTCTTCTTTCTATCTCTATATTATCTATATTAGTTCTATCATGCTAATCTCGAGCAGAGCATTGGGAAACACGTAGTCTTTCTTGTGTCTTTACATGCATATCCGAAATTTTGGAATGGCCTCACGTTTCACACGTTTGCCCCGTGAAATTCTATTTTATGGGGAAATTGTTAATCAGCTAACAAAAAAATATCACCACAATTCAGAGGTAAATGTGCCTCTTTCCCAACACCTCTAGTCGAGCGATAGAGAAAGATAGAGAGAGAGAGAGCTTGCACGACTCAATGCTACCCTGTGGATAAGCTATCAATTAAGAAAATATGTCTCTGTCTTTGTAGCTTCATCATACCCCTTTATAAGCATTTTTAATGGGTGTTCGCTGTAAAAAGAGAAAAGCGTTTCTTGCTGACAGTAACCAAAAAAAAAAAAAAAAAAAAAAAAAAAACACGAAACGTGTTTAACTCGATGTCCGGTACTTAAATAACAATGCGATAGCCCAAAAGAAAACTCAACAAGCCAACAAAATTAACAAGAAGAAGACGAAAAGAAGTCGATAAAGTCGAACTTGGCTTAAGAGCTGGCCTGGAAGAAGGGAAGGGAAAGAGTGTATCTCTCTTCTGGCATATTGAACTGCAGAACTGGACTTATTATGTAAATTTTGGGATGTTTGTGAAAAATGTGTGTTGTTGTTGTTGTTGTTGTTATTTTCATTGCTTACGCAATACCACAAACTCTTTGCTTTTGGTTAGGGCATCAGAAAATGTAAACTGGGATGTGGGAAGCTATTGGCCCCTACCCCAGCTCTCTCTCTCTCGCCAGCACACCTCCCACCTTCTCTCCATCAGTCCAGCCCATTGATATCGGTTATGAAATAGGTTGGTTTTCGCTTGGTTTGCGCTTGGACCCCTCGTTATTTGGGTTTTCTTTTTTTCTTTGGTTAGTTTTAATGTATTAGCGGATTACACACTGCCCCACCCCCAAACCCACCCCACCTCTCTCTATCTATCTCTCTCTCTCTCTCTGTCTCTTTCTCCGCTTAACGGATTCATTTTGTAACTTTCTTATTGAAAGTGTCTTGGGTGTTTCGGGGGCAATTAAGGGCTCTAACTTTGTTGCTTTTGCTAAGGTGGGGCGGTGTTTTCTTTGTTTGTTGTTCGTTGTATGTTGTATGTTGTATGTTGAATGTTGTATGTTGTATGTTGAATGTTGTCTGTTGGCCTGGGAAACCATTCAGCTATAAAGCGCCTCGAGAAATCAGTCGTGTGCACCAGGCCGCAGAGAGCTCCTGTTATAAATGAGAGCATCAATTGGGCATAGCCATGGCTATAACTAAAACAAGTTAGAATGCTCGAGTCGAGAGAGAGGGAGAGAGAGAGCTCGACGCACAGATACCCTCGCAGCCAGTTGCTAAAAATAAATTAGTTGTGTGTTTAAAATGAAATTATATTTTGTTTAACCGATTCAAAATCGAATATATTTCAATTAGAGGGCATAATTTGTACAAAAGTGTTGTATCGATTTGTATCGATATTCACACATCGGATGCAGTTATCGACAAAATGATACAAACTTGATCGGACGATTTTTCATGTTTTTAGCTCTGCTAGTCTCTGAGATATTATACAGTATCATGGCGGACAGACATTTTTAATGGGTACAGGGTATAACTAGCCGAGCTAATTGTTCAGTTACGCCCAAGTGGACAAGTCGAATAGAGGAGCAATGAGCGGCATGAACAGCTCCAAATTAAAGGTTGATTGCTGCCTCATTTCTAATTCCATTCGAAACATCAGATTATAAATATATATATATATAATTGATGAGTTTATGCAGAGTATGTTAAATTCGTTGTTCTTATTTTTCTAGCATAAACAATATTTGAAAATCCCATAGTACTTGGCAAAGTTAATAACAATTGGTTTAATTAAGCCAAAATGTAACCTCCTCGACAGATTGTTGATTATATATGTATGGATATATCTATCAATATATATATATTGGCTCAAGCAACAACAAACAAAAACCTTAACAAACAAACCAATACTGAGAACCAGTTCCGCATGTGGGTGGGTGTCTTTCAACAAAAGTGATTCGGCTTATGATTCCAACTACACTTCGAGAAAAAAAGGACGCCCGGAAATTTACAAAATCGCTATACTTACAATAAATAAAAAATATGTCTAATTGCCATTAAAAATGGGTAAAAGGGTATAATGTTCTGCTGGCTAAGTATGTAACAGGCAGAAGGAAACAACTCTGAACCCCATCGAGTATATATATATATATATTTGATCAGTAACAACAGCCGAGTCAATATAAACATGTTCGTTCATGGTGATTCTTTTTGTCTGAGTGTAGCTCAATCACAATTATTCCAGTTGTTGTTGTTGTTGTTGTTGTTGCTTTTCGATCATCATCCGGTCATCTTTCGTTTTACTATTGTTGTATTTGTATCTGAATCTCAATGAGACGCGGATGCTCATAAATATAGATCTGACAATGGGCGTCATATGCCGTCTGTCTTTCTGCTGTATTGTGTATACATTTAAGATATATGTTCAGATATATGTGTATATTGTGCTTATCAGATCAAGTGTTGCCTTTGAACACGTTCCCTCGTTCGCCGTTCGCCGTTCGCAGTTGGCATACGTCATGACATGAGAGCTTCAGATACATTGCGGATTGAGCAATTTCAGGTCTTACAATTGAAGGTCGACCATTGTCAATAAAAGCGTTGCGTCAAGCCACAAGCAAAATGCCCTGCGAAAAACATCTAAAAAATAAAAATAAAAACTGAATAAATGCAGTCGAATGCATCAGTCGAAAATATCAAAAGATTGCTCAAAGTCGACAAATGTTTTCAGTTTGTAATTAAATAATGAAAAAAAAAACATCTTTCAGTTCGATTTTCACATCAATTTTGAATAAAACTGAATAAGAATTGTTTTTCTCAGATGAATTATATAAATATATATATATATACGGCGACTGCGACCCCCTAGTTTCTATGCTTATACACATATATATTATATATATATCAAATGCTAATCTCGATATTCTCCATCTTTGTAGGCCTTTGCCGCCAAGCACTCGGATGCGGATTCGCTGCTACATAATTTGAATGCCAAGTATTATTATTATACGAGAACCCGTGGACTGTTCAGGATATGCTATCCCAAGGAGCGACCGCCAGCAACTGCAGGTAAGTCTCCTCTGCCGAGACTATAAACTATGCTCAATTTCCCTTTCCATTCCAGTGCCGACGTATTTGTCACCGATTGAGACACACTGCTCGAACATTGACTACTTCCCCCAGGTGGATGATGACAAGATATCGAATGAGGATGCCACATCGCGTCTGCATTTGGCACGCTCCTGCATTGCGCTCTTCATCATCAGCTTTGTGACAATCTTCTGTGCGTTCTGGACGGGTCTATCTGGCTGCTGGAAGCGCTCCTCGGGCGCCATAACTGCCACATCGATACTGCTGCTAGTGACTTGTCTGCTTGCCGCCGGCGCCATGGGACTTTGGCATACCGTTGAGTTCTTCGAGAAGGAGAAAGTCGTCGGCGAGGATTACTTCCAGCAGTGGAATACGGTGCGTGACTTCAGATGATAGTGTGTCAATAGTAGTTAAACACTAGAATAACATTTCTAACTAATTCACTCTCTCTCGTTCTCTTACAATCTGTCTCTCTCTCTCTCTCACACACACACACATACACACACAGGTGCTGCGCGATAACACAAAGATTGTGTATGATTGGTCATATATTGTGGCCTGGACAGGCATCGGCACCTGCCTCCTGGCTGCCATTCTGTTGTCCGGCGCCGCCGTCTGTCTGCGCAACGAGCGCGAGAAGGAGGAGCAGCTCAATCTGCAATATCTGATGCCCGGTATGAATTGTTGAATTTGGTAACCATTTACATTCAATGCATTCACTAATACTCCATTTCTTCATCCAATTGCAGTGTACTCGCAGAAGCAGCCACCGTATCCGCCCTATGCCAACTACGCACAGCCGCAAATCTATCCGGGTCCCTACTATCATGGCTCGCAATACGGACCCTATAATTATTAAAAACATCGAATATGCAACAGCAGCAACAACAACAACGAATGAATGAGCAAAGAAGGCGAAGAACAAATAATGAACAAAAAGCATTTTGAAATCGTTTGATGAGATCACAAAATGTGTAAAGAGCTATTTTTGAAAACTATCGGGATGGGCCGAAAGTCTCCCAGTTTCTCAACCTGTCTAAACCTTAACTGTAAATGGCGAAAAATTGTTCACTATTTTGCTAAACATGAAAACATACATGCATACACACATAATATAATATACATACAACCCGATATGTATATATATATATATACACATAATATATATATATATATATATCCATTTTTTTTTACAAGAATTTAGCTTGTAGCATCCTATACACATACATAATTTGTTGTATAGTAATCGTGGGTCTTGAGTCAAAATGCGTCTAAGAATTATTTGGTGCGCAAATGTTGCAAAAATTAAGAGAAATATCGAAAAATTAAAAAAAATAATATATGTATGTACTTACAGCAGACAGAACAATAAAGATATAATTTATTGTAGCATGTAACGTACACATGTAGCTTGTAATATTATAATTTTAATGAATCTTATAATAATAATAATGTATGTATCTATCTAAGCATCATTTTTTGTATATGTATATGAATACGTAAAGCGTATAACTTTACAAATGCGCCCTAAGCGTCATTTTGTCTTCCAAGTATATATATATATATATATGTACATATATATATATATATGTGTATTTAATACGAAAAGTGCGTGTGCATGTGTTAAGCTGTATTTTTAAATTAATAAAAGTTTCTTACGTTATACAAATATGAATTTGAATTTCGATTTTGAACTGCAACTATCGATAACAAGTGTAAGCTGCATGCTTTTGCAAAATTGGCTTGCACATACCAATCGCTTCCATATCGATATACATATTACATTTGGTATTTTATTTTGAGGAAAGAATACTACATTAACATTTCAACAGTTGGCGCATGCGGTCACACCACAAGTCACAATAAATTCCAAAAAAATCGTCACTCAAAAGCAAAAGCGAGAAAAAAAGAGCCAGAAGCAGATAAAAGTGCAAATTTTTTTTGCACAAAAGCGCAACAACAACAGCAGCCACAGCGACAACAACAACAACAATAAGATAAAATGTCCAGAAACGGTTCCGATGAAAATCCATTTGGCGAGCCCAATCTGGATAATCCATTTGCGGTAAGGCTGACAACAAGAAATTTCTGCTGCTGCTGCTGATGAAAACCCCACACACACACACAACCAGTCGTATATATATTTGTGTGTGTGTGTGTGTGTGTGTAGGTGCAACGACTACGTCACGTATGCACATATGTGTGCCTGTGTGTGCATGTGTGTATGTGTGCCGCCTACGATTTGATTAACGTGTGGTTTACAACATTTTGTTCAACATTTTCCCTTAATTTTTTTTGTGTATCTTTTCTGTCGTTTTGTTTGGTGCTCAGGATCCCGCCATACAGCAGGCGACACGAATGTCGACAAATGTCTCGCTGGAGGACTACAATCCGTTCGAGGAGCAGGCAAAGCCCCAACTGCAAATTAACTCAACGAACACCGCTGCCGTCGTCCAGCCCCTCTCACAGAATGTTGCTGCACCACAGCCACAGAGGGGGGCACTCTTCGCTGAGGGGCCCAGTACCAGCATACAAATCACCTCGGAGGAGCTTCAGGTAACAACAACAATCAACAATCGACAACAACAACGAAACAGCATCAAACGAAGGAGAAGTTAAAATATACTCCTCCTTCCCTTACCCTACTTGATTTTACTAATTTGATTATGTTGAATGCCTGTTATTCTTGCCTATAGACTTGGCCGAAAAAAAGCAAGCTGTTTATTTCGATTTGGATATAAGATATAACAATAATATCGAACTCAAATTACAATCAATCAGAATGCGTCTGCTCCAGTTAACAATTATTCAAAATGCAACATTCGATTCGCATTGCAACACTTTATGCGTTGCCCTAACTTACGTGTATATCGATTATGTATGCCAATCTGTCAGCATTATATACACACATGCTTCATCAGATCGGTTTACTATAACTTACTAAGTCCATTTGGATATATTAAACTCAGATCAAAGATCAACATGCTTAAAGTTAACTTCATTCAACTCATAATCTACTTGTTCATGCTGTGATAATTACTTATTCATTTTATGATAATTACTTATTGAGTCTATGATAATTACTTATTCATAGTCCATATCAAAATTGAGTTGTATTTAAAGATGATCAAGTTAAGCAGCTCAGAAGTTAGAGTACTTATCATTCGTCTATTCCAGTTTGATGTTGCATTTGCGGTTGCATTGTTGCGGCTGCAGTTGCAGTTGCAGTTACAAAATAGATACTCCCACGGATGCATATTCATATCTGTGTCTTATTAAGTTTGTTATAGTTGAGTGATTAATTTGTCGTTGTCTTTTTTTTATTTTTTTTGATTTGTTTTGTTTTGTTTTGTGTCATATTACAGCGGCGCCAGGAGGAATTGGATCGCAAGGCCGCCGAACTGGATCGACGCGAACAGCAGCTGCAGGGGGGCAATGTGCCCCAGTTGAATAACTGGCCACCGCTCCCGGATAACTTCTGTGTGAAGCCGTGCTTCTATCAGGACTTTGAGGTCGAGATTCCGCCCGAGTTTCAAAAGCTTGTCAAGCACTTGTATTACATCTGGATGTGTAAGCAGTTTTCTTCCCTTTCTATTTAATTCCATTGTTATTATCGCCAGCCTTGCGAGTGTGCATGTGTGTGTGTGTGTGTGTGCGAGTGTGCGAGTGTGCGTGTGTGCGTGTCGGTGTCGGTGTGTGTGTCAATATAAACACATTATTATTGTTATTAAGATTATGGTTATATTGAGACGCCCCAAAAGACTGATAAGCAAACAGCGCAAATGGTATTAGTCATAATGACTCGAGTATGTATGTATGTGTGTGTGTGTGTGTGTGTGCGCGCAAGTGTGCGTGTGTGGTTGTAGATAGAGCAGCCTCATACGATTTAACTATAGCTTAGCCAAGCAATCGCCATGTGCATTTACAAATGATATTATAAAAGATTACTCATAATTTATGGCTGATTTATGTGAAACGTTATTTTGTTTGCTTTGAGTAGCATACATAGGGCTTGGGATTTTATAGAATATAGAAATATTACGTTGCTATTGCTAAAGGTATCAATTTTAGCTGAGCAATAGCAGACAAGTGATATGAATGCTCTACTCTCTAGCAATAACAGTGGCAATAGCAGTACCAATAACAATAGCAGTACCAATAACAATAGCAGTAGCAATAGCAATAGCAATAGCAATAACAGTAGCAATAAAATTAGCAGTAGCAGTAGCAATAGCAATAGCAGCTGCACAGAGCAAAGCAACTATGCGATTGCTTTAGTGGTTAGCATACGCTGGACAGTTCGCTCAGCTTATTGTTACGAGTGAAGAGAGCATCTTTGGACATCGTTTGGACATATTTGTGCTCTTGATCATGACCGAGCAGGGCAGAGCATTCATTGCAGTTTTTTTTTTTTTATGAAAGTGACAGAAATTAATTTGGGCATCGGAATTGGAGTTTAAATTTGATGCCGGTTTGTTGTTTTGACTAATTTCGTATTTTAATCTTGACTTTATCTTTGCATTTGCAGTTTACACTTTGACGCTGTGCGCCAATATAATTGGCTGTCTGATTTTGCTGTTTCACGCGGGCAACGTGGCCAATTTGTTTCTAGCCATTTTCTATATGGCCCTCTTCACGCCCGCCTCTTACGTCTGCTGGTAAGTAAACTATCTCTCTCTGTCTGTCACTATCTCTCTCTCTCTTACTGATTCGCTACTATCTTTGTCTGTTCGATGCGCTTAGGTTCCGGCCCGCTTATAAGGCATTCCGCAACGATTCGAGCTTCAATTTCATGGTCTTCTTTTTCGTGTACTTCTTCCAAACGGTGTACACGATTGTCCAGGCCGTCGGATTCAAACAGTTGGGCTATTGTGGCTTTATAACGGCGATCGTTCAGTTCGATAACACCGCTGCTGGCATCGTTGTGGGCCTGTTGCTGTTGATCATTGCGTTCTGTTTTGCGACCACCGCCGGCGCCAATGTGCTCATGTTAATGAAGATCCATAGCATCTATCGCAGCACCGGGGCCAGCATGGATAAGGCCAAGGCGGAGTTCACCACCGAATTTCTGCGTAATCAGCATGTACAGGAGGCCGCCACATCGGCTGTTAGCTCGGCGGTTAATTCACAGTTCAACAATAGCAGATACTAAACGGGGATCTAGCGCGATCAATCATCCACACTCAAACAAACAATCAATCAATCAATCAATCAATGAACCAAACGCAAGCAAAAGCACAGTAAAGCCACACACACACACAGACACAGTCAAGCGAAAATTCGATAATAATCTTAACTTATTCATATATATATTTATATAATATATATATATAGATAATGGCTTGAAAGCATAACTAATAACTAATTGCTTTGTGCATAAAACACACAATTCCTAAAATGCCGTCGTCCTTATTACACTGTAATAATCTAAACACACACACACATTATATATATATATATATAGCTATAGATGATTTCTAAGTGAAGAGAAAGAAGAATTAACCAAATCTTAAAATGGCGCACGTTGCCTTCGTAGACATTCTGGCCTAAAACATATATTTATGTATCTACTATATATAATATATATATAAATATAATAGGACCCTACTTTAGTGGTACGCATTGAACTGGGAATGCTTAAAGATTTAACACCAACAAAAAGTGTCCTAAGTATCCGATAACTGCTCGAGCTCTATGTGTATGTATAACGATAATGATAATGATGATGATGCGATATGTATTATGAAGTTGTTTTGAATATGATTAAGTTCAAATTGAGAAAATGTTTTTTTGTTGGTATTGCGTGTGTTTGATTCGTTTGCTATTTGTATATGAACAGCTAAGTTAGATATGGCTATGTAAGATATTCGACACAGTCGCCTGCTGAGAAATTTTATATACAGATGTGCATCATACATACTTGGCGTACCACATACATATATACATACATACCATCTCTGCATCTAAATGTATTTAAAGTTTAAACAAAAAATGCATAAATTATACAAACAACTTTTTGATCTTTATCTAGCTGAAAAATTTCGCATTGTATCTCCTCTCGCAACTATGAGTTATTATTATTATTATTATGTTTATTATAATTAAAATTATTGCTGTTGTTTACCCAACTCCCCCCACTTCCTGTCGTGTATTTTGTAATTATAATTGTTAAACACACATATATATATATATGTATATATATATATATATATATATGTCTATGAATACAGCATATAAATATTAACGAGTAAATGGTGTGTGTGTTTTTTAAACCTACATTGTCGTTGTGCACATTGATTATTTGCTTCAGCCTAGAAAACAAATCGAAAAAAAAAAACGCATTACAACTAATTCAAATAAAAAATAATATTTATAGACGTAATTTTGTTTAAATTTTTGGCATTTGGTATGGCTTATGCTTATATTTAAAATGACAACTGGTAGCAAGAAAATTATTTGATTTACATTCAAAGAGAGAGAGAGAGAGAGAGAGAGAGCGTAACCGACTGCATCGAATACTCTGTTATCGGTGTAATACCAATTGACAGCTGACGAAGAACATTATTGTGAGAAAGGGATCTTAATAAAGGGCAGTAAAGTTGTTACCAGTAGACAAGTACCCTTCAGTTTGCTGAATATAGCTCAAGCAGGGAAGAACCTTGAAGTATCCGAAGATTAAATACCCTTTGAATGGGGAGTTAACCAGCCGGCTTCTAAATGTTGGTTGTGATCACGTGATATTATTATCATTTCAACTATTTTTATTCATATATTTGTATTCCATATATTTTGTTCACCGAGAATTCAACTAGGCATATAAATCGACTGTTCCTGACAGATTACAAGTTGGGAAAAAACGTATTACAAACTAAAAATGAAATCAAACAAAACGCTGAATTTGCGATCAGGTTGCACTTTAACTTATCGGGAAAGATGCCGATCACGAGCACGCCGGAACCGATCAGTGATTCCCAACCATTCCAGCTATAGAAGATCTTCCCCAACCAAAGCCACAGGTGTGTGAAGATGGAATGGTTAACTTATCGGTCAATCTGAGCTGAACAACAATCTATCCCCAGGCTGGCTATTCTTGATTGGACTGATGATAATATTGTATTGGATTATGGAAAACTATCATAATTAAAATGTCCATGACCATATTGATTATACTACTGCAATTTTAGCATATTACAGAATAATATTACTATTTGAAATCTCTGTTATATATCTTTAGGCGTCTAATCGCTATACTATTATCTAATAAATTCATTGCCAGATCCAAAGATCAATATATATATATCTTGTAACTATAGTTTTGTGACTGTAGCTTTCAAATTGTGGAAGACGTGTGGTCTTATCGATTGCAATAATCGATGTTATCGATTTCCATGATATATTATTTGCTTCAAAATTTAATTCAATAGTTTCATTTATCGAGTTTTGAATAGAACTGTTCTACAAAATAACGGCTACAACATAACGGTTGTACTTCATGGGATGAGAGATATGGATTGCTGCAATTGTATCAAAAATAACAAATAAAAACAAGTAACATGACGATAGTGCCCGACTAGCAGATACCTAGTACCCAGTCCTTGTACACAGTTGATGTACATATATACTGTGTATAATATGATACTCTAAAGATTTGAAAGGCTTGGGTGGGGGTATCAAACAAATTCAATAATTCAACTTTTCAAGTTTGAAGAAAGCTTTTTTTGTTCCTTAGATAGATTTCCACAATCATAGAATACCCTTTCCATCATATTATTCAGTGTATAAAAACATGCTTCAAATCGTTTTTTTTTTTGGAAAGTTGCCAAAAGCATGTTTTGTATGTACTTGGGTGTGTGTGTGTGTGTGTGTATGTATGTTGTATGTGTCTTTATTTAAAGATAGGAATCCTCTAAATGCCTGCACTTGTCACGACTGCAGCAGCGGAGACAGCATCAGCATTTTATGCGGGCAAATGTTGCGCAAAAAGTGGGATGCGAGGGTTTCATTTGTAGAGAGCCGGCCACATTCCTACACTCAGAGAAAAATGCTGTTCATACCGTACAAGTACAAGCGTTCATGAATATAACTCCAATATGCATATTGTTGGAGTCTCGGATTATGTCTCTAGGCCATAAATGAGCTATAGTTCTTGGTGCAACACCCTTAATCTGCCTTGATATGAGGATTCGAATTTGGGTTCTCCTTCTTCATGATTCAGTGGATTCAGCTTCCTCCTCCGTCCTGATCGGAACTGCAAAACAAACATGGCTGTTTAAGTTTGAAAAGATGTTTGGAAGATGTCTTAGTAAAACTCTACTATGGTAAGTAGGTAAGCTAATATTCGTATTTCAGTCAAGACACGGAACGACAAATGGCCGATATTCTTTCTATATAGATTCGATTCTCCATGATCTGATCAACCTTGTACTTTAGAGACCATAAACAGGATAATCGTAAGTAAAGCGAGTATCAAATGCTGCTGAGAGTTATCCTTTCTAGCAATGTTCTGGAATGCCACAGCCCGATTATATATACAAATATATATATGTACTTGATGGTTTCGGAGATGCTGCCTGCTGCTGATATATTTTTGCAAAGTTTCATTGCAGCGCTTTTAGACACTTTGAAGAGTTTTCATATAATTTGAAGCCAAATATTTATACGCTGATTGCGTTATAATTGTTGACCAAATTTGCTCAAGTGTAGTTGCTTGCTCATCCGCATCCAAGTCTCCCCCACGCTGTCTGCTCTCTGATCTGTTGACTGCTCTTTCGTTAGCGGAAAATCCTTTTTTGGCACACACACTTGACGCTTGGCAAGAAGAGGATGCAGTAGAAGCAGTAGAAGCAGCAGCTGAAGAAGAAGACGTAGTGAAGCTGACGTATTGCAACCAGGTGGCAAAGTGGCAGCTTGGCATTTAACTGTTACTTGGCGTCGCTAATTGCTGCCTGACAACAAATTGCGGTTGATTGCATTGCGCCGCAAAAGGACGACAGCCAGACAGACAATCACAAAATCGAACAGAGCCTTTAAGTCAACCGTTACTTAACGAGTGTGCGTCCATCAAATCGCCCCTGCCTCTGCCCCCCCCCCCACCACCTTTAATACACAGCATATCGATTTAATGTCCACGCCCCCTCGAATACTGCCCCAAATGCCAAGAATAGCTGACCTGACCCAAGACAAATTCAACTCAACTGAGCTGAATGAAAGTGCCACTGTACACTCAGGAAAAAATCGAACTGAAAACTAGGAAGTTTAACTGATTTTCAGAAATTTCTAAATACAAATTTAGATATACAAGATTTTTACATATAAAAGATTTCTTACAATTAGAAAGGCTTTCTTTAATTTATTTTTATTTTTTTATAAGTGTTTGCTTTGTTATTAGAAAATACTTTCTAGACAGGAAGAAGAAATATACATTGGGATAAGGAAAAGAAAAGCCCTTGGTTTTTGAAAGACACAAACTTTAGGTTTTGAACATATAGTTTGTGAATAATAAAATGGTGATTCAGGTCCCAAAAGAAAGTGGCGAATTTCTATATTTTCAGAGTGCTTATCTTCGGAATGTCTTGGGACAGAAGGAGCTGGGATATATGAAAGCTGCAGTCAGTTTTGAATGTTTGTTCAATCAATTTCAAATTCGGAACCAAATTAAAAGAAGACATCCAATTATTTGGTTAAAAGACCGGCTGTTTAACTGAATCGAGTTTATTTTATATATATAACTATTTTACGGTATCCGGCTGTATGAACAGAAGTACATTTTGCGGAAATTTAATTTTATGTTCTTATTTCAATTTTCAATACGATTCTGAATTTCAATCGGTAAATATTCGCTACCAATTTCGCTATCAGTTTGACAAACTGTTTAAAATCTTTAAAAATGGGGAAAATTTGCAATTTAAAGTGGTTCGCAATACTTCAATGAACTCAATGCAAGTGCAGAGTTTAATTGTAATCAAGCTTAACTGATGCACATTAATTAATACCAATGCTAAAACAACTCGTTCCCACCACATTCCCTTGTAACTTGACTCTGTATGCTGTCGATGCAAGAGCTCTGCAGATCGTGTTGCTGCTGTTGCTGCTGCTGCTGCTGTTGCTGCTGCTGCTTTTGCCTCGGCTGGTTGCGCCTCCAATTAGGCACCAAATCAGCAAGTGGGCAAATGAGCAAAAAGGGCGTGGCGTCAAGCCAGGCAAATTTTTCACACTATACGGAAGTATTATTTGGGTCACACTTCCTGCTGCTTTTAATTAAAATCTTCTTCGGCCAACGTCCTCGCGCGGAAGTACAAATTTCCAGCAGTTACAAAGCTCACAGAAATGCCCTACTCAGTGCCTCTCTACCACTCTCCCACACCCACTCTCTCTCTCTCTCTCTCTCTCTCTCTCTCTCTCTCTCTCTCGCACACACACACAGAGCGCCCGACTTGGTGACTTTAAGTGTTGCTAAGGCGCAGCCGAGAACGCAAGCCAATCAGTGATGCCAAATTCGCTTCTTTTTTGCTCGGTCTCAAGTCTGAATAAATTTTGAAAATTAACCCAAAACTAGAAAAAAATTGTTTGTTTTTTATTTATAAATTTCTACTACACAAAAAAATCAAAAATTGTGCACATTAGAAAATCTTTTTCTATTGTGTGTTTTTTTTTTGTAATAGTTTCCCTTATTAAGAGTCTGGCTTTATTTGTGGACAATGATCTGTTAGAGAGGTGAAACTCTGAAGAAATCGTAATGATATTTGGAATATAGCTGTGAAATGAATATCATCCTAAAATCTGTCAAAATGTTTTTTTGTTTTATAAGTAATCTCTTAATATTCTTTGCAATAGAACGTTTTTTTTCTTCTAATCTATCATAAAATTGTGATGTGTTAGAGAGGTTACACCCTGAAAAATTAGAGAAAATATCCATATAATCTAGAAAAATTGTTGTATCTTACAAATAAGAACATATACATAAAATTCAGAAAGCAGTAATAAATTTTGGCATAGTTATGTCTGTGCAAGGTAATGATTTGGGTTTAGGATAGAGCTCACTCTACTAGATCACGCCTATTTGCTTAAAGTAACCCTTTCCGACGTTACAACGAGCATTCAATTCATATGTAGCTTTATTTGTTCAGTTTTCTTAATCTTTTGGGGCAACACTGGCGCCACACGGCCGCACAACCTATTGCCCTTCATAATGCCAAGGTAGCTGAGTAGTTGAGCTTAGGTTCTTTAGATGGGTTAAGGGACGAGGCGGGGATGGAGGTGGCGAGAGCGGGAAAACGAAGAAACGTTTCGTTCATTTCGTCAGCAGCCAGATGATTTTAACTGAGATTGAAGATAAAACACATGCGCGCATCACATTTACCGTTTTGTGGCATTTCTGTCTCATTTTCGGTTTCTTATTCTTTAATTTTTAAGGTTGTGTTTGTGTGTGTGCGGCTTTTTTAGCCTTGAAAAGTGTATTATAATTGTGTCATGACGTTTGTAACTCATCTCAGAACTCATAAACCACATATGTGTATATAGTTTTGATCAGCAGCATAACCAAACCATATAAAAGTTGTGGCTTCATATATGACGATAAAATAAAATCAAATATATCTAGAAAAATGTGGAATATTCAGTTCACAGACACAAAACAGAAAATGATTTGAATCAAAATGGGTTTAAAAAGTACAAAAACCAACATTTAGAGGCCGTCAAGTGTATCGAATATTCGGTGTGCCTAAGATAACTGTTCTCCGTTTGTTTTTTTTCCTGCTTCCGCTTCTGTTTCTGTTTCTATTTGTGTTTGTGTATGTGTTGTTTAATGCTGCTTACTGCTGTTTACTCTGCTCCGCTCAACATCGCACTCGCAGCTTTCCAAAGCTCACACACAATTGAGAGAGCTTGAGCGAGAAAGACCGACAGACAGCATGGCCGCAAGGCCGCACAATGCTGGACACAAAAACACACACACACACACATACACTCAATTCTCGAACTCACAGCCGCTTACATACACACAGACACACTCTATACAATTACACTCGCAGTCAGATTGAGCTTCAGATTAAAACAGCGCACATGGCACTTGGCGTTTCCTTTGGGGCATTGGCTGCTGCTTCTGCTGCTTTTTTTCTATATTTTTTTTTTTTTTGTGCCGTTCTTGTTGTTGTGTTTCTTGCTTTTGCCGCTTTTGGTCCCCAGTGGGAAATGCGCAGCGACCGCAGTTGGCAAATAATATTTAATTTCTGTTGTCTTTTGCAATTTCTCGAGAGTTTTTGCTCGGCAAACTTGGCGATTTTGTTTGATTTATAGCCAGGTTTATGTTTGTGTGCAAGTGTACATTATGAATATGTGTATGTAAGCCATTTGCTAAAATATTGGATATCCATAATACATATTTTAAGATGTAAATTAGTGTAATTGGGTGCTTGGAAATTCCAGTCGCAATTTTGAATTCAGATATAATCTTTACAGAAGTCCTGAAATTTAAAAAAACAAGTATTTTTTTTTTAATATCAAGAAATTTCAATTCACATATTTTGTGATAAGTTCGCACTTATGCTACAATTGTTAAAAACATGTTTTGCTCCCGGGATAAATTAAATAATAATATTTAGGATTTAAAGCGTTATGCTTTAAAAACAAATCAACGCTTTTCTTAGAACCATTATATATTATTAATATATATTTTATACGTGTACATATATATACATTTTTTAATTTGAAGATTAGATTATATCTTATATAGTTGAAATTTTACATTATACACTTTTTTTTTACATTATTACACTTTTTTGTGTGTTTCTCAACAAAGCATGCAATAATTATCCGTGCTTCGAGTGCGAATACTTAAATGCTTTCTGCAACGATCACAACTCAAGGTTGTCAGCAGTCCAAAGCTTTCAGCTAAATGCAATCGTTAAATATTGCATCTGAACGCACTACAAATCTCGAATTGCAACGATGCGCTCGCTGTCTCCCTCTTTCTCTCTCTCTCTCTGTTTCTCTCTCTCTCTCTCTGTGTATTTCTCTGCCGTTACTTTGGCTATCAACACATGCGCGCCATTTCTCAATGGGTTGTCGGTGGCTACTTCTTGTACTTTCTTCAATGAACATGAGAAACATGTCTAAAGTGCCTGCTGCCGTACTTGGACCGTTTGGCTACAACTTTTGTAACAGTCGCGCACATCCTTCGTCTGGCACACACACATACGTACAGGCACACAGTAATAGTCAGCATCGTTGAGTTGGGCTGGCTCGCGTCTCCTTTCGGCTACAACACGAAGCTGATTGCTTCGTTAAATTCTGGTCGCCGCTGGGTGATAAACTCGCGAAGCTCCTTCAGTGCCAAACTGTCAATCGTGTAGAGCGGTCATGTGGTGCGGAGCTTTCTCGTGCGCTTCTCAAATTGTTTTTTTTTTTGAGTAGTAGTTTCTTAAAAGTTGAAATCAGCAGCAGCCACAGCAGCAGCGCAGCAGCCGCGCAGCAGCCGAGGAAGAAGAACACGGCGAATCGTAGCAGAAACAAAAGTCCAACTATTATTTTTTGTTTAATTGCTTGCAACAAAAACAACTAACTAGAGCTGAACTCAAATCCCAACTCACTCACAAAATAATATTATAAAAATAAAAAAAAATTATATAAATAAATAAATAAATAGGTAAATAAAAATTCAAGAAAATGTAATAGAAATGAACAGTTGTGTTTTTTGAATTCCAATCGAATTGTGAGTGCTTCTGTGTCTGTGTTTTGTTAATTGTTCATGTGGAAAGTGTTGTTTAATTTCTTCTTTTTTTTTGTTGTTTGTTGTTGTTTTGAAAAACCAAGTGAGCCAAAACCCACAGAGAAAGAGAGAGAGAGAGAGAAAGAGAGCGAAAGAGCGTACCAGGATCCCTGTCAAAGGAAGTTGCTGATGATGATGATGTTGAACTGCCGCAAAATGTGCGTGTCAAATGTGTGAGCAAAAAAAAAAAGATAATATATATATACAGAAAAAAAAATCGTAGTTAAATTAAAAATATATTATATACTTTTTGAATATATGTACAGCCTGTTTATGTTGTGTGTGTGTGTGTGTGTTAGGTGCAAGACAAAGATGAAATTGCGCGAATTATGCAAAGCTTCTAGCTGGCTTTGTTTGGGCGTGTGGTGGAGGGGGGGGAGGGGCGAGTGTTGAGGGGTTTTGCTGAAATGTCAACGTGCTCATTCTAAAGCTGCCTTTGTATGTTGTACCGTTAATCCAATTTGTATGTGACACAGCACACACACATGTATACATACATGTATGAACACAAATCAAGTCAAGGGTCGTCTGCGTGTGCGTGTGTGCGTAAATGTGAGCAATTAGTTGTCGAATTGAGCAAAACTAATGCCAAACAAAAACAACACAAAAAATAGCGCATTTTAACAGTTAAATTTCATTTTTTATTTTTCTCTTGTGTTCTATAAATATTTGAATTTGTGTATATGTATTTATGTAACACAAAGTAGTAACAACAAATTGTCACAAAAAAAGAAAAGGAACCCAAAACCTATTCTCGCTTCTAATGAAGTTGTGTGTGGCCAAAGCAGCAGCAGCAGTCAAACAAGAAGAGGAAGAAGCAGCAGCACAGCAGCAGCAGCAGCAGCACAACTTTCACACACACAAACAAAAAAATTACTCAATCGTTTTTGGCTATATGTGCGTATGTGTGTTAGTGTGCGCCACCCTCGGGCTAGGCCTTTGGAGCTGTGAATGCTGCTGCTGCTTCTTCTTCTTCCACTGCTCCTTCTGTGTCTTCTTTTGATTGTTGTTGTAGTTGTTGTTAGTGTGGCCGCCTCTCGTCTGCGCCTTGTTATTTTTTTGCGCTGCGGTAGCCTTGCGGGCAGGCATAAGTTCGCTGTGGGAGAGGGTGGGAGGAAGGTAGCGGCAATAGATAGCTAGCGGTGTTTCCCTACTTTTCTTTGCTTTCATTCGTTGATTTTTTTTTTCGAATTTTATTTATTTTGTTTTTTTTTCTATTGCTGACCAGAATACGATTATTGGCATGTATTTGATTGGCTTTTCGCATTTTGATTTCTTGCGTTGCATCACTGAATTTCAATATGTAGTTGTTCTTAAAGTAGAAGGAGATGCCGAATAAATCTCGACAGAGACAGAGAAACATGTATTTGAGCCAATTCGATTGTTATTTTTGATAGTTGGCTGTTATCGATTTACCGATAGGCAAAGCATAGCGATATGGATCGCAGTTGGGCCTTAAGACTGTCACTGCTTTTGCATAAAGTTGAAATCACTCTCAAACACCTTTTTGTATCACATTCTTTTTTTTTTTTCATTATCATATTCACTATTATTGGCTTGAGCATGATATGAAATCGAATTACTAGAAATAAACTTGGGAGAAAACGTAATTAAAAGTGATTTAATGTCTGACAAATCTATTTACAAATTGACAACCACTTTTTATTTATTATGTCAGTGCATATAGATACTTAATAATGTTAATATTATTAATACAGTTGTTTAACTAACAAAGGAAACATAGGTGAAAAGTTAAGAATTGGCTACGCTCTATTTCGATATTCGGTTCGGTTATGGGGCTATATAGGGTAATTATATCGGTTCGAGTAACTGAAATTTCCGAATTGAGTTTCCAATTCCCAATTTATTTATTATTATTATTACCATTATTATTATTATTATTATTATAATTATTATATTTTTACCCACTTTTTTTTAGTTATTTATTTTCTCTTAATATGAAATTTCTAATTGAATTTTTCCCTATTAATTTCATATAATTTAATTCGTAACTTTGATTTTACATTTTACTTATGAAAACCTTTTCAAATACTGTTTGTGATCCACATTAATGAAATAATATAAGTTTTGCAGTTTAAGTAAACAAGAAAGTATGATTTAATGCATAGAGAATTTCGATTATCAACAAAGATCGTCGCTGATCGATAAGCGATAGGGAACGCAAGTTGCAACTGATCGATAGGCAATATAAATCGAAAATCAATGCTAAATAAATTTATAAAGCGCTCGCCATTATCGATGATTTCAAGCAGCACCTACGCACACATCAAGAGAGAGAGAGAGAGTGAGAGAGAGAGATAGGGAGGGAGAGGGATAGGGAGAGAGAGAGGAATAGGGGGAATGAGAGAGTCAATTGACTGGTTGGCTGTTGGCTGGCTGAGTGACAAGTGACACAAGCCACAGAAATGTTGCACATACGCCCCTGTGTGCTCGGAGGCACAGTTAATGATTGACGCACCGTCCCTTTCCCCCACCCTCCCATTCCCGTTTGCTTATTTGTTTGCTGGCATGGACGCTGGCCAAAAGGGACGAAAGCGAAAGAAAGAAAGAAAGATTCGCTCTGCTATTTTCGTCCTTCGTCGCTGCCGAGAGAGCTGTGAATGAATGTCATAATCGATAATTGAATGTTGAAAATGTGGCCAAATGGCCGGCCATCTCTTTTAGCTGCTGCGGCTGCTTTGGCCAATCCACTTCATAAATGTGCTTAATTAATGCCAATAACACACACACACACACAGACACACACACATTTATATATATGTATGTACATTTATCGATGTGTGTATGAAAAAAAGAACCAAAATGACAATCACAGTCACATCCGAAATGACGACAAAATAAACAATAAACGCCGCCAGTGCTGTTCACTTTCCAGCTGCAAAATATGAAAATGCTTAAATTCTGGCTTCTTCTTCATCTTTTCATATGATGCGCTCTCAAACAGACGAAATACTTATATGCTTTGTGGTATATAGTATAGTATATCATATACATATGCATTTTTAAATGAATACCAAATATTTGTCGCAGAAATAGCTAAAGTGCCAACACTGGCCAAAGCACATACGGCAAAAATTAGACACGCACACAGGCGCAGACACAGGCGTAAAAGAAAAATGGCAAAACAGGCGACGACCACGGCGACGACGAAGGCGACGGAGAAGGCGAAGGCGTCGACGCTGGCGACGAAAATGTAGCAGCAGCAGCAGCAGCAGCTGAAGACGCCAGCGAACAGCAGCGATGAGTAGGACAAAGGCGGCGACATGTTTGCTCTTTGCGTCTGTGTGTGTGTGTGTTTGTGTGATTCCGGCTGCTGCGGCACTCTCTTCAGCGCTGCCTTTGTGTTAGTGTGTGCGCTATAATAATAAAAACATAGCAGCGTCAGCAGCAGCAGCAGGCAAAATACATGCTCATGCATAAGTATGTTTGTGTGCTGGCTGTCTGTGTATGTGTGCGTGTGTGTGTTTGTGTGTGCACGTTTGCATAGTCCAAGCAGAAGAAAATGCCAAGAGATAAAGTGTCTCTCTGGCGCTCTGTTTCTGTTTATGTGTTGTGTGTGTGTGTGTGAGTCGTCCTTTTTGCCTTTGCCTGCCTTCTTGCTGCTGCTGACACACACACACATACATATATGTGTACATATGTGTGCCCCACAATTACATAATATGCGCGGCGCATAGCTTAAGACGCAAAGAGAATTGTTTAAGTTTTTTTTTTTTTGAGCTCATCAACACAGCAAATTCTTGTCTATTTTGCTCTGCGCTTATATCCTGTACCACAAAATTGGCAGGGCAGTTTGGAAAGTAATAAGACTATATATATAAAGATATGTGTATGTATATAGTCTTGATCAGCATTTAAAGTCGAGTCGATATCAGAGAGCAGCTCAGATTCGCTGTATATATACATATAGCCATATATAAGTTGTGATTAGGGCATTTAGCTAGTCGACTTCTCTTATTTGTTTCCCAATGTTTTTTTTTTATATTTTTCTTATTATCTTTCTTCTTCTTTCATATTGATTAAAGCAGCCGGCAGTTGCGAAAGTGAAAGGCCCTTCTGTGTGTTTGTGTGTGTGTGTGTGAGAGCGAGTTAACTCAAATGCAGTTTTGATGCTCCCACATGGCGACTTGTGTGTGTTTGTGTGTGTGAGTGTATGTGTGTTGGTCCTATTGCCCTAATGAAATTATATGTACGACACAACGGTTACCAAAGCGCACACAAAATGCACCACTCTATAGTAGTTTATGCTGTGGCACACAACCACTTCACACATACATATTTACATACATATATGTATTGTAGTCCTTAGGGTGTGTGTGTGCGTGTGGCGCGGACGTCAAGTGCAGAAGAGCGTCGCGCTTTATTGTAGTTTTTGTCAACACACACACACACACACACACACGCACACATGTATGCATATGTGCATAAATATGCAGTACAGTGTTCGTCACTTTCCTGAGTTTTTCAAAAACATATCTTTGCTTGAGGCTTTAAAACTCTGTCTTTACATCATTTGAGTGAATTGCACACACTCAGCAGGTGTATACACTCAGAAAAACGTCGCATCGCTTTATAGAAAGTATATTTCTGAAAATATATTTTTATTTCTTTGCTTAATTTAGAAAATAAAGTAATTGCTGGGTTTGTTTGGTCTATATGTACAAAAGATGATGTCAAATCAATTCTGATTCTGGTTTGAAATGTTTACAAATTCCTATACATACTGTGGTACTTTCTTCTTTTTTTTAACTTTTTTCGGAATCCGGTTAAGTATTGGTATCATGATTATTTCCTATTATGCCCTGAACCCACTAAACATCTGTAGTAAGGATACAATGAAGTGGAGATATTTCCTTTTTATTTTTTCTGTCTTTTCAATTTCTTAGTTTCACAAAGACAGCAAAAGTTTCCCAACAAATTCTCGCATTTGGAGATCGAATGATGCTTGCGCAAGCTGATTGACTGACTGATTGATTGATAGTCAGCCATGACATCGATTTGAATCAAAATCATTAATTTGTCATTGTTAATGTACATAAAAATGTTGAATAAATTGCAAAATAAATTTCATATCGTACTTATGGAGTGATCACTGTACTTGTATCTGCACTCATACATCGTATATTGAATTTTTTTTTCATGATTTTCACGCGATTTCTTTGGATTTTTTTGGGTTCATTTTCATAAATTGCTTTCAAGTTTTTTGACACTTTTAGTTGAGTTGATTTTCATTTGATGGCTGTGCCAGTGAGCTGCTATGCCAAGGATACACACACACACACACACACACACAGACACACACACACAGCCATAGACAAGTATTTTGAGTAAGACGAGAGTATTTTGTAATGCAATCGTGGAGTTAGTTTTGTGCGCAATTTGACCCAGTTGGTGGTTTCTTTTATACAGACCCATACACACACACACATACATACACACACACACATATACACAGTCGCACATTAGGAATTACTTGGTGCTTCGTCCTTTTCACAAATCCTTCAGAGACTACAAGCTAAATTACACACAAATGGCACATGCAACATGCCATTTACCGTTTTATTTCCTCAAGTGGAAAACTACCTTCATTAACAATTTGTGCACAAGTTAAATTAAAAACTGAAAAGCTTTGCGTGTTAACTATTACAAATCTTAATAAGCTCATATTTTTCCCGTAGCGGTATTTAATGTAACGGTATTCATTCATTTTTAATTCTCTGCTTTCTATATATGTATATACACACATATCTGACAGATCAAATTTGATTTAGGAAAATCAAAAGTAGCTCTACAATTGTTGGTCATTATCTAAGTTATTAAGTTATGAAATTGAAAATGGCTAAAATAAGAATTGCTGGAATTGTGCACATAGCGAAGGCGACACCACCGATACATATACAGTGACTCGAAGCTTATTCTGATCAGCGGCAGAGAAAAAAAGGAATTGCCTGAGTAGTAGGGGATTGGGGATTCTAATTCAGGAAGTCGTAAATCTTATTTTGTGACAGCTCTTGAATTTTAATTGCCTAATTATAGCACTTGATTTAAGGGTTTTTGAGTGGGGGGTGACAGGTGTGTGACCTTTTTGAGAAAAAGGTGTGGTTTTGGGTCACGTGCGTGACATTTATGATCAAAGGGTCTAGATTTATGGATGATCCTTTTTTATTGGGCATTCTAAGACAGGAAGTCCTACACGAAGACCTAGGGGGTTGGGGTCAGGTTGAGGATCACTAGCGCACTTGTGTGTGCGTACGTGATTGTGTGTTTTAATTTTGGAATCTCATTAAAAATATGTAGCCTGTATCATGTGTGCTAGAATATAGTGGAGGATCACTCGCGCACTTGTGTGTGCGTACGTGATTCTGTTTTTATTGGGCATTCTATGACAGGAAGTCCTATTTTTATTAGGGGTTGGGGGTCAGGTTAAGGGTCACTCGCGCACTTGTGTGTGCGTACGTGATTCTGTTTTTTATTGGGCATTCTATGACAGGAAGTCCCACACGAAGTCCTAGGGGGTTGGGGTCAGGTTGAGGATCACTCGCGCACTTGTGTGTGCGTATGTGATTGTGTTTTTCATTTTTGAAATCTCATTAAAAATATGTAGCCTATAACCTAGGTGCTTGAATATAGTGGAAGATCGGGTACCATCTACCGCACAAGTGTGCAGATAGATGATTAGATTTTGATGCTTTTTTTAAGGTTGGGTTCATTGATCAGCGTAAAATTATTTTCGCTTCTCTTTTTAAGGATGGGTTTGTTGATCAGCTTAAAATTATTTTCGCTTCTCTTTTTAAGGATGGGTTTGTTGATCAGCTTAAAATTATTTTCGCTTCTCTTTTTAAGGATGGGTTTGTTGATCAGCTTTAAATTATTTTCGCTTCTCTTTTTAAGGGTGGGTTTATTGATCAGAGTAAAATTATTTTCGCTTCTCTTTTTAAGGGTGGGTTTATTGATCAGTGTAAAAGTGTTTTTGGTTCTCTTTTCGCACCTTCGTTCACATTGGCTAGAACTCTTAGGTCACCTCCCACCTAAATGTTTCCCACATCCTAATTACAACATTTTTGACGTAAACTGATGTTGAGTAGGTACTTAACACGTACGTTTGACACGTGCAGCTATCTTTTTGTGCGTGTGTGTTATCGGTTGTCTCCCGAGGATCACTAGCGTTTATTGATCAGGGTAAAATTATTGTTGCTTCTCTTTATTGAGGGTAAGTTCATTGATCAGTGTAAAAATGTTTTTGGTTCTCTTTCGTCACCTTCCTTCTCATTGATTAGATCTCTTAGAACACCTCAACAGCTACCGCACAAGTGAACAGGTACGTGAGTTGATTTTTTTTTTTTAAGGTGGGTTCATTGATCAGCGTGAAAGTGTTTTTGGTACTCTTTTCACACCTTCGTTGACATTGGCTAGAACTCACCTCCCACCTAATGTTTTCCCACATCCTAATTACAGCATTATTGACGTAAACTGATTTTGAATAGGTACTTCACACGTACGTTTGACACGTGCAGCTATCTTTTTGAGTGTCTAGGTATGTTTTCGGCTCTCTTCTTTTTCTCCTTTACACTCTGTTGGAGTGGCCCTCCTTATATTGTCTTAACATTAATTTAAACATATTAGCCTGCTGTGGTTTTGTATACCCGCAGACTTCATACCTAAGAGTATAGAGTTTATTATGTTTAAATAAAAGAATTAATTTTTTTTTTTTGTTTACGTTTTCATAGTATATTTTATTTCCTATTTTTACAGTCTATTTTTAAAGATAAATGTATTATTATTAATAGTGTATATTTTGTTGAACCTCTTTCTTAGGTTAGTGTATTGAAATATAAGACGTTCCAGTTTTCTTTTATATGATACAAAGTAGTAACAAGCACATGTATCGACTCCTTCTAATGCGTCATTCGATGACCATGAGCACACCGTCAAGTGCTTCCCATATTTTGATTTAATAAGGCGATAGTTTTCATACTCTAAGAAATATTCTCGGTATTCCTCCATCAGTTTGACATGCTCAGGGAAAATAATATCCGTAAACTCCTTGAGGAAATCATCAATTTTCCTTACATTTGTTTTAATTACATAATTCGAAATTAGACCCATAATGTTGTGCCTATTCTTCAAAAGCAGAAATCTAACTAAAGATTTATTTTTCTACTTTATTTATAAGAGCCTATACTTGTGTCACTTTCTTTTGTAATACTTCTCTATACTGTTTTACATCTTTTTTTATTTCTTTTCCCATCTTTCTTGAAATTTCAAAACATAAGCGAGCTAGGTCAATTTCTGCTTCATGTCCATACGTTACATCTAAATCTAAAAGTTGTACATCACATTTTCCCATCTTTGAACATTTAGGGATAATGTATTTATTATATATATTACAAATTTGATTTTTCAGCAACGTGCTCCAACATAAGAATGATGTTAAAAATATCCCCAATCTTATGAACGCTCTCCATGACTCACTATAAAATACAATTTTATTACCATATTGATTTAAAATTAATATGCATTGCTTATATGATTTTCTTATTTTAAAATGTCACTTTATGCTTTCAATCTTGGGATTATCCATTAATGCATCAGGCATCAAGAACTCAATCTGCTCAAGCCTTAACTGGATATATTCCTTAAATGTTAATAATTGAAACCATTCCTCTTTTCCAAATCCAATGAAATTGCGCTTATGTTGCTGCATCCAAACCATTGGTGTAAATCGCCGCGTTGTTGAAAAGCCACACTTTAATTTTAATTGTACATTAACAAAATACTCACCCAAAAATGATTTCATGATCTTGTACTTTTCTCGAATTTCTAGATTTTGTTAGCTGAAGTGTGTCCATATTGATTGAAAAGTTGGCTCAAACTAACTTGAAATTGAATCGTGAGCGCCATTTAAGGTGGAGAGTTTAGACTTTGATTCACACTACATTTTACGCATTGTACACGAAATGATTAGGATAGAGAGGAGCTCATCTATTCTTCTCGACTTCCAGTATATATTTGGAAATGAGAGACAGATTTTTATAAAAGATTTGACCTTCATGCAAGCTGGATCAATCATACCGAATTTCTTCCACTTCAAGCCTCCCTATGACATAAAAGAGCTGGATGAAATAACTAGTAAAACCATAAAAATAACTAAATAGTATGTTGATGCATTAGATTGGAGTGATGGAGTCATTTCTTATTTAAGCCTTGGTGACATATTAAGTCCATTAAATAGTTTCGCTTCAGTTATTGTACGAGGCAGAGCTAAAAAGCAGTTTTTAGCCAAATATTTAACTACAAAAATAAATGATTTAGAACTCTGTGTAATCTTAGAAAGTTCTAATTTTAAAATATATGGAAATTAAATTTTGTTTACACCATCATGTTCCTAAATAATAAATAATCACATTCAATTATAAATTTGTAGTTTTTCTTTATTAATTTCAGCCATTAGATCTACATCACACTTAGATTAAAGTTTATAATAAAGTCTAATTCAACTCTAACGTTTCTTAAGGCACATACACCTTTATTTAGATGGGACCCACAGTCGGAGAAAACATTAAATTTTCAGCACATCTAATCGTGGACAGCCATTTTCTTCAATGTTCATTACACACGTCCTTAGAAATTTTTCAAGAAACTTTTTCTTTGTATCTCCCTTCGTGATTACTCTTATATTATTTACAAGCTCACGAAGATAATTTCTGAGTTTTAAAAAGCTTTCATTTCCATCATTCCAACAGAAATTGTGTTGATTTCTAGTTAACCATATTGCAGTTTTACGCGCCTTCTTAGTTAATCTGCGAAAATCATACTGTGGTTTTATAAGATAATGTACGTCTTGGTAATAATCATTACTACAAATTAGTCCAATTTCTTTTAATATAAAATAGTTGATATTTCCATAAAATCCTTGGATGTCGACAACTACTTGATTCTCCATCAAATTTATTTAAACGATGCGCTGAACTAATCCCGTTAATGGTGAATACTCAACTAGCCGATCGTGCATAAGTAGACAATATACTTTAGTGTTTCTAACACTGGCACTATCCAACTCAATGGAAACTCTAATATCAATCGAACCATTTTTTACACTCTCATTCTGGTGTGTTAGATCTATAACAACAAATGGTGCTTTTTCTTTGAATTCCTTAGGTGATGGTCAACGGCTGGACAATGACTCAAATATTGAGGCTGGAGTTAAATATTATCAAATATACTCCGCTAAGTTTTAAGTTATATTAAAACACTATAAGGGCTGATAAATAAAAAACCTATTATAAATGTAAAAATAATGTCACATTTTGCTTTAATGGCCAGTTCAGCCCTTAAAAAGCCTCTAAACAATCAACCTGCAAATTGCCCATCATTTACATTTGGCGATATTTGAGAATTCACTTTTTAAAATAAATGAAACACTCACATTAAATTTTTCGAATTTGGACTTTCCGCCACCTTTTCATTTCACATCACACAACTTTATTTCTGTAAGACGTCTCGTAATTTCCCTCTGATCGACAGTATACATGTTGAACATCACCAGCAGTATAGGAAGGTCGTTTTTCGTAGTTTAGATATACGTTTTATTGTGTTTACAGTCTGCGAATGCCCTGTTTTTTAGAGTCTAGCGAAGATGTGGATATAAAATTGCTCAGGTCTCTTATCAAAGATGTATTAAATATTTATACCTGATAATTAGCTAATATAAACCTATAGCCAGGTGTGTCGATGAAGAGTTTAGTTTTAGAAATGCTCTCATTTTTCACATGTGTCAAAAGTCCTTAGGCAATGATCGCGTTAGAGATCACTGCCATTTAACTGGGTCGTGGGTGGAGGGGGCAGCACATAATGTCTGCAACATCAATTTTCAAATCGCACCTTTTGTCCTACTATTTTTTTCACAATTTTTCAAAATATGTTTCCCATTTTTTCATGAGGGAATTATACAAAGTTGAAGGTGAAATAAAAGTACTTCACCTTAATAAGGAGTTTTACATTTCACTTTCAAAATATATTCATTTCGCATCTAATGTTAAAAACCTTGAGATTAGATTCTTAGATACATTCCGTTTCATGGCATCAAGTCTAGATGCACTTAGTAGCAATCTAGATACAGAAAATTTCATTAATGTAAAAAAATTTTTCCCATTAGATAACGAGTTTGAGCTTATACGTAGAAAAGGGGTCTTTCCCTATGAGTATATGAACTCAGAGGGCAGATTAAATGAGTCTGCTCTTCCCCCTAGAGATAATTTCTTTAATAGCTTAACAAATAAAGAATGCTCACTCGAAGATTACACTCACGCCCAAAGTGTTGGGTCAGTTTTCAAATGTTAAAGTGTCAAAGTTTACATGGAGTTGTATCTTAAGACTGATGTTCTACTACTTGCCGATGTTTTTCAAAATTTTCGAGCTATTTGCAAGAAAATTTATTCATTAGATCACGCCCATTATTATACAACACCTGGTCTTTCATGGGATGCAATGCTAAAGACAACAAAAATAAAACTGGAATTGCTTACAGATATTAATATGTATAGGTTTATCCAAATGGGCATTCGTGGTGGCTTAGTCCAGTGCTGTAAGCGGTTCTCAAAAGCCAACCATCTATATATGGAGAATTATAATAGCAATATGAAATCAGAATTTTGATGTACTTAGATGCAAATAATTTATATGGTTGGGCTATGTCCCAACATCTTCCATATTCTAGGTATATATGGATGAATGATGCTGAAATAAATACATTAGATATTTCATCAATCAGTGTAAATTCAGACTCTGGATACATTTTCGAGGTAGATCTTTTGTATCCAGACTCTCTCCATGATTATCATAATGATCTACCATTTTGTCCATCTAACCCAAAAGCCTACTCCAGAGGCGAAAGTTCAAAAGCTTGTTGCTGACCTAAGGGCAAAAACAAAGTATCCCATCCATTACAGAAATCTTCAACAATGTTTAAGTAATGGTCCAAAATTAACAAAATAAATTCATATGATTTTGGAATTCAAACAGTCTCCCTGGCTTAAAAAGTATATAGCATCAAATACAATTCTCAAAGCATTCACAAAAATTAATTTTGAAAAAGACTTTATCAAATCTTATTAAACAACCTCGTTTATGGAAAGACGATGAAAAACAGCGAAAAACCACATAGTAAACAGCAAAAAACCACAGGATAAACACTAAAAAACCACTCGATAACCACTAAAAACCGCTCATAAACCAGAAACCACCTCCAAAGGTGTTGTTTGGGTTATATCTGGTATTTTTATTAACTTAAAAATGGATGATCATATACTAAGAATTGACGAAAACAAGAAGCACCCTAAAAGAAAAGTTCAATTCATTAAATTAGGTAGACTCACCAATTCAATAACAACTTGAGGAAACGTTTAACCCATCAACAAAACCTCTTTGGTCAATCGTAGTTAAATAAATGAAATAAAATAAAATAACTCATTTAGAGATAACATGGTGATGTTTAGATCTAATATCCTTAATTTTCTATACACATAAAGTAAGAAAATCAACTTTAAGTTTTATAGATGATAAGGGGGGAAAAAAAGAAGAAAAAAAAATAAGAGAAGACGACGTTCAAACGTATACCAAGGCACATTTAAGAATTAATTCCAAGTACTAGCTAAAATAAAATAAATAGTAATATTCGTTATCTAATTAAATTAATTATTAATCAAATAATGTGCAATATAAAGAAGAAGAAGAAGAAATAAAAACACAAGATTTTTCTAGTTTTTTAATCTATGTTAATTTTTTTTGGATTTTGTTTCAGCTGGAAATAAAGTATAAAGTATATATATATATATATATATATATATATATATACATAAAGTTTATAACTAATATTTAGTAAAAACACATAATTTGCAATTTCAAATTTGATTATTTATTATTTTTCTTTTTTGGGGTTTTTAAATAATGGGTTTTTTCTATAATCAGTTAATACAATAGGTGAAAAATATCTAATACCATCATCCTCCTCAGTGAGTAGTAGTCTTCAGCGTTGCCAAGGTCTTCCCATCATCATAGGTGAGGTCGATTACCTGACTGTCGTTATCCGCTCCTATTTTCACTCGCTTTGAGCGGAAATGTTCCTCCCTGATATAGGGGATGGTGTCCTCTTCATCCTCGTTTATGTCCTCCCTCTTCTGCCTCAATGTTGCTGGCGATGATTGTGGCGATGGTTCTGGTGCTGGTTTTAGTTCTCGAGTTTGTAACCCATCATTACCTCCTCCAGTAAGGATCGGACAGCTTATAGATTCCTCCAAATGAAAGTGAATCGACTTCTCTTCGCCCATATTGTTCATGATATCCTGAAGGTTCTGCCTCATATTTTTGTATGAGTCAGTTCTATTCAGAACACTCTTTTATATCCCATACTTTACACCGAGTGCATGTGTTTCATGCACAAATTAACAAAAAACACATTAAGACACACATTCAAAAGGTTTCATCAATATTAACACTGACAAGCTTATCGCTTATCAGTTTCCCTTCATAAATTTTAAAATCAAAAAATCAGATAAGCATTACATAGTAAGTTTAGATGTTCATTTCCCTCACATTTATTTTTACTATATTTTTGATGGGCACTCACATTCGAAAGGTTTCTACATTGAAACGCTGAGAGGGTTTCACTATTCTGTACTTTTACCAGGAAAATTTTAAAATGAAAACAAAAAAAAAATAAAATCAGATAAGCAATGCATATTAACTTTGGGTTTTTATATATGTTTTTATTTTGTTAGGACACAACACGTTCGAAAGATACAACCGATGTAGTCAGCCTCAAAAACTGTGCTAAACCATGCTAAACAACATGATAAACAGTGAAAAACCACATGATAAACTGTATACAATCCGCTTGAAAACCCAAATCCACCTTCAAAGATGTTGTTCGATGTTAACCTGTTATTTCTCACCAAAAATAAATAAACATATACTCAAAGAATTAACAAAAAAAAAAAACAACAACCCTTAATAAAAAGAGGAGGAATAATAAAATAATACTGCACACGGTGCACAGGGCACAGCGCACTATTATTTCAAAGCATAAAATTAGGTAGACCCACAATTGCTTATCAACTGAAGGTAACGTTTAACTCATTAACAAATCATCTTAAGAAAATCGTTAGGGGTATGAAATGCATGCGGGCGGTGTTTGCGGTGGCTGGAATAATCTGCTTTCTATCTTCGCCACTGATCGACAAGTTAGAAAGCAGATTATTCCAGTCACCGCAAACACCGCCCGCGCGGGCGCTGTTTGCGGTGGCTGAAATAATATGTTAGCTCTCCATCTGGGTGGTCTGTCCTCGCCTACCCGGAAAGAGAGCTAATATTATTCCAGCCACCGCAAACAGCGCCCGCATGCATTTCATACCCCTAACGATTTTCTTAAGATGATTTGTTAATGAGTTAAACGTTACCTTCAGTTGATAAGCAATTGTGGGTCTACCTAATTTTATGCTTTGAAATAATAGTGCGCTGTGCCCTGTGCACCGTGTGCAGTATTATTTTATTATTCCTCCTCTTTTTATTAAGGGTTGTTGTTTTTTTTTTTTGTTAATTCTTTGAGTATATGTTTATTTATTTTTGGTGAGAAATAACAGGTTAACATCGAACAACATCTTTGAAGGTGGATTTGGGTTTTCAAGCGGATTGTATACAGTTTATCATGTGGTTTTTCACTGTTTATCATGTTGTTTAGCATGGTTTAGCACAGTTTTTGAGGCTGACTACATCGGTTGTATCTTTCGAACGTGTGTGTCCTAACAAAATAAAAACATATATAAAAACCCAAAGTTAATATGCATTGCTTATCTGATTTTATTTTTTTTTTGTTTTCATTTTAAAATTTTCCTGGTAAAAGTACAGAATAGTGAAACCCTCTCAGCGTTTCAATGTAGAAACCTTTCGAATGTGAGTGCCCATCAAAAATATAGTAAAAATAAATGTGAGGGAAATGAACATCTAAACTTACTATGTAATGCTTATCTGATTTTTTGATTTTAAAATTTATGAAGGGAAACTGATAAGCGATAAGCTTGTCAGTGTTAATATTGATGAAACCTTTTGAATGTGTGTCTTAATGTGTTTTTTGTTAATTTGTGCATGAAACACATGCACTCGGTGTAAAGTATGGGATATAAAAGAGTGTTCTGAATAGAACTGACTCATACAAAAAGATGACGCAGAACCTTCAGGATATCATGAACAATATGGGCGAAGAGAAGTCGATTCACTTTCATTTGGAGGAATCTATAAGCTGTCCGATCCTTACTGGAGGAGGTAATGATGGGTTACAAACTCGAGAACTAAAACCAGCACCAGAACCATCGCCACAATCATCGCCAGCAACATTGAGGCAGAAGAGGGAGGACATAAACGAGGATGAAGAGGACACCATCCCCTATATCAGGGAGGAACATTTCCGCTCAAAGCGAGTGAAAATAGGAGCGGATAACGACAGTCAGGTAATCGACCTCACCTATGATGATGGGAAGACCTTGGCAACGCTGAAGACTACTACTCACTGAGGAGGATGATGGTATTAGATATTTTTCACCTATTGTATTAACTGATTATAGAAAAAACCCATTATTTAAAAACCCCAAAAAAGAAAAATAATAAATAATCAAATTTGAAATTGCAAATTATGTGTTTTTACTAAATATTAGTTATAAACTTTATGTATATATATATATATATATATATATATATATACTTTATACTTTATTTCCAGCTGAAACAAAATCCAAAAAAAATTAACATAGATTAAAAAACTAGAAAAATCTTGTGTTTTTATTTCTTCTTCTTCTTTATATTGCACATTATTTGATTAATAATTAATTTAATTAGATAACGAATATTACTATTTATTTTATTTTAGCTAGTACTTGGAATTAATTCTTAAATGTGCCTTGGTATACGTTTGAACGTCGTCTTCTCTTATTTTTTTTTCTTCTTTTTTTTCCCCCCTTATCATCTATAAAACTTAAAGTTGATTTTCTTACTTTATGTGTATAGAAAATTAAGGATATTAGATCTAAACATCACCATGTTATCTCTAAATGAGTTATTTTATTTTATTTCATTTATTTAACTACGATTGACCAAAGAGGTTTTGTTGATGGGTTAAACGTTTCCTCAAGTTGTTATTGAATTGGTGAGTCTACCTAATTTAATGAATTGAACTTTTCTTTTAGGGTGCTTCTTGTTTTCGTCAATTCTTAGTATATGATCATCCATTTTTAAGTTAATAAAAATACCAGATATAACCCAAACAACACCTTTGGAGGTGGTTTCTGGTTTATGAGCGGTTTTTAGTGGTTATCGAGTGGTTTTTTAGTGTTTATCCTGTGGTTTTTTGCTGTTTACTATGTGGTTTTTCGCTGTTTTTCATCGTCTTTCCATAAACGAGGTTGTTTAATAAAATTTGATAAAGTCTTTTTCAAAATTAATTTTTGTGAATGCTTTGAGAATTGTATTTGAGCCTATATACTTTTTAAGCCAGGGAGACTGTTTGAATTCCAAAATCATATGAATTTATTTTGTTAATTTTGGACCATTACTTAAACATTGTTGAAGATTTCTGTAATGGATGGGATACTTTGTTTTTGCCCTTAGGTCAGCAACAAGCTTTTGAACTTTCGCCTCTGGAGTAGGCTTTTGGTTAGATGGACAAAATGGTAGATCATTATGATAATCATGGAGAGAGTCTGGATACAAAAGATCTACCTCGAGAATGTATCCAGACTCTGAATTTACACTGATTGATGAAATATCTAATGTATTTATTTCAGCATCATTCATCCATCTATACCTAGAATATGGAAGATGTTGGGACATAGCCCAACCATATAAATTATTTGCATCTAAGTACATCAAAATTCTGATTTCTTATTGCTATTATAATTCTCCATATATAGATGGTTGGCTTTTGAGAACCGCTTACAGCACTGGACTAAGCCACCACGAATGCCCATTTGGATAAACCTATACATATTAATATCTGTAAGCAATTCCAGTTTTATTTTTGTTGTCTTTAGCATTGCATCCCATGAAAGACCAGGTGTTGTATAATAATGGGCGTGATCTAATGAATAAATTTTCTTGCAAATAGCTCGAAAATTTTGAAAAACATCGGCAAGTAGTAGAACATCAGTCTTAAGATACAACTCCATGTAAACTTTGACACTTTAACATTTGAAAACTGACCAAACACTTTGGGCGTGAGTGTAATCTTCGAGTGAGCATTCTTTATTTGTTAAGCTATTAAAGAAATTATCTCTAGGGGGAAGAGCAGACTCATTTAATCTGCCCTCTGAGTTCATATACTCATAGGGAAAGACCCCTTTCTACGTTTAAGCTCAAACTCGTTATCTAATGGGAAAAATTTTTTTACATTAATGAAATTTTCTGTATCTAGATTGCTACTAAGTGCATCTAGACTTGATGCCATGAAACGGAATGTATCTAAGAATCTAATCTCAAGGTTTTTAACATTAGATGCGAAATGAATATATTTTGAAAGTGAAATGTAAAACTCCTTATTAAGGTGAAGTACTTTTATTTCACCTTCAACTTTGTATAATTCCCTCATGAAAAAATGGGAAACATATTTTGAAAAATTGTGAAAAAAATAGTAGGACAAAAGGTGCGATTTGAAAATTTATGTTGCAGACATTATGTGCTGCCCCCTCCACCCACGACCCAGTTAAATGGCAGTGATCTCTAACGCGATCATTGCCTAAGGACTTTTGACACATGTGAAAAATGAGAGCATTTCTAAAACTAAACTCTTCATCGACACACCTGGCTATAGGTTTATATTAGCTAATTATCAGGTATAAATATTTATTACATCTTTGATAAGAGACCTGAGCAATTTTATATCCACATCTTCGCTAGACTCTAAAAAACAGGGCATTCGCAGACTGTAAACACAATAAAACGTATATCTAAACTACGAAAAACGACCTTCCTATACTGCTGGTGATGTTCAACATGTATCCTGTCGATGAGAGGGAAATTACGAGACGTCTTACAGAAATAAAGTTGTGTGATGTGAGATGAAAAGGTGGCGGAAAGTCCAAATTCGAAAAATTTAATGTGAGTGTTTCATTTATTTTAAAAAGTGAATTCTCAAATATCGCCAAATGTAAATGATGGGCAATTTGCAGGTTGATTGTTTAGAGGCTTTTTAAGGGCTGAACTGGCCATTAAAGCAAAATGTGACATTATTTTTACATTTATAATAGGTTTTTTATTTATCAGCCCTTATAGTGTTTTAATATAACTTAAAACTTAGCGGAGTATATTTGATAATATTTAACTCCAGCCTCAATATTTGAGTCATTGTCCAGCCGTTGACCATCACCTAAGGAATTCAAAGAAAAAGCACCATTTGTTGTTATAGATCTAACACACCAGAATGAGAGTGTAAAAAATGGTTCGATTGATATTAGAGTTTCCATTGAGTTGGATAGTGCCAGTGTTAGAAACACTAAAGTATATTGTCTACTTATGCACGATCGGCTAGTTGAGTATTCACCATTAACGGGATTAGTTCAGCGCATCGTTTAAATAAAATTTGATGGAGAATCAAGTAGTTGTCGACATCCAAGGATTTTATGGAAATAACAACTATTTTATATTAAAAGAAATTGGACTAATTTTTAGGAATGATTATTACCAAGACGTACATTATCTTATAAAACCACAGTATGATTTTCTCAGATTAACTAAGAAGGCGCGTAAAACTGCAATATGGTTAACTAGAAATCAACACAATCTCTGTTGGAATGATGGAAATGAAAGCTTTTTAAAACTCAGAAATTATCTTCGTGAGCTTGTAAATAATATAAGAGTAATCACGAAGGGAGATACAAAGAAAAAGTTTCTTGAAAAATTTCTAAGGACGTGTGTAATGAACATTGAAGAAAATGGATGTCCACGATTAGATGTGCTGAAATTTAATGTTTTCTCCGACTGTGGGTCCCATCTAAATAAAAGTGTATGTGCCTTAAGAAACGCTAGAGTTGAATTAGATTTTATTATAAACTTTAATCTAAGTGTGATGTAGATCTAATGGATAAAATTAATAAAGAAAAACTTCAAATTTATAATTGAATGTGTTTATTTATTATTTAGGAACATGATGGTGTAAACAAAATTTAATTTCCATATATTTTAAAATTAGAACTTTCTAAGATTATAAAGAGTTTAAATAAATTGTTCAGAGCACATTGGTTTGATATTTTCCTATGTATTCTGCAATTTGTGAAAAAGTTTTGAAAGTGAGTTAAGCTTTGATCGAGTTCTAAATCAATTATTTTTGTAGTTAAATATTTGGCTAAAAACAGTTTTTTAGCTCTGCCTCGTACAATAACTGAAGCGAAACTATTTAATGGACTTAATATGTCACCAAGGCTTAAATAAGAAATGTCTCCATCACTCCAATCTAATGCATCAACATACTGTTTAGTTATTTTTATGGTTTTTCTAGTTATTTCATCCAGCTCTTTTATGTCATAGGGAGGTTTGAAGTGGAAGAAATTCGGTATGATTGATCCAGCTTGCATGAAGGCCAATTCTTTTATAAAAATCTGTCTCTCATTTCCAAATATATACTGGAAGTCAAGAAGAACACACGAGCTCCTGTCTATCTTAATCATTTCGTGTTCAATGTGTAAAATGTAGTGTGAATCATAGACTAAACTCTCCACCTTAAATGGCGCTCACAATTCAATTTCAAGTTAGTTTGAGCCAACTTTTCAATCAATATGGACACACTTCAGCTAACAAAATCTAGAAATTCGAGAAAAGTACAAGATCATGAAATCATTTTTGGGTGATTATTTTGTTAATCTACAATTAAAATTAAAGTGTGGCTTTTCAACAACGCGGCGATTTACACCAATGGTTTGGATGCAGCAACATAAGCGCAATTTCATTGGATTTGGAAAAGAGGAATGGCTTCAATTATTACTATTTAAGGAATATATCCAGTTGAGCAGTTTGAGTTCTTGATGTCTGATACATTAATGGATAATCCAAAGATTGAAAGCATAAAGTGTCATTTTAAAATAAGAAAATCAGATAAGCAATGCATATTAATTTTAAATCAATATGGTAATAAAATTGAATTTGATAGTGAGTCATGGAGAGCCTTCATAAGATTAGGGATATTTTTAACATCATTCTTATGTTGGAACACGTTGCTGAAAAATCAAATTTGTAATATATATAATAAATACATTATCCCTAAATGTTCAAAGATGGGGAAATCTGATGTACAACTTTTAGATTTAGATGTAACATATGGACATGAAGCAGAAATTGACCTAGCTCGCTTATGTTTTGAAATTTCAAGAAAGATGTGAAAAGAAATAAAAAAAGATGTAAAACAGTATAGAGAAGTATTACAAAAGAAAGTGACACAAGTATAGGCTCTTATAAATAAAGTAGAAAAATAAATCTTTAGTTAGATTTCTGCTTTTGAAGAATAGACACAACATTATGGGTCTAATTTCGAATTATGTAATTAAAACAAATGTAAGGAAAATTGATGATTTCCTCAAGGAGTTTAAGGATATTATTTTCCCTGAGCATGTCAAACTGATGGAGGAATACCGAGAATATTTCTTAGAGTATGAAAACTATCGCCTTATTAAATCAAAATATGGGAAGCACTTGACGGTGTGCTCATGGTCATCGAATGATGCATTAGAAGGAGTCGATACATGTGCTTGTTACTACTTTGTATCATATAAAAGAAAACTGGATCGTCTTATATTTCAATACACTAACCTAAGAAAGAGGTTCAACAAAATATACACTATTAATAATAATACATTTTAATATATACATTTATCTTTAAAAATACACTGTAAAAATAGGAAATAAAATATACTATGAAAACGTAATCAAAAAAAAAAATAAATTCTTTTATTTAAACATAATAAACTCCAAAAACGTAGGTATGAAGTCTGCAGGTATACAAATCACAACAGGCTATTATTTCAAATTAATGTTAAATCAATATAAGGAGGGCCACTCCAACAGAGTGTAAAGGAGAAAAAGAAGAGAGCCGAAAACATACCTAGACACTCAAAAAGATAGCTGCACGTGTCAAACGTACGTGTGAAGTACCTATTCAAAATCAGTTTACGTCAATAATGCTGTAATTAGGATGTGGGAAAACATTAGGTGGGAGGTGAGTTCCAGCCAATGTCAACGAAGGTGTGAAAAGAGTACCAAAAACACTTTCACGCTGATCAATGAACCCACCTTAAAAAAAAAAAAAAATCAACTCATGTACCTGTTTACTTGTGCGGTAGCTGTTGAGGTGTTCTAAGAGATCTAATCAATGAGAAGGAAGGTGACAAAAGAGAACCAAAAACATTTTTACACTGATCAATGAACTTACCCTCAATAAAGAGAAGCAACAATAATTTTACCCTGATCAATAAACGCTAGTGATCCTCGGGAGACAACCGATAACACACACGCAAAAAGATAGCTGCACGTGTCAAACGTACGTGCGAAGTACCTACTCAACATCAGTTTACGTCAAAAATGTTGTAATTAGGATGTGGGAAACATTTAGGTGGGAGGTGACCTAAGAGTTCTAGCCAATGTGAACGAAGGTGCGAAAAGAGAACCAAAAACACTTTTACACTGATCAATAAACCCACCCTTAAAAAGAGAAGCGAAAATAATTTTACTCTGATCAATAAACCCACCCTTAAAAAGAGAAGCGAAAATAATTTTAAGCTGATCAACAAACCCATCCTTAAAAAGAGAAGCGAAAATAATTTTAAGCTGATCAACAAACCCATCCTTAAAAAGAGAAGCGAAAATAATTTTAAGCTGATCAACAAACCCATCCTTAAAAAGAGAAGCGAAAATAATTTTACGCTGATCAATGAACCCAACCTTAAAAAAGCATCAAAATCAAATCATCTATCTGCACACTTGTGCGGTAGATGGTACCCGATCTTCCACTATATTCAAGCACCTAGGTTATAGGCTACATATTTTTAATCAGATTCCAAAATTAAAAAACACAAGCACGTACGCACACACAAGTGCGCGAGTGATCCTCCATCTGACCCCAACCCCCAATATAAAAAAAAAATAGGACTTCTTGTAGGACTTCTTGTCATAGAATGCCCAATAAAAAAAAAAACAGAATCACGTACGCACACACAAGTGTGCGAGTGATCCTCCACTATATTCTAGCACACATGATACAGGCTACATATTTTTAATGAGATTCCAAAATTAAAACACACAATCACGTACGCACACACAAGTGCGCGAGTGATCCTCCACTATATTCTAGCACACATGATACAGGCTACATATTTTTAATGAGATTCCAAAATTAAAACACACAATCACGTACGCACACACAAGTGCGCTAGTGATCCTCAACCTGACCCCAACCCCCTAGGTCTTCGTGTAGGACTTCCTGTCTTAGAATGCCCAATAAAAAAGGATCATCCATAAATCTAGACCCTTTGATCATAAATGTCACGCACGTGACCCAAAACCACACCTTTTTCTCAAAAAGGTCACACACCTGTCACCCCCCACCCAAAAACCCTTAAATCAAGTGCTATAATTAGGCAATTAAAATTCAAGAGCTGTCACAAAATAAGATTTACGACTTCCTGAATTAGAATCCCCAATCCCCTACTACTTGCCTGCCATAAACGAACCATTCATTATTTTTCAGAAATTCCAAAGACCGATGGTAGGTACATATATTAACCACCAAAATTAATATATGACCCCAATACGGTGGGGTTTCCCCACCCGCTAGGTAGAGTTATGTAAAAAAGTACCCTATTTTTAGGTCGAAGCCTATTATGATCACTTACATTGTGGACACCTGGGTGCCATAAAACCCGGATTTTTTTACCTAAAGTTAAGTAGTTTCGGTATAAATAGATCAATACTTCGTAGTCAGCTTAGTTTTATCCTGCATATCGGGTGCAATAAGCCAACAAGGACTATGGACAATCAGACTACCATTGCACAACGGAAACTCATCCTGGAACACTTCAATAACGGATATTCATATCGCCAAATAGCTGAAATGGTCAGTCTTAGCAACTCAACTGTGTATAACATCATTCGGCGCTTCGTCGACGCAAATCGGATTGAGGGCAAGGGCAGAAAGTCACCAAATTGGATTTTCACCGAAGAGGAGGAGCGAAGGATCACCAGGAAAATAAGGGGAAATCCCAAGCTATCGGCTCCAAAAGTGGCTCAACAGGTGCAGGATGAAATGGTTAAAAAGTGCTGTGTGGAAACTGTGTGCAAGTTTCTGCGCAAACATGACTTTAATGCCCTAGTACCACGAAAAAGCCCTTTATAAGCGCGAAAAATAAAGGGACTTGGATGAAGTTCACCAAAAACCAATTGGACAAGGATTTGAAGGTCTGGAACACAGTCATATGTTCAGATGGGTCCAAATTCAACATTATTGACTCAGACGGACGGAATTATGTGTGGCGACAGTCCAATACTGAGCTGAATCCCAAACACGTAAAGGCAACAGTCAAGCATGGTGGAGGAAGTGACATTTCATGGGTATGTATCTCGTCAGCCGGATTCGGGAATTTTGTGATTTTTGAAACAACAATGGACAAGGATGTGTACTTCAACATACTAAAGGAAAATTTACTCCAAAGTGCCGAGAAGGTAGGAATCCGACGTACTTTCCGGTTCAACCAGGACAACGATCCCAAGTATAAGGCCAAGATAGTACAGTCCTGGCTCATCAGGAACTGCCCCCACATGATAATTCCAACGGCCCAGTCTCCAGATTTAAATGTTATTGAGAATTTGTGGGCTCTGCTGAAAAATAACATCCGGAAACACAGCATATCCAGCAAAGAAGATCTCAAAAATGCTCTGCGGGATGAGTGGAGCAGAATCTGCCCAGAAGCTACCAGGAAGCTGGTATCTTCCATGAATAATAGGTTAAGGGAAGTGGTTAAGGCTAACGGATATCATACTAAGTATTAACATCCTTATTTAAGTTTTTATAATGCAAATATATTATTTTATTTATACTGATCATAATAGGCTTCGACCTAAAAATAGGGTACTGTTTTACATAACTCTACCTAGCGGGTGGGGAAACCCCACCGTATTGGGGTCATATATTAATTTTGGTGGTTAATATATGTACCTACCATCGGTCTTTGGAATTTCTGAAAAATAATGAATGGTTCGTTTATGGCAGGCAATTCCTTTTTTTCTCTGCCGCTGATCAGAATAAGCTGTCGAGTCACTGTATA